>VXAX01000265.1:75209-85943 GCA_013399835.1 Leptocoma aspasia
TACAGGCTCTGGTACAGCCCCGGTACAGCCCCGGTACAGCCCCGGTACAGGCTCTGGTACAGCCCCGGTACAGCCCCGGTACAGACCCGGGAGCGCGGCTGCAGCCGGGCCCGACAGAGCCGTGTGGGCAGAGAACCACAATTGCCAGCTGCAGGAAATCCGGGTTATTATAGGTTTAGATAATAAAATCCTCCTGCCTTGGAGAGAAAAAGCTCCAAATCTTGAAATTTGCTATGGAATGAAGTTCAAGGAAAAGTTGACTCACTGAAACGCTGTGCTTTAAGCAGATTGGTATGCATGAGATGAATATTAACTATAATAAGGAAATTACAGTTAAATACAATATCCGTATTTAATATAAAATTAAACAAAACAAGACCATCAGTTCATTTGGGCTATTCCAGTGGGGAATTCAGACTAAATTAACACAGCCCACAAAGCACCTTAATTTGAAGATGTGACTGAAATGTTGTGGTTCTGTTGGCAGATTTCTTAACAAAACCAAAGTTTTTTGCTAAGTTATGTGGCTTCAACAGTAAACCTCTTTTTCTTGGGGCACAGTCCTACCCTAATGAAACCCTGGACAAGGTCTGAGCACCTCCAAAACCCAGGACTGTTCCCAGCTGGTGGGACCACAGTCCCTGCTCCCATTTTGCTCTCCCACAGCCTCCTGCTTACATGAAAACATGGAGCAAAACACCATATTTAAGCAGACGTTATCCAATTTCTGTTCAGGATAATTTCTGCTCTCTTCTCAGGGGACGGACACCTCTGATCGCTTCGGTGTTTTGAATCCCTCCTTGCGAAAGCCAGCTCCTCCCTCAGCAGCCATCTGCTGCGCTCAGACATCGCGGGACACGAACCGGGACAGCCATCCTCGGGGCAGGCACGCCTCTGCCTCGCTTATAACATATTAGCTATTTTTATCCATTACAGAGGGCTAANAAAAGAGACTGCACTGAAACGTTCAGTAATTCCTGAGCAGCTCATGCCCCTCACACCCCAGTACCCCCAGCCCCTGCCCCCGCTCCCACTCTGGGCAGGGAAGGGCCGGGGGGGCTCTGGCTGCCTGTGCCCTCGGGGGCTGCTCCAGCCACAGCAGCACCAGTGTGCCCCCGTGCTGTTTGCCATTTTTGGCAGTCAGGCCCAGAAATATGCAGGAGACATAAATAATTCCTTTTTCGCGGTCGGTCAAGAGGACAGAGCGCTGGCTCGGCAGCGGGGCCGGGCGGGCAGGGCACCTCGGGCACGGGCACGCCAAACACAGCAGGGCTCTCTGAGCCCTCCGCTGCCCACCCCTTCTGGAGCGAAGGGAACGAGAGCAACCCAGAGATCTGACTGCAGCCCTGAGACAGAAGGTGTTTTTAACAGGAATTACTGCTGGAGGCCAGCAGAGGCTGATCCAAAGGCACCAAACTGCAGAGGGTCCCTGCCCGGAAGGGCTCCCAGCCCAGGATTTGGGGCGGCAGTGCTCTTTGGGCTGCCCTGTGAGGCAGGACCTCGCTGTGGCTCGGGCAGGGGAGGTTTTTGGTGGAGGCAAGAGCCACTGCCCATCTTGCCCATCTCCCACACTCTGCCCAGGCTGCCACATCTCACCACAGCTGCTCAAAGGGGTTCTGTGCAGGAAAAGTGCCCTTGGAGAGTGAATTCCTCCTGCCTCGATCCAACATGTGTCATGTACCTGGATGCTGCCATCCACCTGGGGCTTGGCTTCTCCGCAGCTGCTGCCTGCCAGGAGGCTGAACTGAAGATCACGGGCAGAGAGAGACTCCCGTGCAGGGGAAAACCACTCCTCTTACCTTCTACAGGGCTGAGCCTCACTGGGACATGAGAAAGTGTCATTGGGCTCTGAGCCTCCGCAAGGTGCATTGTCCCTGCCTAAGGCTGCTGACACGAGGCACCCTGTGTCCCCGGCTGGGAGGACAGGGGATCTGGAAGCTTTGGCTCCCCTCCCCACTGCTGGGGCCCAGAAAGTCTGTGATCACCATTACAGGAGCCTGCAGTGGCATCAGACCTGGGCTCACAGTGAGAAAGTCTCAACCTGAATATCTGAACAGGGTCTCTGAAACTGGCCTGTGACCAGGTCTCATGTGTAGAAATAACCTCCCCCTTGAAGCACCCTGTGACTTCATTAGCTGCCAAGGAGCCTGGCCAGCAGAGTCCTTAGCACTGAGACAGCTGCTTCACGCCACTATTTACTTCAGCTCTCCAAAGGCAAGAAGAAAAAAAACCAGCCCTGAAATATTTTCCTGGTGCCCTGAAAACAAAACACTCCAGAGTTTTGGCACCACATGCTGATCCTTAGTAGGTGGAGATTTGCATTGACTCCAGCTGAGCTCTGCTCTTTGACATCAGCACAAGAACTCGCCTGCGTCTGCAAATACCCCGCTTATGCAATGCCACTAAGTACATTCCCTTGCTGCTACTCCCCCAGCTCACCAATCCCGCCCGCTCCGGCCCCGGAGCACTGCGGGCTCCGCGGGAGCCGGGATGAGCTGGGAAAGTAGCGCTCGCTTCGTCCGGCCCCCAGCGCTGGGGGTGCTGACAGGCGGGAATCCTGAAAGGCTGCCCCAGGGACAAAGACGTGTCCTTTTCTCTGCGGGAGGACTTGGGGGGTGTCCCCGTCCCACCCTGCGGCCCCCGGAGAGCTGCTCCTCTGCCTGCCGAGCACTGAGCCCCCCAGAACCCGCTGCCAAGGGCCCTTCCAGCTGCAGAGAGTGAAAAATCTCATGCTTTATCCACTGTGGGTGAAAAGATAGCTGCTGGAGGAAATCTATCCAGTTTAATGACTAATGAGGGGATAAAAGGGCTGCAGCAGCCCCAGCAAATCTGTTTCACGCTCAGTGCTTCCCTTTTCCGTTGTGACCTGCTGGCGCCGGTGCCCGTGGCACTGCAAAGAGCTCCCCGTGCCACGCCAGCGCCGCCGGGCAGCCTCGGGGACAGCTCCAGGTGCTGCAGGGGAGGGATGCTCACAGCCCCCTCCACCTCTGCACGCACCGGGGTCCCCTCGGTGGGTCCCGCCCAGCCTCTCTCCGAAGGGAGAAGCAACGTCTGCATCCCCGGCCCTTCTCCAAATGCTGGAGATCACCTCCAACAAAATAAGGTCCGCTAATGGCCCTGCGGGCTTTGCAGGCTCCAAATGAGTGGGGTGTCTGGATTTTCCTTCTTGTGCTTTTAAAGTGTCCCCGGTCGCAGCTTGCGGCTCCAGCAGTGGGAACGAGCTGCCATGGAAACCTCCAAATGCCCTTTTCTGACAGCGGCTGCCGAACACTCCGCTGAAGAGCAGCCCCTCCCCAAGACACACGACCAGGAAATTACCCCTGCTATCACCTGTGGGATCTTCTGTGTGCCTGCAATGTTAAGATAAACGGTTTGGAAACCTGTGGAGCAAATGCACTGCAAATGAGATTGGGCACAAGGCATCGTAAGTCACAAATGCAAAGAAACCCAGATATTCACCACTATATTTCAGTCTTGTCCTGGCCTAACAAGTTTCCTTCAATGACGTTTGCTGCCACAAAGGCATTTCCTGGTGCTATGAGACTTCCAAGGGAAAAAATTAAATATTTCCATTTCTTGCAGGTAGACCACAATTCAAATAATCTCTCACCCACGTCTCTTTTTGATCAGGCCATCGCAGAGCACTATCAATAAGCCATGAGTCCTCAGCTGAATGAGGCTGACGGGCAAGCAGAGGCATGAGAGTGTGGTGAGAAATGCTGAGCTGCAGCACAGCAGTGGGAGGCAGGAGCACTCAGAGCCTGAAGCTTCTCTGGTGCTGCTGACAGGGCAGGCCTCAGAGGGTTTGGTGAGCATCCCAAAACTGAGTGCAACAGAAACCCACATGCTGCCCAGACTCACGGAAAATTCAGCTGTTATTGATGCAGCTTGAAATCTCCTGGCCCAGAGATGCCATTTAAGAAAAATCAGCAGATATTTAATCTGGCTGAGGTCCTGCATAGAACCACCATCAGTGCACATCTCCTGCTACCCAGAAGCCTTTCAGAGTCTGCCCAGGGTCAGGGGTTGGGTTGGCAGGAGGCTGCTGACAGCAGAGGTGCCCTCCTGGCTCCTCAACTCCTGCTCTGGACACCCAGTAGCTCCCTTGAGATGTGGGAAAGGGATTCAGAAAGGCAAACACCCAAACCTTCCCCTGAGTCCTGGAAGAGCCTCCCGACAAGAGTCTCTGCTGTGACAGCCATGCCCTCATACCAACCACCCCAACTTTCACTGACTTTCCCAACACGTTTGTTGGTTCATTAAGTTTTTTGGAGGCCTGAACCAAGGACAGCTGATAAGATCTGTGTGAGTTTACTGAAGCAGCCATCAAGGGAAATTCTGACAGACTGATAAGCAACCAAATGTCATTCTTGCCACAAGAGTTACCAGGCAATTTAAAGATTAATGAGCAGTAGCAGCCCCTGTGAACAAGGCCTGCAGAGCTGTTGGACTCTTCCAGAAGACACTGTGCCACACCCAAGATATGCCCAGCCCGCAAAAACAGGGACAGAGGCGGGGTGGAAGTACCAGCTACAAAAGTACTGCAAAAACATTCATCACATGGCTTGGCCTTGGGTTTCTTCAGCTTAGTATTCAGGTCATTTGACTTGCCTTGATGAGAGGAGGAGGATTTCACAAGCCAGCTAGAAATTATTTCAACCAAGCAATGCATGAGTGTTGCCAGAGCACACCGCAGGCAAAGCTGAGAGGGCTGCAAGGGAGAGGAGAGGGCCACTACTCATTTGTTAGAGCACAGGACATCATTCTGGATTCAGCACTCGGCTATGTGGCCACGGACCCCTTCAGCCTCCATTTCCCTGCAGCCCATCAACCAAGAGGCTCCAGTTGCTGTTCCAACCCCACTTCACTCTTGGCCATCAAAGGGAAGGGTCCTGCAGCAGCAATGCAGCAGCCTGGGGAACACCCCTGCCATCCATTCCTTTGTTCACTTGTTGTGCCTGGCTAATCTGTCTTTAATCACTTAAATTATCCAGCATTCAAAGGAGATGCCATTTATAGGCTCTAATTGCCAAGCTCCTACCAGTTCTTGTTGCTGCAAAGCTCTTGTGCTGTCAGTTAGAGATGGTCCCTTGCTGCAAGATAACAACACTAGATTTCACTACACAGAAAGAGAGACCTTGTAGAAGACTGGCATCTAATTACCAGAAGAATCTAGAAGTTGCATTATCTTTATCAAAACAAGTATGTTGGACATACAGAATAACCAAGGCTTAGGTTTGTCCCAATGCCCCCTGGCACTTCATTTAATTATCATGAGTGTGCAAGTCCCGGAAACCCCCTCAGCTACAAGGATTAGCTCCCCACCCTGTGCCTGAGGAAAGCAATGAGCAGCATCTTCCTTCCCACCACCTGCAGCCAGCACTCAACCCAAGGGCTCCTGGTGGCCTCTCAGAGCAGAGCAGGGTCACACGTCCCAGCTTTCTGTCCTTCCCATGCAAGCAGAGAGTGGAGCACAGGGCAGTGCCCTCCCTGCCCACCCCCTGGAGCCCTGAGGGCTGCCTCAGGGCTGAGGTCCCCAGGCCAGGAGAGGGATGTCCCCGCTCCCTGCAGATCCCACACGCTCCTGGGTCGCCCTGGGCTCCTGGCTTACAGGTCAGACCCAGCAAACGAGCTCCGGGCTGACCAAAGGCCAGGCCACTTGGGAAGCTCCTCTGGGCACCCGGAAATATCAGGAATTCAGGTGGGCTTGCTTTTCTCCCTCTTTCTCCCTCCCCAGCCTTGGTGCCATTCATGTCTCTCCAGCTCTGCAGCACCATGCCACGGCTCCTGGTGCTTGGGAATGGTTTCAGTGCTCTGTGCTCCCCAGCTCAGCAAGGAAGTCCCCTCAGGAATTTTTTTTTCCCTCAAAGACTTGCATGGAGATAGTCTGACCTCTCCTCAAGGCCTCTGTGGGCTAGCAGTAAAGAAAATTGCAACAAATTTCTGGCCTGGAGTTAGCTGGACTCATTTCAGCCAGGATCTGATTGCTCTTTGCCTGTTTTCCTTTGTTTTTGTAGGTGCTTTTCCAGCCCCTTCCCTTCTGCTGCAGCTCCCCTTGGTTAGCAAGCTCTGCCATGGCCAAAGGTCCTGTGGCTCTGCAGCCCCCAGGGAGGGCTGCACAACTGCACCCAGGTTCAGCTCCCCTCCCCAGCACAGACTCAGCTCTGCCTGCAAGACTTCTTGCAGCCTCTCTGGGAATCTTCCAGATGCTCCTTTCACTTTTTTTTTTTNAGCCTACAGCTCTTTATTAGAATTTGCTCTAATCTTATTTTAATTCCTTCTGCAAAGTCTCTTGCTGCCTTAGATCTACTTTAATTCCTTTTGCAAGATCTCCACCTCTTGTTTTATGTCTCCATTAAAAGTCTTTTGGCCTAAGGTCCTGGGCTCTGTGCATGGCTCGGGTATTTGCTCCCTCAGATTCAGCAGCAATTCCAGCTCACAGCTTGTTCCTTTGAAAGCAGCTCCTGCTCCTGATAGCCAGACTCATCCCTGTTTGATCTGGATCAAAGTTTGGGGCCCCACTAAGGTGACCCAATTAATAGGAAAAACTGACAAAACACTTAGGCATTTCTCTGATGAAATCCTACTTATTTATGCAGACTGAACAGCCCTGGTTCTCTGAAAAAGAACCGGAGTAAGGTTTCCTTTCTCACAGCTCCAGGCATGCATCAAACAAGACTCAGTCTCCCTAACTGCTCCTTTTAAACTTTTCTGGGATAAACCCCCAGGATGCCCCTCCTGATTTATTCCCCTCCCTGTTTCTGTCTCTCCATTCTTTATTCTCCTCTTGCCTAGACTGATGAAAATTCATCAAACAGCTGCCTGGAGGTCTTTTCCTCAAGCTGTGCCAGTGAGCAGACAGAAGGAAAGGGACATATTTCAGAGGCAGAAAACCAAGGGGTCAGCTCCTACTGACCCTGCAGCTCCCACCAGTGCAGGCTGGGGTGAGTCACTTCTTCCCTTTGAATTACATTCTCCCGTTTCAAAAACGAGGACATGACAAGGCCTTCAAGAAAATCTTGCTCTAGTTTGGACAGAAACTGCAGAGTTTGTAAAGGAACCTCCCCAGTGTGTGCAGCCAGCTGAGCCAGGTACTGTCCCTGCCCTGCCCACCTGTGGCCATGCCCAGGTCCTCTGGGGCCATCTCCAGACCCTCTGGGGCTCCTGGCATCTCTCTAAAGGCAGGATCTCCAAATAACACCCCAGGTTGCCTTAACCCCCCTGGAAGCCACTGCAGGGGGAATGCAGCCATCCTGCAACTACCTGGACCTAGAGAGGGGAAAGAGGGAAGGGAGAAGGGAGCTTGTTTTTCTGCTTGTCAGCTTTTGGAAGTGAAACCAGCAGCATTGAGAATTGCACTGGCAGACAGAAAGACAAGTTTTCACTGGTGGTAAGACCTTAAAAGACAATTGTTTATTTAAACTAACTCAAGATCACAGAGATGTCCAGTTTGAGAGAACTAATTTTTTCCCCTGCGAAATTCTGCATCTGAAGCTGCTCAAAAGATGAAGCAGGATGGTATGTGCATGTGGCTCCTGCTGATGGTGGGAGGGCAAAGGAGGGCTGGGAAGGATGCTGGAGCCTGAAGAAAAGCAGAAGCTTTCTGTGAAAGACTACAGACTGAGCAGCACTGAAAGGTCAGCCCTCCCACCCAGCAAGAGCAAAGCTCAGAGGCAGCCAGAGGATTGCACGATCTCAACTTCTAGTTTTGGAAAAAAAATTCAATCTCTGCCCTTTGACTAGTGAGGATTTAAGTGCTGGGTTTTCCTAAATACCACAGTGTGTTTCCTTCCAGTGGCAGGTGGCTGGGCATGGCCAGGCTGAGCTGGGAGCACAGCACAGTCCTGGCAGAGTTTCCAGCAGCCCTGGACACATCATTCTCGTGAGCCCAGAGCTGGAGAAGGGCACCGTGTCCTGGCAGGGTTCCTCCTCCCCTGCACATCACCCAGGGGTCTCTGAGGAGCCACATCACTGGACTTGGCCAGGTGAGCCATGAGCATGACCTCTGAGTGCTGGATAAAAGGAAAAACAGCCAGCCCAACCCCATCCTATTTCACTAAGACCACAACTGAAACAAACTGCTGGTGCCCATCAGCAGCTGGGACGTGGCTGCCCAGGTGGATTCCTCCTGCAGGTTGCTCCACTAACCTTTCACAGCTTGATGCAGTTTTGGAAGAGGCAAACCATCAGCACATCTGCAAATCTGGCATCTCCATGGCTGAAGGGGGGAAATTTGGGGATGTCATGTGGCAGAAAAGAGGTTTGAGCCCTTTTTTGGCAGAAACTGCCTGAAGTGTTGGAATTAGAAGGTACCTGGGGGGAGCTTTGAAAGTAAGATCTTGATTGTAAGCATAACCAAAGTGAAGTCTCATTTTGTAATTGAAAAGACAAAACTGGCAAAGCTCTTTGGATTTATGGCTACTGGAAACCACCTTCCAACTATTTTCTAAATTGGTTCTCTCCAAAATCAAAAGAAAGCTCTAAAGCTCTGTCTCTGCAGAGATTTTGCTAAAGAAGCAAAGCACGGTTCTTGGGATTTAAATTTGATTTGTTTTCTCAGGGATTGGGTGATTTTTTTTTCCCAGTACAAAAGAAATTGACTGATGTCAGATGGGAAACAGAAAATGTTTTATGAGAGTTAACTCACTATTTCCTAAGCTTTCCTTCACGGATTTATATGCTTGGGACCATGTGCTGAACAGACCCATGACTTAGTGACTTCTTAGAGTCTTTGTAGATAAAATACCTTTTAAACTTGGCCCTTGCATGGCACACAGTGAAAAAGCCTTGAGAAGTGTCCTGAGCCCAACAGGGGTGCAGGGAGCAGATGGGAGCCCCAGAGCCCTGGTGCCTCTGTGGGCACACCCCTGCCTGCAGACTTCTGCCTCTGCTCCTTGGAGCCTGCACTGCCACTCACAACTCTGCTGTTTGCACTGGCAGGGAGGTGATCAGTCCTGCTAGCACTGGGCTGTTGCTGCAAGCACACCAGTCAAAGGCAGAAAAGATCCAATGACAGATTCCCAGCCACTGGATGGTGATTGGGAGTGATAATTAAAAATTATGGAGCAATGCAATGCCAGAGATATTGCATGTGCTTTCAGAATAAAGCTGAACAGCTCCAAACTGGAAGTTGTGCTGTTTTCTCTTGCCAGAAAACGTTTGCAATTTTGAACCCATCTTTTATCCTGACTGGTCAAATATCTGTATCCACATAAATCTGCACTTGCAGCCCAAACAGCCCTGTGGACTGCTCTGCAGGAACAGTCTGTCCCTGCCAGGCAGAGCTGGTGGGTGAACACAGCCCCTAGGTGGGAGATGGTCAGCAGGTTTTTGGTGTCTATAAATACAGGTATTGTATATGTAACTGCTCAACAAATAAATAAATAAATAAATAAATAAATAAATAAATAAATAAATAAATAAATAAATAAATAAATAAATAAATAAATAAATAAATAAGCAGTCTTTTGGTCCTACATAATGAACCACCCTGAAACAATCCCCTATCCAGTGCAGTCTGGAGACACTAAAGCCTTCTACGTGCCCCATCCCAGCCTGGAAACCACAACTGTTTCATTTTCCAGCTCCAAGTCCTGACCTCTCCCAGCCTTTCGTACACTCCCGAGACTCATACTTTTCTCAGGATCACAGTGAGCTTGTGTTTTTCATTCTCATGTGATTAATAAATTATGCTCTACAGATATTTAAGCAGCTCATGTTTATTTTTCTGTCAATAGAAAGAGAATGTTTATTTGATCTGGGAGCACTATTTTCCATTGTCTGAATTTAAACTTCAAAACAAAAACTTGAGATATTAGGTGACTTATGAGCCTCTGCTAAAAATAGCTCAGCCCATTCTCATCAGTCCATCTCCCATTTTGCTCTTAGCAGTATCCCAATAAAGAGATGGGGAAAGAGGAATGGAAGTCCCTGGCTCCTGGTAAACACTGGGACCTCGAGCACAGACCCGTGTCCCTGCCCCCAGCGTGCTCTGACCAGACCCTGCAGACCTGGTGGCACCTCCAACTCCAGCAAGGCTCCAGCTCTGACCCTCAAGGAACACGAACAGGTTTTGTTCAGGTTATAATAACTCACAGCTTCAGCTCTTGGATTCTTATTCTCTCAGCTGTGGCATCTAATGTGTCAATACCTCTTAATTTAATCTTCACCTCTGGACAGCAAGTCCTGAACTTCACTTACTATGTGGCTTCCTCCCTTCGTGAACCTGTGTGGTACCCCAAGGAAAGCATGTTTGGTCCTGGGATCCCAGAGCAGAGGGAGGAACAAGGCACTGGACTACAATTCCCATGAATCCCTGCAAAAGTATTTCCAAATTCAGGGTTTTGGCAAAGAAAAGAAAAAATCCAAATGATCTACAGGGGAAAAAACCCCAAATGAACCCACTCCTGGAAACAAACCCAGACCCGTTGTTTTGCTGAAATACAGTTTTCAGCTGGAAAACAGCTTTGCTGGGCATTTCCCCAGCACCTGCAGCTGCACCAGCTGTGCTCCCAGGGGCTGGCAGGGCAGGACAGGACAGGGCAGGGCAGGACAGGGCAGGGCANGCGCGGGGGCGGGAGCGGAATGGATGTTTTCTGTCAGGGATGACAGCACCGGGCTGAGCTGTGCTTCCCGCAGCCAGGCAGCACCGGGAAGGGATCGGCAGCACGGGCCGGGATGCGGCAGCATCCCTCGGGACGCGAGCTGCTCCCGCCGCTCCCGCCTTCCCCCGAG
>VXAX01000265.1:87745-110971 GCA_013399835.1 Leptocoma aspasia
CCTGCTGGGCTCCGGCGGCACTTGGCAAGGGCCACCTGGCCGGGCACCGCAGGAGCCACAGCCCGGGCTTCCTCCTCCTCCTCCTGGGCAGGTGCTGGGAGCCCCTGCGAGGCAAGCCCCGGCGGCGGGGGGNGGTAGAACGGCCAAATCCTGCCCTGGGCGGTGTCCGGAGCCCCGGGGAGCAGCAACACCTGCCCGGCACCCACCCACCCCTCTGGGTAAGGAGCAAAGACAACTGCTATCTACTGGGCCAGCAGGGACTCTAAGGTTGCAGCTCATGGGAGAAATCATGAAAAGCAAACAAGCCAAAAGCTGGCAGAGCCAAAAGCTGGGAGAACAAACCTCAGCCATACTGCACAACAGGCTCAAATTCAACAGCTGGGTCCCCAAAAAATCAATCAGTTTGCTTGGGTAGCTGAACAGGCCACTGTTTCCTCCTGCAGGGGTGCTCATCCATGGATAACCTGTCTCGGGAGGCAGGTAATGGCTCCCACACTGCTCCCTCCAGAAATCCACCGACACCAGCTCCATCTGCCTGCTCGATGCCAGCTGTGCTGGTGACAGGGTCTCCTTCCCATGGAGATGGGACAGGACCTGTTCCCACCCCACTGTGCCATGGCAAGGCAAGTCAGATCCTATGTGGGGAGGGAGTCACAGGCCAGGGGTGTATGGATCATCCCCCCCACCCAGTAATTCACTGGGGTGGGCAACCCAAGCTCATGGTCTCTTTCAATCCCTAATTTCCAGAATACGTCAGAAAACTATAATTAAGGAGCCCTCCCCTTCTGGTGGAAGTCTGCTTGTGTCAACAGAGAGACGGGAGTATTTAGCAGACTTCTTTTTCCATCCTGCTAATTTTAGGCCCTTATATAACATTTCTTTCAATACAACCCAGTTTCTGTAGCCCACTGAAGGAACAGCACTTCTCATTTGTCTTACACCAGTGCCTAAAATATTCCCCAGAGCTGGAGGGCTAGCTCTGTGCTCCCCACCACCATGGGGCCAGCTCTGCCCACCACACCATGATGTTTAAACAGCCCAGTACACAGAGGGACAGGCACACAGAGCCACAAGAGGGGCTGTGCTAGTGCAGCAGCAGTGCAGGGTGGAACAAAAGCCAGTTACCCCTGTCCTGCACTCCAGGTGTCCTCTGGCAAATGCCAGCAGAGAAGAGGGCTGAGGAGGTGACACCTGACACGCTGATGCCTGAACCTCCTGGTGAGCACTGAAGCTCCACATGGTGATGCTTCAGCTTTCAGCCCTCACTCCAAATTCCCTCAGCCCCTTCCTGCGCTGTCATCTTTGATGAGAAGCAGTTCTTACCTTCCTAAGTAAACCTCAAAGTTTGTGATGCTCCAGAGCACATCAAAAATACATCAAAATAACTCAAACTCCCTTTGACGGACCACATAAAGTTTGCAATTTGCATTTCAAAGCCACGGTAAGGCATGGAAGGCAAAAGCAAACAAGGCAGCAGCAGACACCCAGACCTGTCAATTATCCCACTGATTTTTTTGCACAAGGCTGGGAGAGCTGCAGAAATAACTGCCTGGGGCCAAGCTCATCCCTGCCCTGGCACTGCTGAACTCACTGGCTGCACACGTGTAGACAAGATTTGGCTTCTCTCCATACTTTTCCATGTGAAAATGCTGCTTATCAGCACCTCACTGCGGGGCAGCCTCGGCACATGCTGGTGCAGCACAGCTGACAGGTCAGGGGGATCCAGCCTGTTAACTGGTTAAAAAGGAAGGAGCTTTCACTACTACTGAGGGGAAAAAAAGGAGTTGGAGCTGCCTGAAAGCACAGCAAACGCTGCGGAGACGCCACTGAGATGCGATGTGTGAACAAGTGTCAGCAGAGGAGCAAGGTGTGGTGGTTCCCTGCCAGAACAACTCCTCCCACGCTGCAGATCCCTGCTCTCCTCCCTTCCCCCCCAGCTCAGCCTGGGTGCCCAGACCCCACCCCACAGCTCTGTCCCTCCCCTGCACCCAGTCACACCTCCCAGCCTGCTATCCACCAGGGATGTCTGGTGAAGCTTCGAATAAATAATGAGCACCTGATTTTACTTTACAGTAATTAATCTAGAGGATAATGCACTAATTTGCCAGTGCTAGGAGCATTTATCTTTTCCTCAGAAAGAAGTTTTTGCCATGAAAGAGTCAGGTAAGCTAATAAAACCTAAACCCCTGTATCCATCTTACACCAGTAACTGGTTTTAGCAACAGTATGGAAAGGGAATATTTTCTCTGCAGCACAGTGGTGTGGTTCCCTCCCCTACCCAGGAAAACAAAAGCTTTCCTTCCCAGCATCTCCTATGAAGATTTGGCAAGAAGACAAATGGTATTCCCCAGTCTTTGTGGGTGACTCCTGCCTTTCCCTGCCCTTCTCCTTCTTCTTAGAAGCAACAGTCAAGCGTCTGGGCCAGGATGCTGTGCAGCACCTCACTAACACAGCAGGCTCCTGGCCCAGGACTAGACCTCCCAAGCAGTACCCTAATATAAATAAATATGATTCATAAAGTCTAACTTCAAATTTGGCAACTGATCCTCTGAACAAAGCTGGTGAGTCAAGCTCTGAAGAGGTGGAACCAGCCACAGCCTTCATGCTCGTGTTAGTCAGCACGAAGGAGACCATTGCCACCGCTCTGACGTGTGAACTCAGCACAGCTGATGTCAGCGTTGGCAGAAAAGTACTTGCATCATAACCTCAAACTGCTGGACTGTCTCACTGAAAATCATACCAAAGAATGTATTTTTTTTCCAGCTACCCAAGCCTTGGCACTGCTGTGCCAGGCCCTGAGCTGGCATCAGTCAGCACAAACTGTGCACACAGCGGGGCTGGAAGTGCTCCCAGCTGGAACACGGCACACAGGAGAGCAAAAGGAAAGAGGGGTTACATGGTGATGGCCCTGACACCCCCAGGCCAGAATTAGAGTAAGTGACAAAGGGGCCTGCCTGGCACAAACCCCTCTGCTGCAGGGGGGACGCTGCCCTGGGCTGGGCAGGTGGAAATAGGAGATGCAGGTGGGGGAGGATGGAGACAAAGGAGGAGATAAAGATAGAGGTAAAGATGAGATAAAGGCAAGAGCACAGACAGAAGAGTTGTCAGTGCAGCTCCGAAGGAGGCACCGCAGCTGTCACCACAAACTCTCACATAATTTAACACCTTGGACCCCCGGGTTTTGGGTAAGTGGCACTTGAATGTTCCCCTCGTGTGGGGCCAGTGGAGCTGTGGCTGCGCAGGGAGCGCCGCTCGGCCAAGGGCAGGCACAGCCCCGCAGGGGTCGGAGGGGACACAGTTTGGGGGTGTGGATGGGGTGCCTGTATGGGATGTGCCAGATGTCCCTTGCATTTCCCTGCACTGAGGGAGATAAATGCAACCCCAGAGCTGACTTCCAGCCTGGCTGCACCTTCATCTTCCCAGTTAATATTTATAAAGCCCAATATTTGTGCAGTGTTGTGCAAGGGGAGGAACATTAACCAGAATGTCCGTGGGGCATCCAGGAGAGCAGCTCTCACTGCGGGGCAGGCACGGCCACCTCCCTGCCTGCACCACTGTCACACAGAAGGAGAGAATCATCAGAGCCAGGGTTTTAGCCCGGGGCATTTAATTCAGGTTCCATGTGCAAGTGTGGCTGCAGAGATAAAGGGCAGCCAGGATAAATCTCAGCGTGCAGCAGCTGAACTACCAAAACAGAGTTAAAACACTGCCACATTCCCAGTACTGAAATACCTGGAAATCCGGCCAAGAAACCAGACTTTAGGGAAAGATCAAAGGATAAGTACATCTCACCAACATGTTTCCTTTTTTTTTTTTTTTTTAACGGTGATCAAATTTTCAGGAGTAGAAATGGTTTTAAAGAGGCAAGAGCAGGCTGTCCCTCCCGAGGACTCTCCCTGCCTGTGCAGCTGCATTAGCTCTGGCTCCCAGAAGTAGCCATGCCATGACTCACACTTTCCACTCCCCATAATCCCTCTCAGTAGGGTACAGACTTAAGAGTTTTCCTCTGACTTCTATTTTGTTTTAATTTATGCACCTGCTTTGGAAGAGCCTTTGAAAAATCTGACAGTGGAGAAAAAAGGAGCCTGTTTCATCTGTCTGATGGACAGGCTGAAAAAATACCCCAGCACAGTGAAATTCTGCATTACCAGGAAAATAACGTCTGCCTCTACAGCTTTCTACAGGCTGTTAGTAACAAAAACTAAACTACTAGAAACCCTTTGTCAGAACAAGGGCAGAGCTTAAGTGAAAGAATAAGCAGTTCAACTGAGTCAGAGGCGTGTGGCTGACACAAGACAGAGCAAAAGTCTTTGTAGAAACACACCAATGAATCATGTACCAGCCCATGCTCAGGGCCCAGATCCCATGTCTGGCTCCCACTGGTACCAGCAGCAGCCGTGCTGGGGCCCTCATGCTTCCCAAGCCTCCAGAGCCAGGCACGAGGCAGCGGCTACTTCTGTAAAAGGACTTCTTTTTATGGGTTTTGGAAAGGTCAATAAATAAAATCTAGGTTTTGACGTGCCAGCTATTTTAGGAAAAGTGACTTTTTTCCATTGTCACTGGGTCTGAAACAGGGAACACCACTGCTTCAAAGCCACTCTGCAGCTGCAGCTTTGTACACAATGCCAGGCTATGTCACCACTGCAACTCACAGCTGCAGGTAACGTGGGACCTTCCCCATCCCCAGGTCCACAGTCAGTGTGGCTCATGCCTCACAGCCTCTCTGCAGCCTGTCCTCAACACGACCCGTGCCCTGGGCCTCCAGCCAGCCCCACCTCCAGCCTCAGGTGCCCTGGGTGCCCCTCCCTGGCACCACCGTCCCTGGGCTCCTGGCTCCCTGCTCTGCACCTTGCTGCAGAGGGCAAAACACGAACTGCACCTCCTCTCTGGCTCCTCTGAAAGCAGAGTTCATCTCAAAGGACAGATTTCATTGCTCACATCCTGCACCAAAGAGCTCCCAAGGGCAGCTGTGCTGGTGTGTCCCCTGGCTGTGTCCTCACTGCTGAGGGATGTCCCCAGAGCACTGCCCAGTGGCCCCCCTCAAACAAAACCCTGACCTATAATCTTTCCTGCCTCACCCAGAGGATAAAACTGTAATGAGGAAGATTTCCTTGAGTTACTGTTTATTTAGCATCATTTTACAGCTCTGTTGGTCTAAGGTGTGTATTTTTAGTGTCTCAGATTGCTTCTTCCATCTAGAGAAATAACAGTGAGCGCACAACATGTGCTGGAAAAACAAACAGTTTTACTGCTGGCTTTCTGGAAGCTTTTGGTAAATAGCTGCACCTGGTTCCAAGTGTACTTTGTTCTAAGGTGCTGGTAGTACCTGCGTGCTGCCTGATCCCTGAGGTTGTTAATTGAGAACGTTGTGTTTTATTGGTGCTTGCATCTGGGGCTGTGCTTTGAACGTATGAATGAATGGCACCCCTAGAGAATATTCTTATTTCTCCTGGAATACAAATTGAAGAAATATATGAATAATAGAGACAGACACTCTTAAAACAGCTCAGTTTATCCGATCCATTTCTAGAAAGTCTCATTATCCAGCTGAGAGTACATCAATGATGCAAAATTGCCAGGGTGGTGAGCTATTTCAGGATATTCCAAACCCAAGTAATAACATCTTGGTACTCCTGTGATGGATTTATTGAGTGCTAATCCTTCTGCACACCCTTGTCCTGCAGTCAATGAGCAGCTCTCCTCTGAAAAGCTCAGGAGCCTTTAGCATCCGTCATTTTGATGACTGCAAATTTCTCTGTAACAGTGCGAGCCCCAGGAATGGTTTGCACCTGTATGAGAGTATGAAATTTTAAGAGACTCCTTTCCTGGGAACTTCCCTGAATGTTAATAATGGGAAGGGGACAAGAGGGCAGTGGGAAGAGTTTTAGAAGTCTGCTGGTCTGCATTAAAGATGGATCCCATAGCTAACATCTCCACGTTACCTTTGACCTTCACCGTTGTTAGTGCTGCTAATACAAACACCTTACTCCACACAACCCTCCTTGTATCATTCAACAAATCTAAAAAGAGCAAATTTGACAGTTTAAGCCCTTTTATAGCCTTCCCCCAGCAGTGGGGGAAGCATTTGCTCAGAAATCTCAACTACAACCCTGCTTTTTTCTCTATATTTAGACCGGTTTGGTCATTTTGAGTGTGGTGTGTGTTGCTCACCTCAAACAACAAATAACCTGCCATTCCACCCACACTCTGTGCACCTTTCCAAAGGCTTAGAAGCCTTGCTGCCTGTGTGGGACCTTGCTGCCTGTTTTCTGCCCAAAACCAGAATCTTTTGCTGCATAAGACTTTGATGCAGCCCTGGTGAGTGCCTCCATCACAGACACAATGCAGCCTTTGCAGTCCAGCCTCCATGGCTTCACACACACACCTGAGGATTAAACTGTCCCACCCCACGCAAACACCACCCCGGGAGTCCCTGGAAGCTGCTGAGGGTGAAGCCAAGCCCTGGTTCCACCAGCCCCACGTGCACCCAGGAAGCCTCAGCAAGAGCCCTCTGAGCCCTTCTCGCCTGCTGCTGGGAAAATAACAGAACTGCACACCCAGCACTGAGTCCAAGAAGCCACGTGGATTTGGCTGTTAAGGCTTGTGTTTCTAGGATTGCTTTCTGCTTTCCAAACCAGACAGAAAGGGCAGAGAAATCCCAATAATGACAGGACAAACAACGCAGCAGTGCAACAGGGCTTGCTTCAAACTCGGATCCTGACAGTGGCAGATTTTAATGTGCCAGCATCTTCTGCTCATCACTTGCCAGATATTCTTGAATGGCACAGGGTCATTGGTCATTAATTGGAGACAAATTTTATATTGTGACACTACCAACAGAGGGTGAGGGCTCACAATGCCCAAACTCCCCCATACACGAGCACTGTGAGAAAAGGGAGGGATTCACTCCAAGGGTGACAATGAGATTGGATTTCATAAGTGAGTGAGTACCCAAGTTGAAAATCTGTGCCCAATTCCAGTGCTGGGATCATAGCCCCTGGAATAAAAAGGGTCAGTTTCTCTACCCTCTCTGCATTTTTCTTTAATTCCTTCATTGCTTTTCAATGTTTTTGAAGTGGAGAGTTGCAAATGAATGCCCAAGAGATGACCTGCAAGTGAAGGCTGAAAAATGGCAAGTCTGGGCAGCTTGGAGGGGTGGTAACTCCTGTGGTCACCTCTGGGTGTGAACTCCTGGAGGAGGAGGAAAACAAAGGACACCAACGCTGCTCCAAGAAAAGCCATAAGAGAGGAAAATAAAATGGTGGCTTCACCCAGCATTTCAGGACAGGAGGTAAATACTGAGGCAACATGATCCATCCTCATCTGGTGTCCTGCCAGCCTGGGGCAGGGCCAAACGGGACCCTGCTGCCACCACTGTTGCTGGCAGGTTTATTGGTGATGACTCTGTGTGACATCTTTGTTTCCCTGTGCCATGGCAGAGCCCCAGGCAGCGTCAGCAGACACCCAGCTCTTCCAGGGCACAGATCCCCTTCAGCAGAGCCCAGCACAGCTCCAGGCAGCTCTGGGGGCATGCAGACCTCATGAAAGCACTCACTGAGTGAAGCCTACGTGGACATGTTTGGCTGAATTAATTAGACTGGAATAAATAAGGAGCAGGGAAATTGTGTTCAAAGCTTTGGTTGTAGGTGTTTGCAGCTAAACACAACCACTGCCTCCCACAAATATGGCACAGACAGGGCAGAGAGCTGGGATCACTGCTCAGTGTCAACAGATGTGGTTTCTCCAGCAACCTCTTCATCTCAATGTGGGCAGAAACTATGGCAAACATTGACTGTCTTTATGATAATCACTGCACAAAGACTCAGTGCCAGCTACCTGGAGGCTTTACACGTGCTGGGGAACTGCTGCTCTCCCAAATTTGGCTATTCACTCTCCCTCACTTCCACACAATCTGCAGGGCTATAGCTTTCCAGCACAGCCTCCCCAGGAAAGTCTCTCTCAGCAGACAGACTCTCATGCTCACAGTCTAACACGCAGGCATGCAGAAGGACACTGTCCAGAAGGAAAACAGAGCCCAGGATGCATATTAATTACTGGTGGCACAAAGCCCAGGCAAGGTTGCTGCTCCACGGTCAGGCTATAAATCTGTCCAAATAGGATTCTGACCATGTCTGCCTTGTTTACATTACTAAATTTTATGGCCATGTGATTCTTCACCTGGAGAGGAAGAGTATCCTTGCACAGCCAGTTAAGGGCTGAGATTTATGACCTGGTGAGAAGGGCCTGGCTGTTCCCTGGCTGGCCAGTGCCTGTGGTGCTCCCTGGGACCCCCCAGTCCCTGCTACAAGCTCCTGGAGAAGTTCTTTGCCTTTGTTTTTCCCAGCAAAAACTTCAGAATGACAGACAGCTTCAAGCCCCCCACCAGGCTGTGGAGCTAACCAAGCTCCTGTGAGGACACCCCACCCTCTGTCCTGGGAGAAGCCTGGCCCAGAGACAGCTTCCATGTGGATTTCTGCTTCCAGAGGGGCCCAGCATTGCAGTTTGGGAGGGTATTTCCCAATGAGGTCAAAAAGAAGTTCACCCCGCTCTCTTGCAATGAGACTCTGGCTCTGCAATGCCCATAGGAGAGAAAATCAAAAAACCAGGTTTCCTTCCCTGTGTCAGCCCCTTCTCACAGCTCCTGGGCCCAGCAATGTCACAGTCACAAAAAGCAGATGACAAGAAAGTGTCCAAACAGACAAAAACACAAAATAAAATTCAGATTGTTAAATATCTGTTCCACAGAAACAAATCTCTGTAGGCTTCTTGGATGTTGCAGATGTCACATTAACCTGAAGCACTTAAGAGTTTTAACTGGAGGAGAAAAATGTCCCTATTTTTATAGAAACTTCATCAGCACAAGGTCCTGGCCTCTTCAGTGAAACGAGTCCTTTAACTGCACCATACCATGCTCCCTCTTTGCTACATGCTTAATGTTAAGAAGCTGCTTAAGGCTTGTTGACTTTGAGGGGACCACTCAAACACTGAGTTATGTGTGTGCTGAAGCTTCCCACTCTAGCAAGGGTTTCATCTTGCCTCAGGGCAGGTCCAGCTGGATCAGAGCCCTGCATGTGCCCAGGGGAGAGAGGGGGGATCAGCTCTGGCTGACACCTGCTCTGAATAGGTACCTTCAAAAAAGGGTGGGGGAAGGCATCTTCCATCCCTTGTTATTACACAAACATATAGCTCCAAAAATCTTCATTCTGTACTGTGTCCCAAGGGAAAACATTTGAAATAATCCATATTCATTGGAGTTTTTAATCCCTCACAAACCAGAATTCAGCAGGCAGCTAATGAAGAAGACAATTATGCAGCACTTCACACAAAGAGCAAACCAGAACAGGTGCAAAGACTGGAGCGTTGCCACAGCTGCTCTGCTCCTTGGCACAGGGATCAGTGCTTTACTTAAAACATATTCACACATCCCAACAGTTTAGGGACTCAGTCTGAGAGGAAAAGAGGTGACATTTAAGATTAATCATTAGCTGTTGACCACCTAGGATACTAAATCAGAAAGGAGACAGCTGGCCAAAGTCAGCTTTATTTGTGTTCCTTCTGAGGAGCACAGGCAGAGATGGTGCTGTACCAGCAGGGCAGTGAAAACAGACTGTGTTTGGTTTGCCCCCTGAATTAGGGCTCTGATGTACAGTTGTGTGCAGGGCAAAGGAGTGGTGCCCAAAGGATTTATGTCCAACCAGACAAGGATGGGAAAAGCAAAGAGAGATTTTTGCACGTGTTGGTCAGAGGCACAAGAGACTAAAAATCCCCTCTTGGAGCTGGTGCAGGAAACTGAGAGCAAAGCCATGACCCAGATGTGCTGGGAGCAGCCACGGCACTGCCCACAGGCTGTGAGGGAAGACAAAGCAGAGCAGTGCCACGGAGCTGAGCTCAAGCACACAGAGCTGCTGCACTCACCAGAAACAGCCCGGGAAGGACAGCAGCAAGGAGGTCAGTGGTGAAGGACTTCTACAGAAATAATCAGCCTTTTTAACAGGGGGTTCCAATGTGCTCTTAATGCAAAAGATCGTTTTTGTGAGCAGGGAGAAGGAGCCTTTGACAGTGTTATGGCTTATTTCCCTGGCAAATGCTAAGGAAAAGAACTATTCCAACAGGTGGGTGATAATATAGGGAACAAGTGATGATAAGATAGCAAAGATATGAACTGCTTAAGTACCTGGTGGAAAAGGAAAAAAGAATAAATTTAGGAAGAGACGTAGTTTCTGTCAGGATAATGAATTACTAACAGAAAGGTTCTGATTTTCTGACCATCTCCACACACAACTGCAGCTCACACAACCACCCTGCTTTTACACACAGATTACGTAATTGCTTGTATAAACTTCAAGACACATTCACGTATTCCAGCTACCTGATCTGCATGTGAAATCACAGCAGCTGTGGGCACAACCCTCCTTCCCTTGCACACGAACGAGACCGGGGGGTTCAGCAGTGCCCTGCTGGAGTGCCAGGGGCACGGAGCAGCCGGGACTGCCCGGGGCTGCCCAGGGCCAGCTCGGAGCACAGCGCCTGCGGGACAGCCGGCACCGGGACAGCAGCCGGCACAGGGACAGCCGGCACAGGGACAGCCGGCACAGGGACAGCCGGGACAACCGGGACAGGGACAGCCGGGACAACCGGGACAGGGACAGCCGGGACAGCCGGCACAGGGACAGCCGGCACAGGACAGGGACAGCCAAAGCAGCAGTTCCTGTATTCCTTAAAATGCCCCCTATGGAAAACCAGGACAGCCCCTGTCCCTGTTCCGGAGGTCGCTGCCCCAGTGGTCCCTGAGCCCCTCACTGCTCCCCAGCCCGGGGGGAGCAGGGCTGAGGCACGTCCTCACTGCTCCTGGGGAAACAGGCCATCTTAGTGCTATATAAACACAGAAAAAAAGACAGAACTTCCTACAAAGTTTATGGATTAAATTAATTACATCTATAACGCCTGGAAGTGGCATTGCCATGCTCAAGTTATCTGGACCATGAAGCAAATTTTCCAGGAGACAGTGCAAACTAAGATGTATTTCACAGCTACTTTACAGAAGCTCTTAAGAGCATCTTTAAAAATAACTATTAAGTCAAGTGGGTTTTGTTCATGGCCATTCATTCATAGCCAGAATCTTCAGCAAGTGTGTTCTTTAGCTTAACACAATTGTGCAAAAATAATGGAATTGCACCTGCCCCAGTGTTCAGCAGAGAGGAAAGAGAGGCCAAAGACCCCTCTGGTGAGACCTGATGCCTAGCATGATGAAAATCTGATATTTGAGCAGGCATGTGCTGGAACTTTGGCCAGGGCTGCAGATGTTAAATGAGACCATTCCCTGGGATTGCAGGAAGTCTAAAGTTACACCTATGGAATAACATTGTGTGTAAACACGGGCAGAGAGAGCACAAACATGTCAATTACCAAAACGCACTCTGATACCTGACGTGCTCTAGAATGCAGCACATCTTAGGTTTGGGGAAAATATCTCCTGATCAGGACAGCCCAGAAGTGTCCTGTGCTGCTGAGCCACAGACAGGAGCCTGGAGTCAGGAACAGCGAGAGCACACACGAGTGCTGGGTCTGGCACTACCTTGGGTGGCATGGAGAATGCACGAGGCTTTTGGTCCTCAAAAACTCCCTTTGATAACATCTGCTTCGGCCAAGGCAGGGCTGCTAGGGCTCTGACCAGTAGGAATTAATTGTAATTCCTAGACTACACTTCATCTGCCTCAAATTTACCTTAAGGATCAAAATTACAGTAAGTAGGATCCCATACACCTGGAGTTACCAAACCCACCTCTCTCCATCAAAATAAACCAGAAGTCAATGCCAGCTGTGTCACTTGACACCTCCTCCATGAAGAGAAATTAGAGGCTGATGTATCTGAGAGCTCTCGTGGTACCTCAGGGTGTGCAGCACTCCAGGGAAACTGGGCCCAGCCACGTCCTCGCAGTCCCTCCTCCCAACACCAACATCACCTCTCTGAGAGCACCCCAAAACCTGGCAGGTCCTTCCCAGTGCTGGGTGAGCCCACCTGCCTCACAGGAACAGGCAACAGCTTCCCAAGACACGGCTCCTCTCAGCTGAGCACTGCAAAACCTGCTGAGACCAAGCAGACTCTTACCTGGGGGAGATTAGAGGCAAGGAGTAACAACTGTGTGGCGACTACCCCGAGTTTAATTCAGTGCCCTGGCAATAGGTGTGAGCTGCAAACTGAGGGGGCATTTGCTGGCAGAACATTGGTGTGCATTTACTTTCCATCTCTGTTCCACCCTAACAAAAACTGCTCCTAAGGGATGCCAGCCAAGGGAATGAGACAGGGCTCAAGCAGTTCAGGCCAAGGACTGAGGGGAAAGAACCAGGGTGAGCTTTGAGCCCACCTGTGCAGGACTTCCTGAGGCTTTGTGAGCAGAAGGAGCAGCATTATGTGGGGGCACCATGAAACCTGTGAAGGTCCCTGGTGGTCAGCTGTCCTTTGTGGGACACTGCAGGCACTTGCTGGGCTGCCCCCTGAGGAGCCCAGGTAACAAACAGAGGCTCTCTTGGAGCACGGATCAGGAAATCCCACTGCTGAGGCTGCTTCAGAGAGAGCTGCTGCCACCAGCTCTGCTGCCCTCAACCAGGACACAGGGTGTGCTGCCAATCACCACCTTCCTCCTGCCAGCAGAGAAAATACTGCATTGGTCAAGAAAATCTCCTGTCTGCTGTGTCCAACACCCCTGAGCTCCAGAGGGAACAGCACTGATGCTCTGGCAGGGAAACTGCTGGGTTCACACAAAGTCCAGCCACAGAGTGATGGCACCTGCTCCAGCCTGCTTTGCCTTTCCATACCAGCTCTGTTCTTGCCTGTATCTGGGAGATTTTCTTAATTACTGTGTCTTCTGCATTGTCATATTTCAGTGCAGATTGATAGCAAGAGTTACTGCACCAGGCAGGCGTGAGGATTACTTAATTAATGTTTGTGAGGCACTTTTAGATCCTCACATGAAAGCAGCTAAGAAACACAACATATAATTATTATGTATTATTAATAAACTTCTGGCACATTGACAGGAGGGAAAACAACGCTTCTTTTTTTTTTATCCTTTTATTTTCTAAAAATATTCAACTTTTATGCTATGAAGGATAGATTTCCCAAAAATTTGCGAGTAAGTAAACAAGGAGTGAAGGCTCCTTATTCCACCAGGAAGGCAGACAGCAAACACTGCCTGAGGAAGTGAGTGACTCCTCATCAGCCCAGTCACTTGAGGCACCCATAGTTTTTGAGAGTAGGCAGTTACAGAGAAGCACAGGGATGTAGCAGACGTTGCTAACAGCGGAATTGGTCAAAGGCACCAATTGCAAGGAGCAGAGTTTGTTTACTGTGTGGTCACTATGGTTGACAAAAGCAGGCGCTGCAGAAGCCATGAAGTGTGCAGAGCAAGAGATGGACATTTTCAAACAAACAGAAGAATCACAGCTGTGTGAACCAAGTTTGTCAGAGCTGAGAACATGCCAGACACAAATCCCATTCCCAGAGATATGAAGAAACCCAGTTTCAGATGGATTCCCAGGCAGTTCCACAGAAGGGGTCAGCTCTCATGTGTTCCAGCTGCTGCTTGAACACTTATGGCTGGGATCCAGCTGCACCAGGGAAAAGGGGACCCAGAGATTAGGGGTGAATTACAACCCTGCCCCTTTCTCCATCACAGACCCTGAGAAGCCTCTGCACCCTCTCCAAACAAAGCAGGACAATCACACTGCTCTCCTTGACAGGGCAGGCATGTGGTGCACTCAGATGGCAGGACAGAGAAAGCCAGGGATGGACAGACACCAAACCACTGCAGAGAGGGACAGGAAAAGAGTAGGCACAGTGACACAGAAGGGTCCTCAGGGATCCAGGCTGCTGCTCCTGGTGCCTTGTGCACGTTTCCATCCCCTGCTTACCCTGCCATTGGATGCTGCTGAGCCACCCAGGCAAAGCTCAGCTGGCACGTGCAGAAGATTCCTTGCCATGGGAAGGGTGCTTACTACAGCTCCTGCCCCTACAAAAGATTTTAAGTGGTGACACTGCAACAGACCTCTTTGCTCACACCTTCAATTTATTCTTTTAGCAAAATGAGGGAGTTTTAAGAGATATCCACAAGGAATCTTGAGTCTGAATATGTGGTAAGCATAATCATGCTTTAGAAGCATTTTGCCTATCAGTACCAATGAGAGAGCATTTCTGGTGTTTATGCTGTTTATGTACTGCAAATGAGATTTACAGCTCCATTTTGTTCAAAAATGAACAAGAGCAAATGGACTTAAATAAAATAAAACAAAACTAATCTGTGCTTTTGGCTAGAGACGCTGCACAAATCCTAATCCAAACAGTATTGAGTAAGTTCAACTCATAACAGAAACTGATTATATACAGCAGAAAAAAAGAACTTTCAAATAAATTGTTCCTTCAATTTGCTTTGACTGGTCACCAGCTTTTGTTAGGGACGTAGGTTTTTTATCAGATTAGACAGATAGCTGATGGATGTTATCAATATTAGTTGAACACCAACAGTGCTTGGTTTTGGCTTTGCTATTCATTTATCTTGCCCAAAACCACAACCAAGAGCCCGAGTGCTGAGCTAAGGCCACCTTCCCCCCACTGCAGTGCCAGCAGCTCAGGGAAGGGTCACAAATCATCCACAGCCCCTGGACCAATAGTCCACACCACTGGACCAGAATAACTGCAAACCTCAGCACAAACTCTCAGGAATCACAGCGGGGCTGGGAGAGACTTGTGAATAGAGAAGGGGGAACACACCAAAAAATGCAAATCTGTCTTCAAGGCCAGGCTGAAAGGAGCTCCCAAGCTACCCAAGCCCATACTCTGAGCTCTGTTTCTGCCAAAGGTGGCAGCTGGGGTGTCTGAGGTGACACTGCTCCTGTTGAGTAACACTTGGGTCACTCACTGCATTTGCTGTGCTCAAAGCAGAGCTGGTTGCATAGATCAGCTCTTAATTGAAAATAAATACCTTCCTTATGGAGGTTAAGTTTGGTAAAAAGGAATCCCCATAAGCATGGGCAGGTTTAATACACGTTCATGCATACCAAAATATAGTGCAGCAGATATGTATTATGACTTACTTGATAATTTCACAGCACAGGTTTTTCTGTATCTTAGTGCAGATGTCAGACTCCCTTGCTGCACAAAACACTTTAGCAGCATCCCCTCCCCAGAGCCAGAGCTGCATAGAAACCCCTCAGCACAGACCTTCTGCTTTTAGAGCCAGCAGAGGAAACCCTGCAGTTTTTCTGTAACCACTCATCCCCCAAACCTGACAAAGCTTTCCAGCACTCTCCCGTGCAGGCTGGGCTCATTGCAGTAGGAATACCTGTGCTTAAACAATGAGTGTTTTCTCTCTCCCTCCCCTTGGATAAGCTGTCAGGGGGCTGCCAGCCCCTTTCCCTCTGTCAGATCTCATGGTGGGCAGTGCCAGGGACCTCAGGAACCTCATCTGGACCATGAAAATGTCCTGGTGACGTTGGAGACGAGAAGCCAGGGTCCCCCCCAGCCCTGCCCAGTCCTCCTCACTGACCTTGGGCAATGGTCACCTCCTCACTTTAAGATGGGGATAATACATATATCACAGGTTTGTCCTGGCCTTAACTAATCCATCTTTTCAAAGCACTTTGAGAGCTTTGCTTGATGAGCACAGACACTATAATACTCATCTGTTCCCAATACATTCAATGGGAGTTTTACCCTCCACAGAAGCAGGACTGGGGCTGCTGGTGTTATTGGGGACCTAGAAAATAAATCTGCTTGGGAATGCAGTGCTTGGGGAGGGGCCTTAGCCAGGCACCAAGGCACAGTGCTTACCTCAGCCTTCTTCCAGGCTATCCCTATGATAAAGGGTAGGATTTCTCATTAGAAATCACAACAAGACCTCACCAAAGCCTGCTGGTAAACATGTTCAGCAGGTGCCAGGCTCTGTCGGAGACAGGAGAGGCCAAAAGAGAAGCGAGGACAGTGGGGAGAAAGCAGAGCCCAGGCCAGCTTGGGGAAAGCTCACTCCAGGGTTCAGGGTTGCTGTACTGAGTGACTGGGAATGCCAGGAGCCAAACACGAGGCTGCTGCCCCAGGGACTGGACTTGGGGCAAGGCCAGCCTAAGGATGGGGAGTGCCAAGGCTAAAGCAGCTCAGGCAGTGAGCAGTGGGGGTGGCAGGGAGCTGTCACCAGCCGGCTCAGCCCATCCACCCCCGTGGCCCCAGAGCTCTGCCCCAGCAGGGCAGCCACCACCCAGCCCCAGCTGCTGCTCCCAGTCCTAGGCAGCCCCTGGGAAACCAGCCCAGGAGGGAGCTGAGCCTCTAGCTGGTCTAGGAACCAAACCACAGACCTCTCATCACATCTGATCCTTGTCTGCCTTAACATGACAACATGGATGTGGAGCTTCTTGAGGGCAGGCTCATGTTAATGCCTTGCTCAAAGGCAGTGGCCCCATTGTGCTTCTGCTGCTGCCAGATCTCTCCAGAGAGTAAATCACAGTGACTGTGTTTATTGTAAGAACTAAGTGATCAGCTGTGAACTTTCTTTGACATAAATATTTTGCCATTAGCAATGACAAATAGCAACGCTCATGTTGTAAAAGTAACATTGGGTTATTCCTCTCCATGGGGCATTCAAATAATGAGAAATCAGAAGGAATTTGTGATTGGAGAAATGGGGAAAAGGAAGAATGTGACAGCAAGGATATTTATCCACTGCACAAGAAGAGTTAAGAGAAGAAAGGATTCTTCCACAGAGCTCTGGAGTGCCTCTGCAGAGCCAGCCCTGGACACTGTGGTGGTCAGCACAGGACAGGGCCTGGCCACACCTGCAGGTGCCTTACACAGGTACCTGCCAAAGCTACACCTGCACATGGTGCACGTTACACCACACCAGCAGATCCTGGGGGGGGTTGGGCCCAGCATTTTCTTCTGAATCCCATTATTACTAAACCTCTGCAGTTACAGCTGAACAACACAGGAATTTTCCATTGTTGCAAGATTTTCTACTTTTTGACTGGTGATGTTGGCACCTCAAACCCTGTCTGCTCTCAGGCTGAACAGGACGGGAGAACACTGAGCAGCAAGGGGAATTAATTTCTCAGAGATTTTTTCCAAAGGTACAAATGAGAACTGGTGCTTTAAAAATAGCATCAGCTATACTTCTATAGCACTTCCTCCAAGGAATTCAGCCCAAGCATGTAAGCCTGTCACTTCCCTCCAGAGGCAGGCAGGCTCTCTTGGATGTGGATGCTCAGGCAGGACCACAACCTCACTCCAGGCTCTGCTAGCAGGAAGTTACAGAGAAGTTAGAAACCCAGGAGTGTCCCAACATGCACGTGTTCATGCGTACTGGTACTCCATGGACCGCATGGCAAGTGCACCAAACGAAATACAAGGCCCAACAATTAACTTTCCTTTTATAGAATTCTCTAGAGAGCACAGAGCTGCAGGCTTGGATTGGAAACAGCCTCAGCAAGGAGTGCCTGCCTGGATCCAGGGGCTGAAACAACAGCTCTGGGGAGAGCATCACCCCTGGCAGGTGAGGATCCCACCTGGGGAGCTCGGAACAAGCTCCTTGTTGGCAGGTGCATCCCATGCAGGGTGCAATGGCGTGGGCCAGGCCGTGCTACAAGGACTCCCAGCAAGTCTCTCCAGAGCCAGGAAAGAACCACAGGACACAACTACCCAGCTGGCAGTTTTACTGGGGTGTGGCTGGGGGTTTTCTCCCCAGCTGGGAATTTGTGGAGGTTATAATGGAGAGGAGTTCTGGGAACTGGCAGCACAGCAATACACTGTGGGAAGGTCCACTGTGAGACAGACACAGAGGACATTGCAGGGAACTAAACATAGGAATTAGGGCTCCCCAGACAAAAGATTTAAGTCCACTGAAAGAACAAGACCCAGAAAGCAGCTGCAGGATGAAAAGAGATTGATCCAGAACAGAAATCCTTGTGTGTCCACAGGACAGGGCTGTGCTGGAAGCCCAGCGATAAGCTACAGACCAAAGTGGCAAATTCCTGAACCCAGGGGAGAGGCTTTGGAATGAGGCTCTGCTTTTGAGGATCTCTGAAGATACGAGTTCATTTTGGATGAAGGGAAAAAAATCTCCTATATATAGCAAAAAAGCCAAGGCAGTAGCTGCATCACACTAAAAAAGTTACAGATGGAGGCAAAACACAGACAATCTGCCTTTAATAGTCAGAGTCAGCATGTGCCCTGTGATGGGACCCTTGGAGACAGACAGGACGTGGCTAAGATGTGACCCCTGCGATTCAGGAGAGGGGTTTCCTCTGCCAAATGCTAAATTCAGGCAGGTTTAGAGATGAATGAAAACTGCACACCATAAGGGAGGGCCAGGAATAGAAAGCCCATGTGGGGGAAGAACGCTCTAGATGTAGCAAATGCATTTCCAAGAGGCTTTTATCATTCTTATTTTGTCACTACTATCAACAACAATAAGAAAAGAGCTTACAGAGCATCCTCCCCAGTCCCTAAGCAATGCATCCAGAGATTAGCAGCAGAGAGCAGTGGGCAGCAGAGAAAAGCTGTTCAAGGAATGTAGAGGCATGCATAATGAGATTACTGAACTGGAGTTGCATGTTTTCAAGGATAAATGTGATATTATTGCACGGGCAAAGGCATGGCAGGAGCAGGGTAAAAGATGAGAAATAGCCTGTCAGAAGGGAGGGATCACTGCAGCTGAGCTCCCAACAGGACAGGGACAAGTGGGAAGTGGAGGCAGCGAGGAGGAAAGGAAGTGCACATCCTACTTGACATGCAGATATGCAGAGAAGCTTTTTGCAAAGTGGATGATGTCATCGTGTTTTTCTCAGCCTTCAGGACAGCAAGAGAAAAATAGATAAAACCAGCACATGCAGAGGAGTCTGTAAGACGAGCAGACTTCCCCCCCACACCCCATGCAACACTAATTGCTCAGATATTGATCGGGGAAATCATTTGTAAGGACTAAAGGAGGAAAATAAATACTTTCCTCTTAAGAAGCAAACAGGGCAATGTTCTTGCAGAGCTGCTGGAAAGGTCCAGGTGATCAGAGAATTTCCAGAACCATAGATGTTAATCTAAGCTGTTGAGCTGGTCTAATTTGTTATTTGTTTATACTGGAGAGCTTGAACAACTGCAGTCTTTTATTTTTCAGGACAGCACATGAAGTCTAGTTGGAATTACAGCTAGGCTGGGTCTCCCAAGGGCCAGGCAGGTGAGCGACCCACGCATCCTAACTAGCCTTGCTTAGTGGAAAGCAACAGCTTCAGAAGGAACTTTGGCAAGCCAGGACTGGTAGCTGGGCTGAGGGTGACAGGAACCAGCTGCCCAAGCTTAGCCTTGGCAAGGGAAGAAGCAATTAGGATTAAAAGCCCAAACCAGAATGCTGGAGCCATGGATACTGTGCCCCAAGGAAAAGCAGCAGTTCTGCCTGGCTTCTGGAGAGCTGCTTTTCTCTCCTGACAAAAGGAAAACTGCCATGCAACAAAGTGTAAGAGCTACTCCAGAAAATATCTGCACCTCCTCAGCTTCTAGAGTAAACCATGACAGAAGCGAGCACCAGAGTCCTCTGTGGTTAAAAATGGATGTTGCGAATATACCAAAGTACATGAAGAATACTATTTAAAAAACAAAACCAAGAATCAACCACCAAACTATTAAGATAGACTGGGAGAATGATAAAAATAGGCATGAACATGCAAAAACAGCGATTGCAGGAAGAGGAGAAAGCATCCAACGAAGCCTGCAGTGAAGGTTTCTCAGGAATATGCAGACAAATAACCACAGGAAATGGGAGAATTGGATCCTTTAAAATATATTCTAAGGTTAGGGGGAGATGAATGCAGAGTTTTATTTAATAACTGCCTGATTTTTTTTTTCATTTGACAGAAGGCAAGTCCCTCAAGTGCTGCATTCTGTGCCTCTGGGCAGGTGAGTGCAGGGCAGCACAGAGCATCCCAAACTAAGGTCTGGTGGATTCTTCTTCTCCTATTTGAATGCTATTTTATACCCTGGGGTATGCCACATATTGTTGCATTTAAATAAATAATAAAAATAAAATCCATATAAAACAAAACCAACAAAAAGCATCCAAGAATTAAAAAAAAAAAACAAACCAAACCCAAATCCCTGAAAACCAAACAAATAAAAAACAACTGTAACTGGTCCCAGCATAACCCAGGAGTAAGCTGGTATGGAGAGGTCAGGTGAGGTGCTGTGGTGCTGTGCAGAAAATGTTAAAATACAGCCAATGCTGACAGCCAAAGGCCCTGGTTTGGCTTGGGGGGAGAACCTGCACCTGTAGCCATTTTCTGGACTTGTTAAAGAGAAGATGAAGGTATCCTGTATTTGTTGCATGGAAAAGCCTTTGCACTGAGTGGAACAAGGCTGAAGAGGAAAAACTAAACGAGAGTAGTTTAGATTTCCCCCACAGCGGTTTTAGGACCTTGCGTGACATTAAACCACAGCAGTTCACTTTGTTCCCTTTCCATAGGAGCAGTCTGAGCTCCCAGACCTGGCAAAGCAGAGGGAGTCTGCTCGAGGAGAGGCGACAGGAGTTGCCAGAGGGCTCTGCACAAGGGCTGCAGCCAGGGGCTCAGGTTCAGCACACACAGCCTGAAAGGGAGCCTGGCACAGCTGGACAGGTCAGGTAACAGCTCCGGCTGCCAAGCCCCTCTCCCCACGTCCTTCCAGCAGGAGTCGAAGAGTGAGTCCAACCTATTCAATATGTGGATTGAATTCTCAGGAAGGGGATCAAAGCAAAGGGCATACTGTGGCACGAGGGAAAGGCAATCCACCAGCAGGGAGCAAATCGGATAAAGAATAGGCTTAGCAGCACTGCTGTCCCTGCCTGCTAAGCTAATTGTTCATCAGGCCTGCTTGCCCTGCTAACACATGAAATGAGTGGGAACCTATGCTTGGGAACTGCTGGAATATTTGAGATTTGAGAACACACAGCATCACTTTCATTGCAGCAATGAAGGCACAGAATGGCAGCTTTAAATGCTAAGGGTAATGATGCATTACCATTCCCTCTCAATTAATCCAGAGCCTGCAATGCTGGGTGCACTTACTCCGAGAATTTTCTCAGAAAATGAAGCTAGAGTATTTCATTTATAAATCACAAAAGACACTTATTTGGCAAGAATGACCCTTGCTCATATACAATAAATCATGAACATCAACAGTCTCCAATGGATTTTGAGTCAGTGCCACAGACAGCAAAGCCTGGGGCCTGTGTTTCAGGATTCCAGGACTGTGCCAAAGGAGCCTTATAAATTATTAATGTGTTCATCACAGTGTCATCTGTGCCACTGGAGAGATAAAGACACTCTGGGGCTCTGTTTGACATTAAAAAAGTGATAATGGGTTCAGCAGGCAGACCGTGCCTCCCCTTCCCGTGCCAGGCTGAGCCAGGCCACACCTCATGAAATCCCTTCCCCAAAGTTTCACACGTGCTCTACGTTCATGATGTGCAGCATTTTGAGAAAAGAAGAGGTAAAGAAGTCTGTTTTCACAAGTAGCCCACCCAAGCCAGACTCCCCAGGGGATGGAGCCAAGGTCTGCAGATGTTTGTACAGAGAGGTGCACTACAGAGACACCCAGGGCTTCTTGAGACTTGTCTGCCACACAGCGAGGATGTGCGTATGTAGAAAATTCAAGTTTTGGTCCCTACTGCTCAGTCTCTCATGCTTTTCAGTTATTCATCCCACAGTTTTCAACCTCTCCCCCTTCACTTTTGTCCCCATGGTTACTGAATCACAGTGTTCGCAGAGATTTTCCTCACTAAAGAAAATGTGACTAACATGAGGCAGCTAAATTATCAGAGCCAACTCTGACATTGGTTTCTCCCAACATGGAGCTTATCTTCAAAATGCCTTCAAGTAGATCTGTCCACTGGAACCAACTTCAGAGTAAGCAGCACTTCAGCTATTGACAGAGCTGCATCCCTTGCACAGGGAAGACTTAAAGGCTGGCATCAGGTAGAGGATGAAATTCAAATACCAGCTTTACCAGACACACAGCCTAGGAGTGTGATACATATAACTAGGAGATACATTTCACTACCAAAAAAAAAAAAAAATTAATTAAGCCCTGGAATGGAAGACACTGTTTCCTCACTGCACCTGGAGTTCTAAGAGTTCAAGCAGAAGTGGCTTCTTGAAAGCTAGTTTGGTTAAGCAGCAGAAGACTCGCATGTTTTAGGCCCCAAGAAATCTCTATTACAAACTGCACCAACACAGGCCAGCGGATAACAAGTCTAAAATGTCCAGTCACAGCAGTCCTTGCATGCTGACCCACTGCTCAGAGGAGCTTCTCCCACACCGAGCAGCCCAGGCTGCCCCAGGGACGCTCAAACCAGATCCCTTCCAAACTACCAAAAAAACCACCCAAAAAACATGGAAATTCATTTGTATATGAGAGGCCTTCCTCTCCTTCACTCACAGCACCCATCCAGCCACAAGTGCCCAGACACTAAAGCAAGGGCAGCAGGACAGCACCTCAGGTACACACCACGAGTCACCAGCCAGCAGACAAGAGAGCGCTTACCTTGGCCGCTACGGAGGAGTTGGGCTTCTCCAGGAGGTCCCAGAGCTTTTTCCTTTTCTCAGCACAGCAAGTGTTATCGAATTCCTCCCCTTCCCTTTCCCTCAGGGTCTCTGCTTCTCTCTTCAGCTCCTCATTCATCTGCTCTTTCTTCTGGTGGTAGCGGGCCTGGCAGCAGGACTCCAGGTAGATCTCATCCACCCCCCAGTAGTCCAGCTCCTGGCTGAAGGACAAGGCGCACATCTCCTCCATCATGTGCAGCTTGCCGGTGCGATAGAAGTTCAAGATAGAGGTGAACGCCCCGGGATGCCTGTCGAAGAAGTACTCGTTCTCCTCCAGGTTGTAGTCGTCGCAGATCTCCATGAGGGAGTCGTGCGTGTTGCAGTCTCTGAGCTTACCCAGCCTGGTCCGGGGCAACCTGTCCAAGGTCCGCCAGAGAACCTCGTGGGCCAGCCCCCCCACGTTGAGCTTGACCCTTCGGGAGCAGGCCTTGCTCCTGACGATCTCGGTGGGGTCCGGAGGCAAAGAGGTAGTAGAGCGAGATCCATGCTTATTCATCCCCAGAGGCATCGCGGGTGCCCTCAGGCTGGAGGCGGCAAGGTGCGGGGCCGGCTCTGCTCACCTCTCCTTCCCCTCCATGCCCCGGAGCTGCAAGAGAGGCCGCGCGTGGGTCCCCGCCCGCC
>VXAX01000265.1:111336-142715 GCA_013399835.1 Leptocoma aspasia
CGGCCCCCACGCGCGGGGAGAGCCCCCCGTGGCCCGGCCCGAGCCCAGCCCTCGCCTCCCTCCTCCTGCGGGCTCCCGGCGAGGCGGTGCGGGGCCGAGGGCGGCTACATCCTGCGGCGGGGCGGGCGGCAGGGGCGGCCCCGCTCGCATCCCCCCCGGGCAGCCTCAAGGCGGAGGGATGGCGGCGGCGCTCCCGGCTGTCCACGGAGCCCAGGGGGAGGGGAAGGGAAACGAGGTAAATCGGGTCCTTCGGCAGGAAGCTTTCCAAGGCCTTCCCTGGGCTGCGGCTCCTCGCTCCTACCCACAGCCGGCGCCGGAGCCGCGTCTGCGCCCGCCCCCCAGCCCTCTCTCCGGGCGGACACAAAGGGGAGCTCCGGGGCTCCCCGCAGCTGCCTCGGCACGGCGAGCAACAAGTGCAGCCCGCGGCTCCGGCGCGGCCGGGCGCGGCTGTCCCGCGCGGGGCGGAGGGGCCGGGGCCGGGCAGCTCCACCGCCNCAGCCCGGCAGGGCCCCCGCCGCCTCCCGGGCGAGTCGTGGCCCAGCCGGGAGCAGGGGGTTGCCCATCACCCCGGCTGTGAGCGCCAGCCCGGCCCTCGCCCCCACCCCGGCTGCCCCGCGGCGAAGGAACGAGCCCGCAACGGCGGTTGCGGGTATTTGCAGAAACAGATAGGAGGAATAGCAGCGGATCTCTGCTGCCTATTAGGACTATAAATATAACGTAAATCAGCATTTACTAACCTGAAAACACAGCAGAAACGGAGAAAACGTCGAGTTTCCAGGCAAGAGCACAGCAATCGAAGTATTCCTCTGCCAGGCTGTCCCTCTTGTCTCTTTCCTTCACTCCCACCAGGGGAAATGGCCCTCACTAGCAGCCTGGAGCTCCGTTAGTACCAGTTGGTACCACTTAATGCAGTTCACCTGTTCGGGCTGGGGCACCAGGGGTACACAGCTGTGCCCTTCTCTTGCCTTGATTGCTCCTGGCTCCTGGACTCTAGTGACAGTTCCTGAAATTGGAGCCTGGTGTCTGATTTTATGTGATTAACCAGGAAAAATGACCCCCAGTGCTGCTCTCCCCTATTTTCTATGCTTCCCTTGCCCGTGCCTGGCTCCTGATGCCCAGTGTTCTCAATGTCAGTGCTAGACTATTATATTTAGTGTTTGAATGCCTACATCTTCCTGAGAGGTCACCTTCTGAAATCCCAAACAGTGCTTTTGTCCAGTGCTTCACACAAGTGTATATCAGCTGTATATTTAGGAATTTCTTACAAGAAGTTGGTCAATACCTTCCTTTTGGAGAGGAAGAAATTAAGATATAGAAAAGCAAGATCAGCCAGAAAGGGGTGGAAGGAAGAATTGTGAATAAAACCTGTTGACCAATTTAATCCCAGCCCAGGGCCCCTCCACTGAAGTAGCTCCTGCTACCCCATGAATATTTCCCATACAGGACAGACATTAGGGCGATACTGAGAGCACTTCAGCTCTCCTGTTGCTTTGTCATCATTTCACCTCCGCACCCTACTTCATTCCTCTTACAACAGAGACAAAATCAGGGCTAGGAAGCTCAATCTGTAAATGATTACAAATTGCTTTGAAACTTGCAGCTGCCAGGTGCCATGGGAGAGCAAGGGTTTGTCAGCAGTGACCTCCCGGGCACATTATCTCCCCTCGTGGTGCTGGGAGGGAAAATGGCAGGCAGCCGAATGCAGGGAGGTGCATCAGATTCACAAGTCACTGGGGGAGAGGCACCTTGGCTTTGTTAGCAGGGCGTTTGTATCTCCCTGTGCCTTCCCGGCTGCCCTGCCATTCACGGCCCTGCCCGGAGGCTGCAGAAGCTGCCCTGGGGCAGAGGAGGGGCAGCACCGGCTCCTCCGGTGCCCGGAGCTCCCCTCCCACACTGCTCCTCTGGCCAGCGCTGAAAATGGTACTGAGGAAGCTGGGAGAGGGAGCCCTGCCCAGGGCAGCCCCTCCAGCTGGCTCTGCCTGGGGTGATCCACGAGTCTGGGGAGAGGAGAGGATGTTTCCACCCCCAGGACATCTGTTCCCTGCAGCATTTCTTGTCCCACACGAAGAGTTTGTCGGCAAGGGGCAGTGCAGGCCTGAAGATGCAGAAATGTGCATCCTGCTCGCTCTTCTCCAAGGTTATTTCACCCACTCTTGGTTTGGATACACATTTCAATTGATATTTTTGTACTCTGAGCTTTGCAAACTTAATTTATGGTTTGTTATTTCCCCAGCCTGTGGAGCCAGCCAAATGTCTGGATGCAGTTTGTGCAAACCCTGTTTCTCTCCAGGTATTACAGCAGTTATTGACAAGGAAACACCTCAAACCCCAAGTATGGCAGAGGAAATAAGCAGAGCACAGCAAAGACATTCTCCTGGGCTTGCATTCAGTGGCATAGACATATCTGGATTTCACTGCCAGGGGGAGCAGGTCTGTAAGGCAGTGTTTGTTGAGCTATAACATGAGCAGGAAATAGGCTGAGCCTAAATGTGGAAATAAATATCCCTCTGCTGATCTGCAGTGACCCCTCTGCCTGTGTAAGGAAAAGTATCACATCTTCCCAAACACCTGCACCGTGTGACAGCCTGGCATCTTCCTGTCCACCCTGAGAAACAAGAAGGAAGGCTGGTTTACTTCATTTTACTGCTGGCAGGAGAACAAAGGGCTGTGAGAGAAGGAAGGCTCCTGGCCTGGCCCGTCACAGCGATGGCACATGGGACAGAGGGTCCCCCACAGAGAGGGGAGCAGCAGCTTTGGTGGCCCCCAAGGTTTGGCTGGTTCCCATTGCTGAATTTCACATTCTGAAATGAGCTCTAAGATGTAACAGTAACCCATATTGCTCTTGCAGCCCAAGGGCCTTGTACTTGTCCTTGGGAGTGGGAAAAGGAATCATGCACAACAAACTGCCTCTGTTGCAGAGTGCTTCCTATTATGTCCCTTTAAGACTTCTCTCAGTTTCTGGGGATTTTCTTTCCAGACTGGAAACACTTTAGGTACAATGGAGATTTTCTTTTAGAGCCCAAAATTCTTTCCCTTAAATGGGAAAAAATTTATCAGGTTCCTTGGCAGAGATCCATAACAAGTGTTGAAAAGTGCAAGAACTGAGATAGATAGTGCTTGTGCTACTGAGAGCCCAGGAGCATGGAAATACTGGAATACCAGGGGGAAATACTGGAAACAGACAGCAAAATACCATCCAAAAATGAACCTTAAAGAAAGATAAAGACTTGACATTTTCAGCTTGTCTAAACTTTTTGGGTGCATTTTGAAGTCCCAGGGGTGCCCCAAAGCCCCTCATTCCAGGCTGGCTTCCCTCCCTGCTGCTGCCTGGAGGAGGGGCTGGCAGAGCCCTGCTCCCCTGGCACCCCTCTGCCAAGGGCTCCTGCTGCCCCTCAGCCTCGGGCTGCTCTGCCCAGGGCACGCTGGTTATCAGAGAAGCTTCTGGGTCAGGTTCCCACAAAGCACACTCAGAGCCACCCCGTGGCCCCAGCTTTCTGCCTTTCTCAGGATGTGCATTTCCTCCCGTGCATCTGTTCTACCAATTCATCATCCCAATGCATTGGTTGGGTCAAAAAGTAACAATTCCCAAGAAACAGAGAAGTGGAAGATGACAGCCAGGTGATGGAAAGCAAGTCCTTGCTGTTTTACTCAGTGTCCAATTGATATTGAACCCTGATGTCCTTTTTTGGGCTGTGATATCCCAAAGCAGTATCTTTCCTTCTTAAACCCCAAGGTTTGTGACCCAATGTCTTTCAAATCTGGTTCAGAAGAGGTCAACAGAAGGAAAATGCATCTGAAGGGACGAAGGAGTCAGTGTGGAAGAGCTGCCTCCTATTTCTGCATTCAAGGGGTACCAGCCTGACCTGCCCAAGTTCTTCTGTATTCAGTTACTTGTACCTTTGCCAAAGTTAAAAATGCTCAGGTTGGAATTTTCCAGCATTTGTTGGTCTCTAGAAGGAATGAAAGGCCATTTCAGGAAAGTTAGCTACTTTCAATGACTCAACCAGGAGAAAATTACACAATATTAAGAGGGATAAGATGTTATTGGAGGTGGTAAAGAATTAGGGTTTCATCTGGCATTTGCAGGTTGCACTTCTCTGTAGATTAACAAGTGAGAGGAATCAGGATTTTATGAGAAAACCTTAATTTTAGCATTTCATACCAACCAGCAGTTTTGTCTTGCAATCTAAGTATCCTTCTTACAAACGAACAGAATGAAATTACTTCAACTACACCACCCTAATGAAACCAACACAGTAGAGCCAGGATTCTGGGAGATCTCCCACTATATTGCACCAATAAATAATTCCTGCAGTTTAGGGCTCTTCCTGATCCATGGTATAAAACCCAATTTTTAATTAAATAGATAAACAAGAACTTCCAAAAGCATCTACACAATTTTCTGGGCAATAAACATAAATGTAACAGATGGTTTTGCAGTGTAATCATACACTGGAGATACCAAAGGCACACGGTAAATTTTCCACATGATGACCTTTATCTCAGGCCAAGGGACTTCAGCTGGACCTGGGACCATCCCTGGGCTGGATTTGGGACCATCCCTGCCAGGAGAGCTGCACTGTGCCCAGCTGCATTCGTTACCCTCCCACCCCACAGCACAGCTGCTCCAGCAGTTAAATGTTTTCCACTCCTCCAGGGGATCTCTTCTTTCAGTCCAGCCTCCCCGAGGATTTTCACTGGGCCAAAGCAGAATTTGGGCCCCACACAGCAAAGCTGTGAATGGAACAGAACCCCCAAAGCCATTGTCAGTGGGGCTCCTGACCCCTGGCACCAGGCATTACTGTAGAGGTGCCCCCATTTCTGCCCTCTGGGGTTCTACAGGTGGCACAAGGAGGGAGCAAAGCCCGCTTGCTCTGTGTTACAGGAGGAAGGACAGAGCGGGGCGATGGGGTAAAACCGGTTCTATATTTAAGGGCTGCACTGGGTTGTTATGGCAACAGGAATTCCAGCCACCACCGCGGGCTCCTCCGACGCCTCCTGCCATCCTCTGCAGAGCCCAGCTTTGTATCACGCAGCAGCTCCTGCCTAACGCTTGGGCTGAAGGGGAGGGGGAAATGTGCAACTCATCTTCTCACAGAGCTTTTTCCTTCAGGAGTGGAAAGCAAATGAGAAGGGCTTTAATAACTGCCGATGGATACAGGCACCAAAAACCAGCTCCAGCAGCAGGAAGGCTCAGACCCTCTCAGCCCACAGGGACTGGGAGCCCCCAGCATGGCAAACCCGGCTGGTGTGTCCTCAGGGGGGCAACCACAGGGCTCCTGATGTGTCCTGGGGCGTGGGAATGACCCTCCTCCCACAGCTCAGCAGGACAGAGCCGGGGCTCACAAACTCCAGCAGCCACCCCGGGGCCGCTTCCCCAGGCTCCCTTTCTTTTGTCTGGCTGGTGAAAGTCTGCATCTCATCCACACATCCATCTATGTACTTATATGGTCCTCGTCTCCACCATGCCCAAATCTCAAGGGCTACCAGGACATTGTTTGCTTTTTTTTTGCAGCTATCATGCTGGAATTCATAAACAGAAAAGCTGTATGTGAGACACATGCCCTGCTACCACAGCCTCGGCTGGAGTCCTGCATCCAAGTTTGGGCACTGCTCATCAGGAAAGTCAGGCCCAACTGGCGAGAGCCCAGAGGGCAGCAAAAGGAGTGACCAGAGACACAGAAAACAGCCCCTGGGGAGAGGTGCAGGAAAATGGGTCAACTCATGGAAATGGAAGGCAGAGCAGAGATGGGGTAACAGTTTTCCGTTCATAAAAGGCTTCTGTAGAGGAGAGAAATGGTTTGTGTTCCTTGTCTGCTGGGAATTGGACAAAATACAGTAGGATAGGAGAATTAGGATGACTGTTGGGAAAAAAAGGGTAAAGTCCTGGGGTAGTTTGCCCAAGGAGAATAGGGAGTGGAGACATCATTAGAGCTTTCAAGAAAAAGATCCTTAAGCACCTGTCAGGATGGTCTAGACATATTGATCCTGGCTTGGTGCAGGAGGATGGATTAGGGTACATCTCCATCTCCCTTCCTGCCACGCTGCGACTGTTCTGTGAGGACCTCACGTGTGCATTACAATTACACACCCCAGCAGCCTGGAGCAGTGGGAGTCATCTTGGTTGCAGTGACCAGAATTAGGGCTGGTATTTCAGAAGGTACCTCAGGTCTTCAGTGTCCCCTGGGCCACCTCTTGTCACACACTCAGCAGTTCTCAGCCTGGCCACACCAGCCTGGCAGCTCAGTGTCCCAGCAGCAGCACTCAAGGGGTCTCTGCTCCACTTCTTCTCAGTGGTTCTCCTTTACCCTTAACTAGCAAATCCTGTTATTAATCTATTGACCCCTCCCTTAGAAATGGCTGTAATGCCATTGCTAATAATTTGTAATAACATTCCTGCAGCCCATCAGTTCCTAGTTTCCAAAGCTGCCTCTGCTAAACAGCCTTGTCTGTTCTGGAGTTAACAGCATATTAACACCAACATGTCAGTCAGTCCCAATGGGGTGGCTGCTGAGCAGCAGGACAGCCTTGAATCCCAACTGATTTGAATGGCAAATATTAGAAAAATAAATTATAATTGAAAAAAAGAGAAAATTAAGAGGTACTGGTAACCAACACAGGTGGAAGAGGAGCACCAACCCAGAACCACTGCATCATCCAGCTACACCCACACATCAGCTCTGCTGCCTGTCCTCTGCTTCAGTCACTTCTTCCAATTCACCTTGAACTGCTGCCACAGCTGAAGGAAACTTTAGGAGAAATAGGAGAAACCAGAAAAACACAAGGCCTACATTACCCTAAAAATAAACCCCTGAAAGGACTCAGAGTTATTCAGAGGTGAGTAGCTGGAGTGACAGAGCCCCCACAGAGCAGCACATGGGTCAGTGACAGCACCACCGTGGTGACAAATGCACGGGGTGAGAGAAGCCCCATCCTGGTTCACACGTGACACCGAGTCCTTCAGAGGGCTGTGAAACAGCAAAACCACAGCTACTGCAATGTGAGGCTGGGAGGAAAAGCAGCCCAGCGGCGGTGCAGCAGAGTATCAGATGGACCAGCTTGGGTATTTTTGTTCTTGGTAATAAATAAATAAATAAAATTGTGATGATTAAGTGGAAGCAAAATAGCCCTGTTATTGATACAAGTGCCTTTGCAGTACATTAAAGCCAAGTAATTTAAAGACCAGAGCATTTTATATAAATAATTAATTATTTTTGGTTAGCACAATGCCACTATAGCTGCCTAAATTTTCAAAGAGGGGGTTGCTTTTTAATTAGAATATGGTCATTACAAATGTACGTGGGCCTTTAATCATTCATGTTGGAAACAGGCTGACTTGGTCATGCCTCAGAAAGAAAAAAGCAGCTCTGCTCTCTCTCTAGATCACACCCAGCAAACCCCAGGGCTGCAAATAAGCGAGGAGGTCTGCCTTGTGACGAGAGCATGTTTTCCTCCCTTGTGCAGCACAAAGTCGTCTGGGAAGATGCATTTGCTGAGGTCAAACTGAGAAGAGAACGAAGCACTGAGAGCCAATGCAGAATCAGCCTGCCCCAGCACCAGTCCCAAAGCAGGCTCTCCCCAGCAGACAGGGATGTTGTGAGGGTGGACAACCAGGGTGCAGATGATTTCAAAGGCTTTAATTGCTTTCTTGCTAGTAACACTGCAGGCAGCCGGCCTCTCCCTCCTTTCCCGGGTCTCTGGGTGGGTGGAGAGTCCCAGGTGCATCATTTGTGGGCTCTGGGCCCGGTGCAGGCCAGGGCAGTGCTCGGGAGCCTCAGCCCTGAGCAGGAGGCGCCGCGGGTCCCTCCCGGGGCTCCGCTGCTCCGGCTCCTCGGGCGGAGCTTTCCAGAGATGCTTCCTCTCCCCTGCATGGAAACAACGCAAATTGCAGGTGCTGACATAAAGTCTTGCTGCAGTCACTCTGCAGCAGGCTTGCCCAAATTGTGGATGCCCAGCCGGGCCGTGAAGCCCGGGCGGAGCGGTGGCCTCGGGCCGTGGCACCGGGCAGCGGCTGCAGCCCGTCCCAGCAGTGCCATCTATTGCCGCGCTCGGCTCTGCTGGAAAGGAGCAGAGGGAAAAGCTGATTCCCACCTGGAACAGGGGAGACGTCCCTGTTAACCCACACACTGCTCCGCTTTTCTACAAAAGCAGAGAACGCTTAAAATATCTGTGTGTGTTAGACCATCCTAATCTCAAAGCCCGTGCTATCTGAGAGCCGAGTTCCCCAGCAGAGCCTGGGCTCCACTGGCATCATCTCCATCAAATCCACCTCCAAGTCCAACTCCCTCAAGTCCCAGCAGGAGGGACCAGTGTCCCCGAGGCAGAGGAGAGCAGCCAGGAGAAAGGGTTCGGTGAGTCTGCAGAGCTGTCCGAGGAACGGTGGGAGGGGCTGCTCAGCCCCCCCTGAGGGCTCTGCAGCCTTAGAATGGCCTCAGGAGAAACGTCCATTCTCAAGGTATCTTAAAGGAAAAGAGAACAAAACCCCCAAACCCAGCAGCAAACAGCAGCCGAGCTCCAGAGGCCTTGCCCAGCACTCCCTGCCAAGGGCTGCTGGGCAGAATCGGTCTCCATCCTCCTCCCAGAGCACCACCAGGAGCCGGCAGAGGCAGCTGGGGATGTGCAGCCTCCACATCCTGCCCGAGCGGGCCTTGGGGAGGCCACTGAACAAAGAAAAATATTCCACTTCTTCACTTCAGCCAAACATTTCAGCAACTTGTCTCTTCCCTCACACATCTTGTAATACTTCGTCATCATAAATTGCCTCTGGTTTATATTAACTAAAAACCTCTCTCGTTCTGTATCTGGTTTGAAAAATGTTGGCAATAAGCATGAGTTCAGAGCAGATTTATACCCACAGACCGTGTGGAGCACTGGGATGAGTTTCCCAGAACATGAACCCGAGTTTACCAAATAAGAACATGAAAAACCCAAAGAACTCATTCACATCATCCAACTCACACATGGCAGATCCACGAGGGCAGCAGGAATCCAACAGCATAAACCACAGGCAGACACTGCAATGCTCGTGGGTATGGAAGAAAAACATGGACTGCAGTGTCTCAAGAGGAGAAAGAACTTGAAAGGACTGCAGGATCAAGTTTAAAAATTCATCACATCCTAAACTGCACCTGGTGGGACTCAGGAGATGCTTCCAGGGGATCAGCTGCTGCCACTGGCTTGCACAGGGTTTGGGAGCAGGGATGAGTGAGTTAAGCCTTCAAGACACCTTGATTTTTCAAGAGACACACAGCTCCCAACAAACTTCCCACTGAGGAGCAAAACCTCTAAAGATAGAGTCGTGGGAAGTGCAGAAACACCTGTCTCCTTTTCCAAAAGCCTTCCCAGATTGTCCCAGCTTACATCCCAACCTCCTCCTGTGCAGTCCAACACCTGGCTTTTGGGCCAAAACAGGCAGGGAAGGAAAATAGGGGGAGCTCAAAAATGTTCAACCTTAAAAAACAAAACAAAATAAAACTCTTCCCGGCGCCGCCAGAGCTCGCTGTGGGAGCGCGCTCCGCCGCCGGCCCAGCCCAGCCCAGCCCCTAAGCCCGGCCCGGCCCCCAAGCCCGGCCCCCAAGCCCAGCCCCTAAGCCCGGCCCAGCCCGGCCCAGCCCGGCCCGGCCCAGCCCCTAAGCCCGGCCCGTTCGGGTCGCGCCGAACCTCCAGCCCAGCTGCGGCTTGCCGAGCTCAGGGGGCTGCGGCTGTGAGGGGCCCGGGGCTGCCTCCTCCAGCCCCCGGCCGCTTTGGGCTCAGCTCTTTCCGCATCAGGCACCGAGCGCCTCCGGCAGCGGCGGGGACAGAGCCTGGCGGGGCTCCCTGTGCTGAGGGGTGGCCTGTGCTCCCGGGGCTGCCCCGCTGTCCCCAGGCTGAGCCCGAGCGGGGCTCCCTGTGCTCCCGGGGCTGCCCCGCTGTCCCCAGGCTGAGCCCGAGCGCTCTCCGTGCCCGGTGCCGGCCCGGCACTGCCCATTGTGTCGCCACAACGCCGACCGCGGCTCATTTACAGCCCCGACACGGGCCTAAGCCCCGACGGGACCGAGCTCTGTTAAGCACGGCACCCTCGTCACCCTCTGTGCCCTAGGACTGGCTGCTGAGCCCGGCCGTCTCTCGGTTTTCAGCTCAGTCACCTGTGAAACGTTTCCAGGCGCAGCAGTGGCTCTGAATTATGAATGAACGTGCTTTGTCGAGCGCAGGGCTGCGCCCCGGCTCAGGGATCAGCTCCCGGCCCTGTGCTGGAGGCAGCTGCTGAGAACAGAGCCCCTGCCCCACAGGCAGCCGGGGGGATCCGGGGCCGCCACCCCAGTATCGGTTAGCTGCTCTAACGCCGCGGGACGGGAGCAGCGCTGGGCTGGGGTGGCCCGGGGTGCCCGGGAGGGATTTCCCGAGCAGCACCAGGCTGGCTGCAGCACGCCCTGCCGGGGCTCCGGCCCGTCCCGCGGAAATGCAGACTGCAGCAAGGCCGAGGTGTGGCACCCCCGGGACACGGGCCGAGGTGTGGCACCCCCGGGACACGGGCCGAGGTGTGGCATCCCCGGGACACGGGCTGGGGCTTCCCTGCCCTTCTCGTTCTTGCCGCACAGGAGCGATCCCAGCAATCCTTCTCCATGTGCATCCACCGGCTCCAGCCCCTGCCCAGCCGCCGTGGGGTCACACAGGCAGAGCCACCCCCACAGCCTGGAGCCCTTGGAGGGGCAGGGGATTCCCCGGCAGGTCAGGAACTGCCAGCACCGCGTGGCCAGGAGTCCACGGGCTCGCACCTCCCTCCTTCGCAGGCAGCGGCAGGGGCTGGAAGGAGCCCGGCACCCCGCAGGCTCCAGCCCAGCGCCGCGGGTGGGAGGAAGCTTCCCAGAAGACGGAGAGCTAAAAAAAGGCAAGCCTTGGAGCAACCCAGGGCTGCCAGCTATTTATTCTAGCATGCCTGTATGCTGCAGAGCAGGAGAAAGATATTTCAAAGCTGCTGCAAGGAAGCTTGTCTGTCTGCCTGGGTTTGTTGTTCAAAAATTCAATTACCAACAGTCCCCACCACCAGTCCCGAGCCCTGCACCACCTTCAGCCAAGTGTCTTCCTAACACCCTAAGGCAGCTGACCCCTCCATCAGAACTACACGGAAGCAGATGCTTGGAAAAAAGGCTTAGGTACCAACAGATCAGGAAGAGTTTGGGGAGCATCCACATCTAACACTCAATTTATTTCTGGCCAGTCCTAATGAGAAATTTCTAACCAGCTTTTAGCACCCAGGGCTCACCCTTACTGACTCAAACTCTCATAGGCACTTACCCCTCTGGGCTTACAAACCTCACCTCCTACTAAAAAAGCACACCCCAGTCTCCTGTTCAAAAACAAAACAAAACAAAACAGCAAAGAACTGCAATCTCTGTTCTTGGATATGTATTTTTTACTGAAAAAATCATTCATAAATTAACAAATACAAAAATGTACAAACACATGGGTAAATAAATGTAATGACACAAAGGATTGCTTTGCTGAGAAGTGTGTGTGTGTTGTAAAACACTAATCTTCAGTGCAAAAACGTCCCCCTGGCACCTCTTAAAAACATAACAGTAAGCTCAAAAGCCATGATGATGGAAAGCTGCTTGAGAGTTTAAAGCCCCTTCTGATGGTGAGGGGCCTGAAGTGCACGGCCGATGCTCAGACGGTACCTCCCTTAGAGAAGCAGAGCTTTACGGAGAATTAACTGTCAATAAATAGTTCTGCAAATAAAACCCACATGGCTCATTTAAAAAAAATAAATCAGCATCGCACAGGACCTGCCCTCCAGCAGGGCTGACTGATGACGCTGATGTGGAAGGGGCAAACGAGTGGCCTTGTCGAACTTCAGCTGCCAGAATATGTACAAGTTCTCCTTAATACAGGAATTTTTACACCATAACAGCACATGCGCTTGACAGTATGTTTTTAACAGTTACATTTACTATACAGTATTTGACATAGCTGATAAGATTAACAGTGCACATTTTCAGATAATCCACATTTTAAAAAGGGGAAAAAAAATTGGACATGGTTAGAACGAAAGATGGGATGCTGCTGGGGATGGACCCTTCTGTGCCAACCGCAGAGTGCAGTTCTGAGCAGAGGTAACAGCTGTTGTTCCACACCAGGTGCGACGGGTGTCAGGGACATGGAAGGCTGAGGATCCCAACTAAGGTAGTTCAACACCTACTCACACACACATGCATGATTCCTGGGTAGTGAACTTGGACTAGTTGAAATACATTCCTTGTTTGAAGCACCATTAAACAAAGACAGGTTCCTAGCAAGGTCTCAAGATGAAAGAAAAGAGGGGCAGGGCATCGCGGGCTCGGCACCCGGAAAGGGTCCACGTGAATTACGGACCAAGACTCCGAAGCCAAAGTCTTTATTGCTGTATGCGCCAGAAAAAGCAAATCCTCACCTCTGCCTATAAATAACCAGGCTGAATCCCCTCAGGAAGCGAGTTTAAAGCACATGTAAGTTCAGAGACTTTAAAACTTAGTTACAAACTCATCAGCGCTTTTCAAGGGCAGGCTCGCTGTCCTCTCATGCCAGCCGATAAGATCTACACAAAACTTGTGTTTCCTAAACTAACGTTTTCAGGATACAGGTTAGGAATGCCCTGGGCAGTCACACCCACCACAGATGCGTATGGGGATCATACGTCCACGGAACTGAGAAAACAGTGTAAACCATGAGAAGTTAAGGAAACCGAAGGCAAACAATGCAATGAAAAGAGTTGAAGTCCTTCGGAGGTCAAGTACCCGCCCTTGTTGTGTGGAAATACAAACTAAAACCAACACCCTATGTATTTACTTTTAAGTCAGAGAGGTCCAGTGAAAGTGGCGGTGTCAGTGCTGTGTAAAGGCTGGACTGTGTCCGTGGGGACAGGGCCTGAAGTCCAGCCTGCCCACAGCAGCTGTGAAGAAAAGAGAGATGACATTGGATAGCTGGATGGGCTGTAAGACCAAGCTCTGGCTCCCAGTCCTCACATTTTCATGTGTCCTTCATGTCTCTCACTGAGCTGTGACCCCCGTCCCACCGGCTGTGCCCGTGCCAGTGCTGCCAGGTACCGAGGGGACAGCGCAGGGCGCTGCCTGCCTCCGACAGCACCTCTGTGCTGCTGGATTTACATGATAAATACAAACCAAACCAGCCTCCCAAACCATTCCAGCATGTTCCAGAGTGAGGGCAAGAGCTGCTGTGCTTGTGTGGGGAGGGCTCATGTGGGAGCAGTGGCTCCATCCCGGCCGGGGCCGTGCTCCCCCAGCTCAGCCCCGCTGTCAGTGGGAGCCACAGCCACGGAGCTGTGCTCCACACAGCTTTTGGACTCATTTGCACATCGTGTTGCAAAAGTGACAGAAAAGGGAGGGGTTTTAATAAATAGTCCCATTTCCTCACCCTCCCTGGAACAAGCCAGCCCTGCACTTTCTGGAATGAGTGATGACCCGGCTGTATTTCTCACCCACTGCACTGGAAGGTTCTGGGCCCTGGCCCACAAACATTTCTGCATGTGCCCAGCTGGAATCATGCGAGCAGTCTCACTGGCTTAAAAGGGAACACCTTGCACAAGAACAGTGATGCTCACACAAGTGTTTACAGAACTCAGGACTAAAATGAGTGACCGTATGTAAACCTCTCGCTTGGACTTGAGCCATAGGAGAAAAATAAAAAGGGGTGATTTACACAGCATATTTACACTTACACTTCTTTAAGAAGCGATTCTGTTGTACATACTTCAAGCAGGTCATTTAAAAAACTGCACAGATATAGAAGAACGGCATCAGAAGTTGTTTGATCTCCCACCAGGGCAGTTGCCAACCAAATTTCTCACGACGTTCGCTGTCAAGAAGCCAGAGTCCCTCAGCTGAGCTGCAGAGCGCATCCGAGGAGAGTCCCAGTGCCAGAGATTGCTAGAGGAGGAATGTGGAGACGAGAGCAGCAGGTCGAACTGTTGTCCTGAAATCCAGAAAGCAAGTGGCAGAAAAAATAAAGAGACTGCTGAGCTCGCTGCCCGGGTATCGGTCTGGATTGGTACAGCTAGGGCAATTTGTGCGTGCACTTTCAGCCTCATTCTCCAAAATACTGTGATCCTTCATTAGACAAAGTGTTGCTTGTCCTCAATAACCCTTAGAAAAGAAAGTCTAGCGTGGTGCTTCCTTGGTGAAGGGCAGAGCAAAGTTATTTTCTCCTCTTAATATTCGGTCACCAGAGCCAGCTCCGGTGTCAGGTTAACAGTGATGTTCTTATACAAGGCGTCATATGTGACGTTTGGAAAGTAGTTCAAGTTATTGAGGCCGTCCAGGGCTTGCCTTTCTTTTGACTTCCTCAGCAAGGCGTACCTGTGCAACGAGAACCAGAGGCCAGAGTCACTTTCCACGTGTCTCACAGCACCTGCAAACTCCTCCCAGGGCTACTAGAACACCTTTCAAAGAGCCAGGCCCAGGAGCAGTTACAAAACAACAAACTTAATAAAGGCAACCATCACATTTAAATACTCTGTGTTAGTAAATACCAGAAAATTCCAGAAAAGTCCATCACTTGATAAAGGGCAAAATACTCACTGTGCCACCAGCAAGCCTTCAGCTGCCAAAACAACCTGTGGCACCTGCCCAAAGCCTGCAGATCTCACTCCCAGGAGGGGGCTGAGCTTGGGGGTCCTGCCAAGCCCACCATCCACACCACCCAGACAGAGTGAGGGGTGGTGTGGTCCTTGCCACTTTTATGAAACCAGACACGAACAAGAACAGAACTAAATGGCTTTAGTCTGAGGGATGGGGGCGAGGAAGTAAAACCCTCAGAATGGCGGTATGGGGAAGGAAACTGCAGCTGGTGCACAAAACCAGCCTCAAACACATTTAGAGGCAGCATGAGGAGATAGAAGGAGGAGGGCTGGGAGAGGAAAATAGGCAGAAATATCTCAGCAGGACAGTGACTCCCTTCAGCACAGTGCTGGGGGCCTGGAGGCACCATGGCGAGTGGGAGCTGGGCTAAGACCTGGGGACAGAGAAGGGACCAGGGAAGGGTTGTGCCACGAGGCAGGAGAAGGTGCTGGGTGAGAACAAAGAGGGAAGTACCAAGAAGCAGAGCTCAGTCCCATGGCATTATCAGCCTGCCATGCTTCAAGGGTTTGACTATGAATATAAATATGGTTTTTTAAACCAAAAGCAACTTCTCATTTTCAAGAGTAAAGTAAGAGAAGCATCTCTGACTGGCTGCATTCTGTCCAACAGAGAAATGAAAAGTAGGGATAAAAATGGAAACTCAAATGGAAACACCCCCAAAAATGAGTCTTCTGCAAAAAAAGACCAGCAGATAGCTTGAATCTCTGCAGCAGCAGCCTAAAGCTCCTCTGCAGAACAGAGCTTGCACTGCTTGTCCAGCAGCTGCTCAGCTACAAGTGTTAATTCCTGAAGTTGTTTGTGAAAGATGTATTTCTCTGATTTTCTGTTGCACAGTTCAGAAGACTCAAATCCCACTGTGGTCTTCAGGCAAAAGCAATCAGTCAACCCTTGTATTCTCTGAAACAACCCTGGCTCTGAGACAAAGGAGTTGGAGCCCTCCTGGAGAGCTCCAGGGAAAATTTATCTTCTTGAGAAAAATGCTTGCACAGTACTTGTCCTCCTCTGGCCCAGGGGACAGTCACCACTCCTGATGGATGCCTGCAGCCTCACCAGAGAGCAAACCCTGAGTCCAGGGCCCTGTACACCCACTCCGGTTTGGGGCCAAGAAGCAGAAATAAGAATGGAGAGGGTGTTGCTGTTGGACTTTGAGTGTTGCCAGGGACAGCTGCAGGACAGCCCCTGCTCTGTGCTCTCTGCAGGCTGAGCAATGCCTCCTTCAGCACTGAGCTCAGGCTCTTCTAGAAACATTGGAGCTTCTCTGACACCTGGAAATAGCCACCCTGTACATTCCTCTGGAGACAAAGGACAGGCCCTCAGCCTGCCGTGCTGACAGTCCCCTCTTTTGGATGGCATCCAAGCAGCCTCACAGCAAGGACCCCTCACTGCAGGGATGTGGAGTACAAAACACAGGGATGGAGGAACCCTGGCAACGCTCTGCCTCCATCTCCCTGCAGTTAGTTTCCTTCAAGAGTTCAGGCTGTTACTGCCCTCAAACAGCTGCAGGGAACCTCCTACATGGTACAGACTCTTTGTAAAAGGCTTTAGGATTCTTTAAAAAAATTACTTGCCTTCCTAGGAACTGCACTTCTCCCCGATGATGGTGGGGAATTGATTTGTATTTCCCTGTGTCTCCTTCTGGTCGAGTCACCGAGTAGCCTGCGTACTGTACTCTGCATTAGAAAGGGGAGAAATAAAATAAAATAAACAAAAAATAATCACCCGTTGTGCTTGCTGTGCTGGCAGTGCTTCCAGGGCTGCAGCCAGGGCTCCCGGGGCTCTGGCCATGGCTCAGCCTTCCCACCCACAGAGCAGAGACAGAAAGCTCCTGCTGCCCTGGGTGGGGGGCACGTCCCACAGCACTCAGCACCTTGGGGCCCCGCTCTGCCATCGGGGTGGGTGCTGTGCACAGAGCCAACAGTTTCCCAGCCAGCACTTCTGCTTCCCAGCACTGCAAGCTGTGCAGCCCCTGCCCCACGGAGCCAGCGCAGCGGGGCTGGCTCGTCCCCAGCCCAGGGCAGGCAGGCACAGCGAGCCCAGCGCCCGTGTCCAAGGTGACAATTGTCCCCTCAGAGCCCGTGCCAGGCTCAGCTCACAGAGCCACCACCGGGGCCCACGGAGCCCATACCTGTTCCAGAGGTCGTCATCCTCGCCACCCCAGCCCCAGAAGGCGTTGGGGAATCCGTTGATCTTCTGGAACTGCTCGACAGTCAGGCCACTCACCCCCCCGAAGAACTCGTTGTACGGGAGCCTGAGCAGGAGAGAAGGGTCAGGGCAGAGCCCACTGGCTCTCCCACCTGCCAGGGGAAAGCCCAAGCCCTGAGGATGCTCTCTGCCATTCCCTCTCATGCTCCCTTTGCACAAAGCTTGAGAAAAAACCCAGACTCATTCTCTGCCTTAAAAATAAATAAATTAAATCTGACACTGGGCCCTTAGCAGTTATGGCAGCAGGGAGGAAGAACAGTGCTTACAGGTACATGTACTTATCCAGCTTGGCTGCAAAGTGCCTGGGCATCTGTCCACACCCATAGTAGTTACGGTCGTTCTCTGGTATGTGGTCCACGTCGTGGAAGATGAGGCAGTCCCAGTCCAGGTCCTTCATTGCTTCCCGAAAGCCAACATTGAAGAGCATGGCACGGTTGAAGGGTTGGTTTCCAGCCTAGCAGAGAGAAAGTTCCTTCTCAAGAGGAGTTCCTGCAGTTCTTGCTCTGTGTGTGTGTTCTCAGCCCTGTCTACAAAACTGCAGAGGGCAACCAGCTCCCATACTGGCACCATGAAAGAAGTGATGTACTGGAGCAGACCAGTGAGATCAACCAACACTGAAACACTCAATTTATTTCGGCAAAAATAAAGATGCCGAAGCCTTGTTACTCAGACACTTGAAGAAAAACCCAATTTTGATCAATCTTTTAAAGCTAGAGCTAAATATGGAGGCCCATTTACTGGGTGGATGAAGCCAAACAGCTTTAGTGAGAGGTCCAGGTACACATCAAGTGACAGTCACGTTCTAGATGAAATGCCTAACTCTGGCAGGCCATTCCTGTGCCTAGGGGATGCTGCCTGGAACTACTGCAGGGATTTACAAAAAAACTGCATCACTGTCTGAACTGCAAATACCCAGTTCAAAGCTTCTTTTAAGAAATAACTCCTACAAAACAGAATTTAAAAAATAAAACAACAACACAAATCCCCAATTTCTATTTTTCATATAAACCCAGTAATTTCTGGGCACCAGTAATCTCTTAGCTGTGCCACTTTTAGGCAGAACAGGACAACTTCCCCATTGCAAGGTGACCCCTATGGCTGGCCCAGCAGAGATGTGACCTGCAGGGACACTGCAGGGACAGGAGCTGTGCCCAGCTGGCTCACCTGCTCCACGACGTAGAAGGCGAACTGCAAACGCTGCCGCTGCAGCATGGGAATGAGGTGTCTGAAGAGGACGGGCAGGTGCTCGTATCGATTGCGGAATGGGATCAGGATGGCCACCTGATGGACACAGGACACGGCCCTCACTGCTCCGCCCCGGGCTGGCCTGCCTGCTGGGGGTTACAGCAGCAGGAGCAGCACTAACAGAGCACTCTTAGCTCTCCCCTGCAGAGCAGCCTGAAACCCTTCCAACCCCCAGAACATGCATTTCCTATTCACTTTTTGAGGAGTTGTTGCTTTGGAAAAATTCAATGTCACCTCGAGTGGAAGACTTGCAGTGCCCCCTCACTATCTCTGCCCAGCACTGCGGACACTAAAGCAGCCCTTGAGCTCACTATTCCTTCCCTGGGCACTGCATTCCCACACTTCAGAGCCGCCCACATCACTGCTCTGAAGGTGCAGCAGCGCAGAGATGCTGCCACTGACACCCCCCTGCTGCCCGTGCCCCCTCTGAGCAGGACACAGGGCTGCCCAGCTCCAGTCACCTTCCAGCGAGGCAGGCAGTCACTCGGCTTCCAGTGCCCTCCCAGCTTGATGGAAGGGTCTTTAGAGAAGAACTGGTGGATGTCCTCCATGGTGATCTCACTCATATTTACATCAATGGGGCCCTCTGCAGAGTGGGAGAAGCAGAGGGGGGGTGAGGAACTGCTGTGCTGCTGGGGCAGCACTTTGCTGCATCCCTGTCCTCCATCCCAGCACTCAACTTTTCTCCAGCACCAGCAAAAACAATTAGGAAATGCTGCTGATGTAACGCCTCTGTCTCCTCAGCCGTTGTGGCTGCTACTGGATGCAGCTCTCCATGAGAGCCCCACGCCACGCCAGCCAGGGTACCCCTCTACTCCTCCCTGTGTGTTTCCAGCAGATTAAATCCCCCCACCTCAGCAGAGAGCATTCCTCCCCTTTGGAAATATTTGCCCTCAAAAGCCCAATTTTCCACCTGAGAATAGCTCTGGTGGAAGCATTTCTCCCAGCTCCCCTGGGGGGTCCAGCCCATCTCCCACGGCAGCCCTGGCACAGCTCGGGGCTGGGACTGGCAGCACTGCCGAGGCACAAGGGAGCCAGCCCGCCGTCAATGCCCCTGGAAAAGGGCTGGCAGAGTCTTTTCACCGGCTCCCAGCACACAATCCCTCTTTTGTTTGTGTTTGCCAAGCGATGGGCTCCTACTTCAGCAGGGAGACATGCCTCTGACACAGCAGGGATTAATTCCTGAGGGTGGGTAAACAATGATTTCCCAGGAGGGAGCTGGGCTCTACACAGCACTCCCATTCATCCCTAGGTGCCTGGCAGGGAAAGGTGCAATGGTGTGAAACTGGGGATGCCAGTGTGTGCCCTCCAAAGCCAGGACAGCAGGAGAGGGGCACAAGGCAGCAGGGTGCTACTCACTCATAGAAGGGAGCCTCTCAGGACAGGTATTGTTGGGGAAGTAGGTAAAGTCTTCAGGAAGAAATGTTGTGGCTTGCAGAAACGTGTCATTGTGGCTCAGATCAAGAGGATAATCTGGAAAAAAATTTAAAAAAAAAAAAAAAGAGAAGTTTTCACCTGAGCTATAGGTCTGTTATTTCCAGCCACCTCCCCGTGCCCATGTGAGCAGACTCCAAAGCCAGCCACAGGTGAGGATGTCCCCAACAGCACAGCTGTGTCCCCAGTGGAACCTGCTGTAGCCTTGCAACCCAGCTGGGTGCTCATCCCCAGCCTGGGACAGGTGGCTGCAGAAGCCCCAGCAGCCTTAGCACCACATCAAAGAAACCTTTGCATTTTCTGGCCAAAGGAGGAATTTTGAGCATCACCTTTAGGTACCACAAAGGAGCACGTGGCTCTTGAAAGGAAAAGCTACCAGTGGCTTGTCCCTGAAGGACCCTGGCACAGCAAGAGGGGATGTGCTCCTCCAGCAGGTCCTTTCCCATCAGGAGAGAGGGAAGTCCCCAGGCAGGTCTCAGTGGCAGCTAGGCCTGCAGTATCCTACACAGGGCAATCCTGCCTGGAATCCTCCTCAAAGGATCAATGAAAGCGATCACATTACACACAGACTGGCCTCTGCTTGGTGCTGTGCAAGAGCAGAGGAGCCCCCGTGCTCCAGCAGTGCCCAGCACCCCCCTGCAGCCTCCCCATTCCCTGCAGCCCTGAGCCCCTGGCAGCACCCTCCAACCTGCTGCACCTCAAGGTGTTTCATGGAGGTTTGCCACCTCCTTAAAACAAGTCAGTTGCTGTGTTGTGCTAATACATAACGTCATGTCAGTAACATAGTCTGGGTACTGTTTACTTGAGCAAATAAACAATCTCAAAACTCAAGATGGGCTGTACACAGAACCTAAGGGCTTTTCAAGTAGGATAGATGTTATTTTGGATGCTTGATACTGTTCCAAATTTCCATAAGCGATTTTCCCTGTAAACTCCCATTACCAGAGCACACCCGCAGCACTCAGCCCAGGTCACAGCCCACAGTGAAGCTCAACTGCTCTGTTTTGCACCGAGGGCTGCCCTTTTTGCTGGGTTTCCTCTCACAGCGGTCACACAGCCTCACTGCCCACAGCGGTGCGGGGACAGTGCACTCACCAGGCAGTGACACCCACCCAGGCACCAAAATCAGCCAGGGAGGGAAGGTCCTGACCCCAGTGTTAATGCAGTCCTGGTGGCCACAGCACCAAGTGCCTCCAGACGTCACCACCACCCACCCTGCGTCTGCTCTGACCTGCCTGCCAGGGAAGGTCGCCCAAGGACGGTGCACAGGGCTTGTATGTGCTAAAACTGTCCTCATGGCTGGAGCTCTTGGGGAGGGACGTGTCCTCACGTGCCTGCCCAGCTGGGACTGGTATGAGGTTCAAGCAAGGCCCAGTACTGCAGCAGCAGCACTGGTATCACTGGTGCTGTGGTCACCAGTTCCCCGCCTGCTGCAGGAGGACACAGATTTCTGGATCACTTGAAGCCCCCCAGGCCAGAGCCTCAGCAGGATGAAGGCTCTCACCACCCAAGCAGCAGCAACGGAGCACCTAACCCTCCTGCCTTCATGGGATCAGCCACTTCCTCACCCTGCCTCTGCTTTACTTGATGTTTCCAGTCTTAAAAATAGCCCAGGGTGGCTGCCCTGGCTGACTCTGTGCAGCACAGGAGGTGACCCGGGGTGCTCCTCTCCTGCCTAAGTCGATAATTCCCCTCCCGTGCCCATCCCCAGCCAGGGCACAGCTGAACTGGTGCTGCACCTCAGCAGGCTGGGCAGCAAGGACACGGCTCAGGCTCCTGCTGATGGGGACATGGCCTTGCCCTGTAAAACTCCGTCAGCCCCTGCTGCTGAACCCTGGCGGGCGAGGAGCCGAGCTGAGCTCCCCACACCAGCCTGGTGCCAACAGCACCGGCGTGACGCTGTGGGGACGTGCCAGCAGGGAAGGGACAGGCTGGGTGTCACCAGCCTGGCAGCAGTGCCCCACAGGCAGCCAGGGGCAGTTCTGCCTCGCTGCAGCACCCTGCCAGCACAGCCCGAAACCCCACGGTGACGTGTGTGTGATGATGGAGGGGCTGGGAGGGGCAGCCTGCGCTCCCCTCCCTGCATCTGCCCAAAGTTCAGCAGATTATTTGTGGCAGATCTCCAGCCAAGTCAGCTTGGTTCATACTTGCACGGGGAGAGTGAAGCTTACGAGCACAGGCTCCTCCACGTGCCCACAGCCAGGGCTCTGCGCAGGCGCATGCCTGGGAAGGTATTTTTTAAATATGAAACCTGATCCTTGAACTGAATTTGGAAGTGTTTACCCTCAGACTAGTTGAAGCTACGAGTTGAGTTCCTGGAAAGCAAAGAGGTTTTCAGCTCAAATCCCATCACTTCAGACCTTTCAAGATTTTCACCCCTTACACAAGTTAGAAGCATTTGAACTTTTTACATATATAAATAAATTTTTAAAAATTTAATATTTTGACAGTATTTCTATATATATAGGGTATTTTTATGTTACATATATATTTTTATATATAAAAATAAAAGCAGCACACAATTAATCAAAGCTTCCACCCTGCATTTACCAGTGTATATTAATTCTTTCAACTTCATTTTCAATGAAAATGGGACCTTTAATCAAAATCACAATTATTCAAGAAATACCTGAGTCATTCACACTGCTGTTCCTCTTGGCATAGGCACTGCGGACCACCTGCTCGTACACCTGAGCTCCTATAGTTCGCATGTTCTCACGGATCATGATGCCTTGGGCTTGCATCATGAAGAGGTAGGTGTTCACTGCAAGGGAGGAAGAGAAAGGAATATTTCCATGAGCATCAGTTTTTGTAGGGAAAAAAAGTCAGGGTATTTTGGAAGCATTCCCGGCCTCCTGCTTGGTTTGAGCTCCCTCATGGCAGAGGGATCCCTGGGGCGCACGTGCCGTGGTTGCCTGGCAGAGCTGGGAAGGACAGGGAATGGGGCAGTGGAGGCGTAGGGCACGTTTGGAAACCCAGCTGGGTGACAAGGGGGATGGACCCAGCCAAACCTGACTACCAGGCTGTAAGACAGCACTGCAGCTTAACCAACAGCACATTTTGCTGCTTAATTAGGGAGGTTTAATTAGGAAATATCATTATAACGGGAAACCCAGCTGTGTGCCTGGAGAAGGGCAGCTGTTCCAGACTGCAGCACTGAGGGCTGGCACTTGCCTGGCAGAGGCACCCCAAGAGGCACCACAAAAAGCATGCCCACACCGGGCTGCGAGCCCCTGGCACGTCACACCCCCAGCAGGCAGCAGCACAAGCCCTGGGTCCCTGGAGCAGCTCCCCAGCCACATTTCTTCCCCCTCTCCTCTCCTGCTGACCCCATGCCCTGGCACAGCTCAGGCTGAGCCTGATTAGGTTTCAGTTTAAGCTGACACCCAGCTGGCAGGACCAGGCCCCAAGGCAAACAGCAGCAAGCACAGCCCTGTGTCACCAGCAGCTGCCATGGCACAGCAGGACAGCCACCCACAGGGGCAGCAGGACAGCCACCATGCACAGCACAGCACCCCTCGCCAGCATCACTGTGCCTGCCACAGCCCTCTTGGTGTAGTTACAGGCTTAAGAATGAGGTGGAAAATAAATAAAATCTTGACATGAAGATACCGAGAAGGGGCAACCTAGAAGACCTATTCTGCACTAGTAATAAAAAACCAGGTCAAAAGACACTCCAGGAGGGATAAAGAGGGCACTGGGCCAAGGAAAGAACAGAGACCCTGCTCAGAGGAGGGCAGTAGGTGATGCAATGTCACCAGGAAACATCCATACCAGACAGGTAATTTCTACAGCAGGCCTACCACAGCCTGAAACCAGCGGCTACCAGTGCCAGGAAGGCACAGTCACGGCTGGAATCACCGGGAGCACGGGCTGGATACGGCACTGCCACCGGGGGAGAGCGGGGTCCCCACCCCGGGGTACACACAGCCTGCACCCCCAGGGGCTGCTCACCTGCCCCCCTTCTGCACCCACACACTGAGGCAGCTCCAGAAAGGCTGCCCAGAAACATTTCCCAATCCCAACTGTATTTTGTTTTCACTCAGTAAAGTAAATATTTGAAAGGGGGATGGAGCCCCACGCCCAGAGTCCGACGCCAAGCCTGGCTGCTGCCCATGCCCAGCCTGTCTCTGAACCATGGGGAGTGACTGGATTTTCAGAAAGAAGGGGATCAACTGCATTAAGTGCTTGGCAACTAAATGTCGTGAAATGCAATTTTAGAAGCCCATTTCCAGCCTGTCCCTTCCCACACATGTACCCTTTGCAGTCAGGCCAGTGATGGCACCTTAAGCCAGCGGTTACAGCAGCAATGAGCAGGAGCTGGCTCAGACAAAGCTGCACCCAAGCCCTCTTGGCTCACCCACCTGTTCTGGGGCCAGCTCTGGAACCAGAGTGACCGCCAGGTCAGCTGGTGGCAGCTACAGCCTAAACGTGAGCTCTGGTGCAGTTTCTCAGCAAGGCACCCCTGTTGCAATGACAGTGAGAGGTATCAAGTGCTGCTCCTCCTCAGAAAGACAGGGAATTTGCTCTAACAGATGCCCAAGGATAAGGCTCAAGGAAAAGCTGGTACTTTGATAGAGCAGCATAGGCCAGAAACAGAAGTAGCTGAAATTCCCCACGCAAAGCCTTACACCCAAGCCCCAAAACCTTCATAAGTTCACAATCATCAGCTCAGAGTTCAGCACGAAATGGCATCAACCCCCAGCACCTGCAGTGCAGCCCCAGCATCCTTCCCCAGCACAGCCCCAGCTCTGCCAGGCAGCTGCCCACCAGGATTTACCAAAGTGGGAGTTCCTGCAGGAGTTGTCAGAAAGGGGCTCTTTGTGGTTAGCAGTGAACAGCGGGCGGTGCAGTCGGGCTGTTGGAGCCTCGGGGTGTAGGGCAGGATGCACAGGGCAGCCCCAGCCCCACCTGCCCATGCAGGTGTCCCAGATGAGCACAAGCTTTTCCTTCAGCTTATCAGCCCAGGCACAGCCCTGCCTCGGGAGTGCTTGGGGCACCTGGCCCCCAAGGCCATGTCCTGCCCCAGTGACAGCATCCACCCGCTGCTGGCACCAGGCCCTCCCAGGAGGCAGCCCCGAGCAGGGCAGGGCAGGGTTCAGCATCCCCAGAGCCAGGCAAGCAGGACAGGGCAGGGTTCAGCATCCCCAGAGCCAGGCAAGCAGGACACGGCAGGGTTCAGCATCCCCAGAGCCAGGCAAGCAGGACACGGCAGGGTTCAGCATCCCCAGAGCCAGGCAAGCACAGCAGGGCACGGGAGCAGCATCCCCAGAGCCAGGCAAGCAGGACAGGGCAGGGTTCAGCATCCCCAGAGCCAGGCAAGCAGGGCAGGGCAGGGTTCAGCATCCCCAGAGCCAGGCAAGCAGGGCAGGGCACAGACTGTGCAGGACCACAGCCCCACCACAGCGCCCAGCAAACACAGACATCCCAGCAGCCCTCCCAAAAACACAGAGCCTACTCAAGAACCAGGCACAGCTTCTCTCCTCTGCACAGAGCAATGGGGGGCTCGAGCCACTCAGCTGAGCTGGTTATCAGGCTGTGGTGGTTTTGCATGGGAGGATTTTTACACCAAAACCACTACACGGGCCCAGGCTGCTGAAGGAAGGGGCAGCGAGTCTGCATCTTCCAGCCCACACGGAGCTGGGTCAGCAGTGAAAAACAACTCGCTGATGCTGATCAAGTAATTTCACTTTCTACTTCATTATGCTTCTACTCGCTGGGTAAAGCAGATCCAGGTTTGGTGAAGCATGAAAGAAAGGAGAGACAAATCAGCATCCAATCCCTGGTTAATTTGAGGAAGAGGGAGGTTTGTCGGGCGCAGTGAAAGCGCCGTTTGTTCCCCTGCACGGCGGCAGACGGAGCCGGGCCCCGCCACAGCCACATGACACGGCTCTCGCAGGGCCGGCTGCTCCGCGCTCAGCGGCAATCCTGGGCACTGTCACAGCAGCCACCATCCCAGGGGAGCGCGGGCAGGAACAACGCCAGCTTTGTGTCAGGCAGCAGTTGCCTTTTCACATAAGTTTTAAGCTGATTCACATCATTTAAGCAGATGATTAAGGAGATACCTGGCCAAGGATGATGTGCCACCAACACGGCAAACATCAACAGCCCCCCCAAGACCAGGGACCAGAGCCCCTTCTCCTACCCCCAAAACAAACTGCCTGCATGAGATAAGCTTCACAAACACTGTGTTAATCCAGAACACACAATTCTTTCAGGTCAGAAAATCGGATTTAAACCACGTTATTGCAAACACTTCACTTCCTGTGAGCACATGATGCTTAGATCAGCTCCAGGGGCTGCTGTGGCCAGGGCTGCACCAACATTTGGGAATCGCTGTACTGAACTCAAATCTCACTCCTTCTCCATTTGCTGCCCTTTTGATGAGCAAATTATCCATGTTTTAAATTTATTAAGCCTGACCTGGCTGACCCTACAGAGCCCAGGGCCCCTGTACCCAGAGGCGTTTCCCAGAGCAGATGCCCATCACCCTGAGCACTCACTGCTGCAGACACAGGCTCGTGGTGGGCTTGGTCTGAGCCGTGGCTCAGCCAGAAAGCAATTCTCCCTGTTGTGATATATTGCTAATCTCATCACACAGGATGATCTCCAAAATTACATCGGCCTTCTGCCTTTCTTCCCTTTGAGCATGCGGCACTCCAGAGCACACGCATGGAGTGACAACAGCCCAGCCACTGCCACTGGGCAGCTGGACAGGGACAGTGATGGGAGAGGGGAGCTGTCCCTTTCCCTATCAATTGCCAGCAAACCCTCACTCCCCACCCAGAAAACAAGCAAAACTTAAGAATCCATTCGCCCAAATAACTGCCTGAAGATTATTCATGTTGGCTCATTACAGGACAAGTCAACCCTGCTGTGATTTAAACACACGGAAAACACGACAGCTCGTCACCACCTGGAACAGAGGCACAAGGCTGCACCCCAGGGCATGGCACCCCTTGGGATGTTGCACCCTAACCTCTCTGCTCACAAGCAAACTGGGAGAGCAAGTGCTCACTCAAGCCAGGAGTGGATGCAACAACTTCAGCCAGGGAAGTAAAGTCCAATTACATAAATGAGCACTGAAGTCTTCCTGTAATCATTTCTCTGTTAGTATTTTCGGAGCACTTCTAATCAAGAAACAGCTGACTCTCCCATGGAAAATTAGTTTCATCGTGATGATATGTACTAGGAGAGGCAACAGGGTAATCTGCAGCTTGGGAGCTGATTCGGAAGAGGACTGACAGTGATCTGTGCCAGCCACCGACACGGGACAGGGACAGAGCTGACCCGTCTCACTCCTGACCCTGACACGCTTCCACCGCCTGCGGAAGGACCTTCCTGCAGCACCCTGGGCTGGGAGAGACAGCCACTGCCACCGGGGCAGGAAGAGGGGCCAAGAGGCTCACGGCAGCCCTGCATGCCTGCAGCAGTATCAGCGCCCAGCACGGCAGCCAGGCTTTCCTGAGGAAGGAGCCGGTCTTCCTCTGCTTTGAGATTTAGGGCTTTCTGTCCCATTCAGCATTTTCCCCATTCATTAGCCCAGCTGTGCTGCAGAAGCACAGAGGGGCTGTTTGAGTTCATCATGGTCTCACTGCTACGTGCAGCCTTCTCCTGCCAGCACCTGGAACCCCCATTTCAACCAGCACAGCCACAAACCTACGCTCCACCAGAGAAACTCCTGCTGAACTCCTGCTGAGATGCGTGGAGTGGGCACAAGGTGCCCGGCAGAGCTTGTGGGACACCTCACATGGGAGGTGCAGCAGTGACCTGGAAGGGGTGAGGGTCCCACAGGCAGCAGGGTGGGTGCTCAGGTCACCCTGCCAGGGCTGGGGGGTCCTGCCCGCTGCAGACGCCTCCTGCAGGGCCCAGAGACAGCAAAACCAGCAGAGTCATGTCTACATTAAGCCTTTTGCTAAGCTCTCCCCGCAGATCCCCAGCATCAATCCAGCTCCGTTAGCATTAGCAATATAAAGGGGTTTAATCAAACTAAGCCTCTAAGGCATTGATAGACAGTTACGGTAGTCTTAACTCATAAATAACCCAACCAGGAAAAGTAGCAGCATCCCAGTGCTAATACACCGTGAGACCTCTGTCTCTATTAGCTTTCCAGTGGCACTGTATTCCCCAGACATGCTGAGTGCCAGAACAATTAAATAAGAGGTTCCTATTAGTTTTAGAGAAGTTAATATTAATGCCATCACTGTTACTTAGCCCTTTGCCTCTAAATAGCACAGGAAGGAATAATTTGATACATTAAATGGTCTAAGAATTAACAGTGCAGCAGCAGCACGGAGCTGGTAATTACAAACCACTTGTCCCCAAAATTGGCAAGTTGGCAGCCTGCACGTGCACACAGCAAGCAGGAAGATGGGAGGCTAAAGTGACACTCAGTGAAAACCTGAATATGGGAAATTTGTATCTGAATTGTCTTACAGAAAAATGATCCTGGGGAAGCCTCAGCAAAGGGAGGAAAATCAATATTATTCTAAGAGACCCTAATTTTTTCATGTACACATTTAAAGTGGCAACTTCCATCTGCACTCCCCCAGCTGCCTGCACTAAGGTGTTTGTGGCACGCACTCTGAAAAGTGCTGCACTGCTTTGGGATACCTCAGCCAGAGGAGCACAACGTGGTCTGCACACATGGGAAAACTCAGAAGGCCAAGGGAACTCAGAAAACATTTACAGCACCAAAGCACCCGTGGAAGGAGCTCTGCACCCCACCAGCAGGCAGGGCTGGTGGTGGGATTGAGCCCCAGGTCACCAGGTGCAGTGCCAACACGAGCAGCACCCAGCTCTGGGCAGGTGGGAAAGCCAGGAGCACGCAGATTACCTGTGCACGGGGTGATTCCGGGGCAGGAATGCCAAGGATGGCTGTAAAATCACACTGGGCTTTGCAAATCCCAGGAGCAATCCAGGCCTGCTGCAGTTCCTCTCTGCGAGGAAGGGCACAGTGACACGTGCAGGCTGAGCACAGAGCACAGCAAGCATTTGCCCAAGTTAAATATTACCCTTCCTCGAGAGATTCTGACTCTCCTACTTTAATTGCCATTCAGGAGATGCGATTGCACATGAGTGCATGTCCTGTTTATTTTCCACCCCTCCGTGCCCATCTCCCCACCCCGCTGCCTTCACCAGGAGCAGCACAAAGGCTCCCGGGGGAGCGGAGCATCCGCTGGCAGCACATTCCCGAGCAGGCAGGGCACAAACGCGCAGCCACCGCCCCGCACACCAAATGAGCAATCAAAGGCTCTTCAGCGGCGCTGACACCGACACCGACCCGACCTCGGGGCTGGCAGCACCGGCTGCTGCTACCACAGCAAACATTTACACTTCCAAACACTCACAGCTCAGCGTTTGTTCCTTCGCTTCATTAGGAGACAAAGGGGTGGGAATTCCTGCCTCCTGGACACCCTCTGAAGGCGTCAGGAATCCCAGTGCTCAGCCCAGTGCTCATGTAGGATCAGGATGAACAAACAGAGGGAGAGCTTTCGTTAAGAAAAATAATAAATAAGAGTTAAGTGAACGCTTGGGCAAGCAAGAGAGAGGAAAACCAGGCAGAACCTCCCCAGCACTGCCCTTGAAGCAGGAGGACAGGGAAGGACATGGGCTGCTCGGGACAGCTCCTCATCCCTGGGCCATGGGAACCGGAACAGCTGCAGGAGACAAAGGAAACCCTCTGCTGCAGGCCCTGCCACCAACCTGGGCATCCTGCTCAGACAGGCAGTCACAGGACATGCAGGAAAATGGGGACACGTGGGGCCGCGCTGCCTAGGAAATGCAGTCAATAGGGAGTTTCACCAGTGCTGTCCTTCACCAGCTGCAAGCAACACGGAATACAGTCAGACCACAGCAGAGAACAGGAGACAGGTGGGATTTGGATTTAAAATTTCCGTATACATCAAACACCAGTTAAATAGATTTTTAAATCATTGATTTGTTAGTCTTCCAAATGAGGAGATTATACCCATCGGAGAGTACCCATTGGAAATTGTTAAAAAACAACTTAAGAGTAATGGATCTACTGACTCAGTTCACACACCGCAAACTGCACTGTCTGGAGTTTTAACACCCTGACTTTGATGGAGAAAAAGAGAACAGGTTCTGTTGTTTTGGCCATTCCCTGCCAAAAAAAAACCAAAGACCTGATTTTTCAAGCATGTTTTACAAGTTCAGCGTGGCTGAACAAAAAGGGTTATCACATGCACAGCCTCATGTCTGCTGCAAGGGAGCTGTTCCAAGGGGGGTCCGAGAGGCTCTTCCAGGTCAGTGGCTCTCCTGTCACACCAGGCTGGCCCGGGCTCTGAGGAGCCGCACGCGGGGCAGGGGCCGTGCTCGCCCAGCGGCACACGCGGGGCAGGGGCCGTGCTGCAGCATCCAGGACAGCGGGCGCGCCCCGCTCCGTTCAGCGAGACCCGCGGCACATCTCCCGCTGCCATTTATGGCTAAAGCATGGTCCAGCATGTCCTATTTACATCGGCTCACAAAAACCCAGCACGGGGAAAGCCCTGCTCCCGGCCGAGCTCGCCCACGATGCGTGCGGCCCAGGGGACCCGCACGGGGAGGGGCGGCAGAGCCCGGGGCAGGGATTCTCGCCCCGTGGAGATCTGGCCTGTGCCGAGCCCGTCCGTGCCTCCGACCTCCGCAGGGCAGGCGGGGACACCCCAGCAGCCACCAGGGAGGGCACGGCAGGGGCAGAGTGCGACACCCGCCCCGGCTCACCCCGGCACCGCAGGACCGCCCTGCTCAGCAGGACACGGCCACCTCCAGGAGCGGTGGGCTCTGGCCTGACCTGAACCTGCTGTCTCCACTCTCACTGGGGCTAAAAGGCTCAGAGACAGGGCCCATCTCTGCAATGCCATGTGGGAATAAAGCATCCCGAGCTGCCTCAGCCCTGACCGTACAAAGGCTGCTGTGCAGCAAACACCATTTGCACCATGGAGACCAAGGACAGATCCCTCTGTAGCAAGACCCCAAGATTGTCCCTGTTGTGGTTTCTTTTCTGTACATTGCCAGGTCCTGGGAAAGCAGCCATCCCAGCAGCCAGGGAAGGATCCCACAGCCCCACCTCCACACGATGCATCTGCCTGCTTGCCAGCCCTTTCAACTCCTAAAAAATTCTCCAAGCTGGAATTCTTCAATCACGTGGGATGATTGTTGTCCGAGATTTTCAAAGGCAGCAGCTCAGAGCTCCCTGCCAAGGGTACTCTCACCATGCAGTGCCATTTAAGACCCACAGCAGCTTGGCCTCCACAGTCAGATTACAGAGTTGTTCTTGTATGCAATAATTAAAGGCAACACTGTGAATGGCCTCTCCAGCTGCTGTGTTTTATTAGAAGCAAAAAAGCTATCAGAGAGAGGCAGCAACTTTGAACTTCCAACACACAGACCATTAGTTATGGGATTTTGTAAGAACCCTGATGTCACAAGACATTTATTAGCTTTGTTGTGAGCTATGCAACCTTGGAATACACAACATTTTTATATTATTTTCTTCTGCCTGACAAGCAAACTGGGAGTACAGCTGCTGTAAATAAATTAACTGATTCCATTATCAGTGTAGGGAATTACTTCACTGGAAAAAAATCATCCCTCTATCTATGAACTTATTTAACACCTAAGGGACTGTCCATCAAATCCCAGCCTGTGTGACGCCTTCCTAAGTGTCAGCAGAGAAGCAATGGCATGAGTCTGTCTGGGATGCCAAGAACAGGGGAAAAGAAAAAACCTTTCCTTCCACCATCCCCCAGACCTGTGCTGTCCGTGCCCTGCAGGACCAGACCCCGGGGCTCGGCACACACAGGCTGGGCAGGGACAGGCCCGGGGCAGGGACAGGGACAGGCTGACAGGCTCGGGACAGGGACAGGCTCCGGGCAGGGACAG
>VXAX01000265.1:142721-156126 GCA_013399835.1 Leptocoma aspasia
CCCTCTCTCCTGCCTCTGCTGACCATCCCTCCATCCCAGACACGGCCAACATTCCCCAGCAGTGTGGCCACGCTGGCGCCAGGCACAGGAAAACCCCAAACCTTATCATGGGAAGGGGGAATCAGAGAGCACCGCCCTGTACCGCAGCAGCACACCAGAGCCGTGCCTAAGCACTGCCATTAAGTTACACATTAATCCCAGATAAGCAGCCACAGGGCTATTGAGCCAGCAGCTCAGCAAGGGATCAGCACTTCCACAGCCCCAAGCTGCAGCCAGGGTTCACGGGCCACCACCGGCCCCGGACTCCCACCCCACCAGGCTCAGCTGCGTTTATACAAACGGGGAACAACCTGAGTTCAGCAGAGGCGATCTGTGATCAGGCTGTTGAGATGGGGCACTGGGCACAAAATATCCTGCCTGTCCCTCTGTGGGCAGGAGCAGCCATCCCTGCCTCCTCCTGCCCCGGGCTACCAGCACCCATCTGGCTCTGCAATTGCTTGGGAAGGGATGAGCACACACAGGGGCACATGAGGGAGCAGAAAACATCCTTTTCCTCCTTCCCTCTCTCCCACTGAAACACCTTTAAGCTCCTTGCACACAGCAGCAACTTAAGTTTCCTTAAGAGACTTGAGTGTCTGCCAAGGGTTCTGACCACTCTCCCATTGATATGTGCAACAGGGCAGAGGGGGGGATAATAATAAACTAATCAATTCCAGCCTGTCTGCAGCCAGAAGTCGAGCTCTGCAAACATGAGTCAGACATACGGCTACCTTGGAAAAATTAAACACATCAGGAATGGGAGGCCAGTGCTCCCAGGTGGAACAGCCAGAAGAGCTGAGCAGGCAGTGAGGGCAGGATTCCTCTGGGACAGGGCAGCCCCGAGGGGCCTCAAGAAGGAGCTGGTTGAGGCTGGTATCCCACAGACCCTGCCCACATCAGCACCTCCAACTCACTGGGCATGGCATGAGTCCACAGCAATGCAGCAGCCCACCTTCTTCCTCCTCCTCCCTGCCAAGGCACCAGCCATTCCCTCCACACTGGATAACGAGATTTTAGATTACACCCATTTATCCACTCAAGTTACCCAATTTGTGCAGGTTGTGTTTGCTTCCCCAAGCTATTGCAGCTAAAGGCCACCCTCCCCCACGTGGCCCAGCCCTGTGGCAGCCCTATAAATGCCATGCTGCTCTCTGGCAGCACCCCGTGATGTCTGGGGATTGGTGCCCCCTCCCCAGGCAGGGGTGGACACCCCAGGTGCGAAGGGGAGGCAGCTGGAGGAGGGCAGTGTGGGGAAAAGGCGCAGAGTCAGCCCTCGCCTGAGCCCTGCTCTCCACCAGCTTTCTGCAGCGCTCCGGACAATTACTGTGTTGACAGGCGTTTTTTCCTTTTTAATTAGGTGAAAGCAGGGTTAACCTAGAGCACCCTGGAGCTGGGCAGCCCCCGCCCCCCTTCCTGCCACAGCTCCCTCCATCTGCTCTTGCCCTGCAGCCCTTCCCAGCCGATGCACAGAACAAGCAGCCCTGGAGCTGCCTCAGGGCCAGGAACCAGCAGAGACCCTGCTGCTGCAGCCTAGAAACTGTCAGACCATTCAGTACAGCCCAAGACACCCCAAAGTCAGGCTGATGGGGTGATTGCACGCTGACAAACCTGCCCAGGCCTTTGAAACACAAAGGGATGCTTGACCAATCCTTTCCTATAACTCTACATACAAGTTAGGGCAGGAAGATGCATATAGGCTCTGGGCAGGAGAAAAACTGAGGCAGCACCTTATTTGCAGGTTTGATTAGCAATAAATTGAATGTGGAACATTTTACACCTGGCTGTCATACAAGATGCTCTGCCAGCCCCACACCACGGCTCAGACCACATCCAGGAGAGATGGGGCAGCCAGGACAAGGGGCCCACAGCACAGCAGGATGTGACAGAGCATGTCCCTGCATTTGCTCCAGGGTTACTCCCACTGCAGTAAGGCAATGAGGCAAGAACAAGGAGGTCTGAGAGGCAGAGGGGAGAGATGTTTGCAAAGTCCCAGGGCTGCTTTATGCAAAAGGAAGGAGCAGTGATGCTGTGGGGAGCACCTGCTGCTGCCTGAGAGCAGCCTGATTCACCTCAAAGCAGAAGCTGCCTGTACCCGTCCCCTGGGTATTTTCAGTTCTACAGGCAGTGCCCACAGCCACATTCACAGAGTGGGAAAGCTGTGACCTGTTTGCTATCCTTGCATTAAATGGCAGCCCCACAGAAGTTGGTTCCTAGAATAAACTTCCCCTTTTAAGAAAATAGATGGTGATTTGAATAACCAGTGTATTTTCAACAGCTTGCTCAACTGGAGCATCTCACTGCATGCAGGTGAAGAGTTGCAGACCATGCTCACAGACACAGGGCACCCCAGAGCACCAGCACACCTCTCGTGGCAAAAACCCCAGTCCTACAGGAAAGAGAACCACACACCTTGGACAATGGGCTGGCCCTGCCACTCCAGGCAGACCCTGACAAGCACAACAGCTCTTAACTGGAAACTAATTTTAAACTTGCCTCAATACCTGCCTGTAGGGACAGTTCTGAACTGTGGGCTCTCTGTGCACAGCCAAGGCACAGCAAGGAGCGAGTGCAGCAGCAAGGAACACCCTCTGCTTGGCTCCTCTGCAACCAGCACCAGCTCCTCTGCTGCCAAAGTCCTGCAGGTCCCAGGGCAACGCTGCACTGGGGGCCAGGACAAGGGGAGACGAGGCCCCTGCAAGTTCCAACGCTGCTGACAGCCACTGCAGGGAGATGGGGGGCTCCCTGTGCGAGCAATAGAGAGTCTGGTCTCCAGTGCAGAGACACACAAACCCACAAGAGCCACAGCTGCTTTTCTAGACGGTAGAAGCCTGACTGCCAAATGGCAGAGCATCTCTCTTAGCTGACAGCATGAAGCTTTACGTATGTGGAAACATGGTTTCAAGCTGAAAGCTAGAAAAGGAAGCCTTTTCCCCCAAAATCCTCCATGATGGTCAATGACTAACAACATTCTCACACTCCTAACTCCCCATCACCTCAGACTTCTCCAATCTGGTTTTGCGTTTGGTCACTGCTGCCGCACCGCCGGCTTCTTCGAAAGCACGGCGTGCCACAGAGGCACACGGCTGAGGAACCTTCCCACTCAGTAGCTGGTCCCCAGGCTGGCATTTCCGAGGGCTTTGATCCATTCCAAATAAGGCAATCAGCTTAGCCCTTGATTAAATACATAGCATAATCCACCTAAATCTTGTTAGCCGAGAAGCAAGTCGCTCGTCTCACCAGTTGCGGGTGGCACTGTGTGTCACCGCGGGGCAAGGGGGGCTGTGGCCATCTGAAGGTGTCCCTCGGGGCATGTCTTGGGCAGGCAGTGGCACTGGGGCAGCTGGTGACCACAGCAAGGCCACTCCAGCAAGCCCCTGGGGACTCAAGATGCAGAGGTTCACGGGATCCTGCTGCAAAGCTCCCCTGTACCATGCAAGGAGCACCCACAGAAGGCACTGGCCCCTCCCAGCTGGCAGGTACAGGGAAGGTGCCCCAGCGCACCCAACAGCCAGCAAAACCCTTAAAAAAAATAACCAGGAAAAGAGAAATCCCTGACCCTGAACAGGGAGCCAGGCTGCAGCATGGAAGGAGGATGTGCTGCAGCTTAGGGGGAATTTCACACCACAGCAGTTTTTCCTTCCTCAGGAGGAATGCATCAGTAGCCCAGCACCGTAGAGCCTCAGCAGAACAGGATGGTGCTGAGGGGGAAGCACGCCACAAGGGCAACTACTCCCCTGCCAGACACGAGCCTGGCCCAGGTGAGATGCAGGTGTGCAGCCAGGGTGATGCAGCCAGGACGTCAGCCTCACACCCACACCTCCGGCTGCTCTGGCCAGCTCCTCCAAGCTGAGAAAGCAGGGAAAGGCAGGACCACTTCCCTCCTGGTCCCAGACCCCTCTGCACACCCAGAGCAGACACCACTATGGGTGCACACATGCTTGTACTGTCCCCAACAGCAGGTCACGGGGAGCGAGGCAGCTTGGGCAGTCTGGCAAAAGGAAACCCTCCTTGCCCAGGTGAGCCCCATTCCTCACCTGCATGGCTCTGGGATAATATTTACAGGTGAGTCTTTCAAAGCCTGCCACAGAACACCGAGCAGGGGAAGACCATGAGGATGCTGCTTCCCACACCAAGGCTGTGTCCCCACACCCCACCAGTCACTCCCACCCAAAGTTATACTGGGACAGGAGACAGGAGGGATCTGCTCCCGAGATTACAGCGGAGGTGTGACTTAAATCTTTAGAAGACAAATTCCCTGAGAAGTGCTATTGCTCCCTGTTTCCCTCCAGGTTTCGGACCCAGCAGGTGGGGACAGTGACCCACTGGGGGTTGGTCACACCCTGCAGGCAGGAGCCCTGCAGCTCTGTTCCATGCTGCATTAGCAGCTCCAACCTTCCTGCCGCAGCCAGGCACGTTTCAACAGCTACTGGAAGGATTTTAAGTTAATTTAACCCCATTAACACATTATATGGCTTCTGTCATCCAAATTACCCTAAAAAGCCCAGGTATAGATCTCGAGGGGAGTGCAGGGAAGAGGAAAAAAGTTATTTAAAAATTAGTAAGGAGGGGAAAAAAAGAAAGCAAAAAGTCTTGGGCACAGTCCCAAAACACAGTTTCAGGCAGATCAGGAAAAAAACTTCCCAGGATTTCAAACAACAACAACAAGAAGCAGCCAACAGAGGCAATATCTGCTTTCACCAAACACTAGCCAGGAAGGCTGAGCAGAGCTCAGCTTGCCAGTCACCAGCTGGTGTAACAGGAATCAGGTTTTTGGCATGGGGATCCTCCCCCCAAGCCGGGCAAGGGAACAGGCTGCCCGCAGAGGAGCTGGGATGATAAATGACAGCAGTTGAGCACTGCAGGGGCATTTCACTGCTTCAGAGGTTGCTGCTATAACAATCTTCTCTGACTCAGCAGCTGAAAGGGATGCCGGGAAGGAAGCACCATAAAAAAAAAAAGTCATGCATTATTAATATGGACTCTGGCAGCAAGACATGAGTTGGAAAAACACTGAGGGGGAAAAAAAATGACTGCAGAATAAGAGCGAGCTGCATGTGTGGAAGCATTTCCCATTCCTGCGGGAGCGGGGGTCACCCTGTGCCCCTCCAGGGTCCCCAGCTCCAAGGGAAGCCCGTGTTTGCTGACAGGAACTCAATATCCACGGTGTTCTCCCTCGACTCGGGCTGCTGCAGCCCTGTGCAGAAACCACCATGAGCTCTGGGCGCAGCCTGCGCTCCTTTCCAGCGGCAGCACCTCTACGCTTTCCTGCCGTGGCACACGGCTGTTCCAGCAGTTGATTTTTATTTACCTGTGCTCTGTGCCTCGCCTGCTGCCTCCCTGCAGCTTCCCCCGTGCATCCCAGCCCTGCCCGGCCGCAGCAGCCGTGTCAGGAGCCCACGGCTCCGAGCCACAGCCCGCAGCCCTGCCAGCCCCGCAGGGCTCGGGGGCAGGCACTGAATGCCTTCCTTTTCCTGCCAGGTAGCCAGGGAAAAAGTATCTGTTTGCACTTGACTACCTGCTGCACTGCAGTGTTTGCTTTCCTCTTCTATTCCAGCTTTGTACAGGTTTTTTGGAGGCAATTTATAAACATTAGCATTCACGTAGCCGTCTTCTCCACTCCCTACCCAAAATCCTTGCTCCCAACCACTGCTGTGGGGAGACACCACCAATGAAGAGTGTGCACTCCCGTGTCACAGGCATGCCATGGCCCTGGCCAGCCTGTGCTGTCAGCGCAGGGAACCCCCCGAGCCCCATTCAGGAGCCTCCTGGCACAGGATGAGCACAGCTCAGGTCTCAGCCCAGCCTAGTCCCCAGTCTCTCCAAAGCAAGGGAGGTGGCTAACACAGCACCAGGTTCCAAGAGTCTCCTTTGATAATTTGTATGGCAATAGCATTCAATAAAACCGATCAATTACTTTGCCATAAAATTCTCTAGACACACAAACAAGCACTGGTCGAACTGCTTACACCACAGCCCAGCCCACAGCAGTGCAGGGGGTGCTCTGCCTGTATTTGCTGTCTTCCATTATGTGTGCATCCTCCATACAGAAACAGCTCCCAGCCTTCACCTTTCAGATTAGAAAGGCACAGGGAGGGAACAGCTTCACAGGAGCTGTCTCACAGCAGCCCAGCCATCACACACGCCTGCTCATCGGAGCAGCACAACAGCACAGGCTCCCACCGAGCAAGGGAGACTGAGGCACAAACCACAGCAGAAAAAACCACAGCTCTATTTGAATTCACATCCCCTGGAAGCAGCCCCTTCCCTGCCACAAGAGCTGGGGGACAGACATGGACCCCCAGCTTGGGTGCCCTGTGCTGCAAGGGGGGCTGGCCAGCTCCCCAACAGCAGCTCCAGAGGGGCCCCGGATGAAAGCCCCACTCAGGGCAAGGGCTCTAGAGAGGTTTGTGCCAGCCCACGGATGCCACATACAACTGCAGGCTTACAAAGGGCACAACCAGTTGGTTTTGCACCTCAAACAAAAACCTAGGAAAATGACCTTTAGGAAGTCACACACGACGTCACCACACACTTCCAGCTACAGCCCCAGCAAGCAAGCGCTGACCCATCACCTCCCTCCCAGGAGGGAGGCAGGAGCTCAAACTGAGCTTCTGCACCCCTGCAGGAACATTTACGTGCCTTGAGAAAGCAAAGTGTCAGATAAGGGGCACTGGAACTTGTGGCTTTATCAAAAACACCCACAGTCACTACAAAGCAGAGTGGGTCCCCCAAACACACCTCCCCCCAGGTCCCTCCTTCACTTTAGCAAGACCAGCAAGCACCAGGAAATTCCTTCTATAATGAAAAAAGGACCTCGTGGCCCTGTCCCTCATACGCCACACCACGTGCAGCATCCCACGAGTACGCTTCCCACCGGGACTGGACAGGGGCTACACGTGCCACTGTCACCCCCGTGCCACTGTCACCCCCGGGACCCTTCCAAGCAGCAGGTGAGGATGGCCAAGGGCTCTTCTCCTGCCGGGCACTGACATCACACTCAGCTTCCCAATCCATAAGAGCAGCTCCAGGGTAATCCTGAAAGCCCTGGTGGTTTTAATGTTATCTATTTCACATTCCCCAAAAAACCACACCCACCAACATCTCTCAAAAATTTCTGATTTGGGCTTATCTTGCATTTCAACAGCACAGTCCACTATACATTTTCTCCTCCATCTCTCCAAACAAGACTAATCCCCATGGTATTTAGAGCTAGTGCTAGAAAAGCTTCAAACACACATTAACCAGCCTAAAGCATCCGTGTTCACAATGCTGCCAGCCAAAACCACAGCCAGAACAGTCTGAATGCAATGGAGAAGAAAAAGCCTGTATGGAAATAAACTTTACTAAAATAACCCAGCAAAGGTTTTGTCAAAGTAAATACACACATTGTATTGTGACAATGATGTTTTAAAAATAAAGCTGTTCAGGGAGGCTTTTCTTGCTCTGTACAGCTGCAGATCAGCTTCTCTTCCAGACCCCTCACCCCTCAGTGCTGCCACAGGGCTCTGCAGGGCCAGCAGCACATCAGCCTTGGCACCACCACTGCTGCCACCCCTGTGAGGTTCCCCAGAAATTTCAGTTAAGATTAAATACTTAAAGACTCCATGTGCTTGGATATTTAAATGCACCAATTGTAACAGCATTCAAATGGGATCAAGTGCAAACACACAGCTCCCCACACTGCTCATCTCCATGCCCTGCACTGGTCCCCAGGGGGGTTCATCGTACCCTGCAGAGCAGATGCTGCCTGAGTTAATGCAATTAATGACTCCACCTGGAAGAGAGGCAGAGGATCAGCTCAGGAAATAAAGCAGCAGTGTCAGAGCCCTTATCTTCTCCACCAGAGCCAGCAGCCACCTGAAGCAGTTGAGTGCCTGCTGAAGCCCTGGCCTTCCATGGCCTCCCAAACCCATGAAGACCATGCCTCCTGCACTGACAGCATGGGTGGTTTTGCTTTAAGGCCTGCTCTGCTACAGATTATTGAGGTTTTGAAGCACTCAATTTGCAGGAATGAACCAGTACCTGGAAGGTTTTGTGTCTGCCAATCAGCCCCCACAAGCCAGGCTTCCAGAGATACATGGATGAAACATGAACTCTTCACATACTCTGCAGTTGCAACACCCAGCGAGCCACCAGCAAAATAACCCAAACCAGACGTGCCTGACAAACAGCACAGGTGCTTACAGGCAAAGAAAACCCAGTAATTCATCTGCCCTCAAAGAAACCTTGTGATTTGTTAGCCTTGAGCAAGAGGTGGTCTCCAACCAACGCTCTGCACCACCAGCATCTTGGACGCACTGGCACAGGAGCAGCTGGGTGGACCAGGGCTGTTCCCCATCCCAGCCCTGCCCTGTAGGAGCCTCTTTGCTGGAAGAACCTGGTGCTGCCAAAGGAACCATTTCCCACAGCTGCCACCAGCCTCCTTCCTCTCGGAGCACAGGAGATCCCAAGCTCAAGTTCTCGTATCAAGGAGCACTTGAGGATTTCTTACTACCCCCAATCACTGTCAGACCCAAGGCTGCAACATGCTCTGTGGGATACGCTGTGGAACCAGGCTGTTCCTCCCTTAGCTGTGAGATGCTGCTTGGCAGATCTCTCAGGCAGAGGGCAGTGAGGCAGGGCAGTGCTGCCGTGCCCCACAGTAAGATCCCACACCGCTCGTGCTGCCCAGGGAACACCTGGAGATGAAAGCCAGGGCCATCACAGCACAAACCTCATTTCATCATTCCAAGCTGCACCTTCACCTTCTGTCCCTGCTCAGACAGCATCCAGGCACCCAGCATGCTGCCAGCAAACCCAGAAGGGCCCCTGCACCCAGTCCCTGCCCGGCCAAGCCGAGGCCATCGTGTGTCACCAGTGTCCTGCCTGGACGGGCTGGGCACCCGCACCCAGTGAGCGCTGCCCCTCACTCAGAACTCTGCCCTGCCACCCCCTTGTGCCCTGTTCTCGCCAGCTGACTCTGCCCAGGCTCCTTCTGCCCACACTCCCACAGCAGTGCTCAGAAGGCAAAGCAGCAGCAACCCACTCCCCCACACAGCTGCCCCAGGCCAGGCTCCCCAGGCCAGCTCCATGTCCCCACAGTGCCATCCCCCCGCCTGGCACCTTGGCCACCACTCTTCCTCCGTCCCTTACCACCACGGGCAACTCAGCCACAGTCCCTCCAGCTGGGACAAGCTGGCAGCAGCAAAATCTTTTGCCATTTTCCCTTCCAGAACTCCTCTGTGCTAAGATCTGCCAGGCTGATGCATTGAACGACCAAACTGGATCAGCCACCTTTGGTGATATAATATTGTTCCAAAAGCAACAAACGAGCTGTACCGAGGCAGCTGTTGGTCCCCACAGCGCTGCTCTGCTGGTCACCAACACACAGCCTGACAGAACAGTGTTTCAAAGCACTCCTGCCTATCAAAATCAAGTTCTTGTGCCATAAATCTAATTCAGGGCTAGTGCTACCTCATGCCCCGTATGACCGGTTGGGAGCAATTCCTGATAAGTTTGGAGGAAGTAAAGCCAGACTGAATTACAGCTCTCTCTCAAAGGTAACAATCTTTCACCCAATAATTTAAATTCTCTACATTATTTTCCTGCATCAGACCCAACCTGTATGACTCCTGTGGAAATCCAAATTTAAAAAAATAAAATTAAATAAAGAGGCTCCAACATCCATTGAGACACCAAAGGAAAAGCCAAGAGCTGCTATGTAAGCACCAGGGAAGGCCCCATCCAGCCCTCCCAGCCACGCAGCAGCCACCCTTCGCACCAGGACCAAGTCCAAGGTCAGGAGAAGTTCCCACTGCTGCATTTAGAGGTATCAAGATGAAATAACTTGCATCTTGAAAAAGCATTATTGCTTTCAGCTGCAGGAGGAAATTCCCTTAATTTCCTAGGCCCTGTTCAAAGAGAATAAAACCAGACACTTGTAGGAAAGCTGTATGAGCCACCGCCATGTGAAAACAGGACATGCAGGGACAACCCCACATTCCAGGGGTGAATTCAGAAGCAGAGAATAGGATGAAACAGAAACAGCTTCTTGAGGTGCTCCACCTCCAAGTCAGCACACTCTTTGTGCCCACATCATCCTTGCTCCAACACTGGGGTCTGGGCATGGACAGAGTGACTCTGGCAAGCCCATTTCTCCACATCCCACCCGGGGAAGGCAAGAGGCACAAAGGGCAGCTCTCCCAGGAGGGCAAGAGCCTCAGTGCCAAGAACAAGCCCTGCAAAATAACCTGTCGAGGTGGCTCCTGACCTCCATAACTGGACAAAACTGTTCACCCAGTGCCAAGCTCTGTTTTTTCCAAGATGAGGCCAGTGTGACTTCTTGCAGTGAAAGCCCAGCCTGCCCTGCAGCCCCGTGCCCCGCTGCTCCCATGACCTCTGAGCACGGCAGCAAGCACCTCCCCACCAGCATGGGCATCCCCACGTACCTGCTGCCTGCAGGGCCTCTCTGGCAGCGGGGCCGTGTGGACACGAGGGCAGCTCCTGGAGCCTCCAGCCACCGCAGCCCGGCAGCCCCGCCGTGCCGTGGCTGCAGAACAATTGGCCACCTCATCCTGCACACAATGGCCACGATGAGACAGACCCACACAATCACAGCAGCACCGGGAGCCAGCGAGCGCCGGGAGCAGCTGGAGTAGCAGGAGAGCCTGCTGCAGCTGTGCCATCGCTGGCTCCCTGGCAGCTCACCTTCCAGGGTGGCCCTGGGAGCCCAGGGATGCGACTGTCAGGGTGCTGTGTGGGGAGGACAGGCACTGTCAGGGTGTTGGATGTGAGAGCTGGCAAGGAGGCAGCACTGGCTGTTTACATTGGATCGCTCTGCACAAACTTGAGGCCACAAGAACATTTCAGTTCCATAGGAGGAAACCTTGGTGAAGAACAGAAATGAGGAGCTACCTTGGGCATCACGTAAGTCCAGGCACGACACAAATGTAAGGTCCAAAAGCCCTGGACCCCCTGCAGCAGCCAAGCACGGTTATTTGCTGACAGTCAACATGAATTTCTTCCTGCATATTTCCATCTGGAGCAGACTGCTGGGTTACCTGGGCTGTAAGGAGCCAAACACCACAGTCAATCAGGTAGCAGGCCAGCACTGGGCAGGCAACTCAGAACCCAGGTTGGGCTCCCCTTCCCCATCTCCAAAGGGCACCAGGAACAACTAGTTATCCAGCTTTTCCAGCTGACAAGCATGCCAGCTCCACACCAATGCGCTGAGACAGCACCCAGAAGTGCAACTGTCCCAGTTTTCTCCTGGCACTGGCACACAACTGCTTGAACACAACACGCCTCGGCAGTGCCAATGAAGTTTTCCCCCACAAACATGGGGCCTGGGGACAGGCTCCCACCCATGGTGACAGCACACCCTGCCAGGGGGATGCCATCCTGCCTCGGGGCTGTTCCCAGCCCAGAGGGGCTGATGCTCCAGCGCTGCCACCAGCAGCTGCTGACCCCCACGAGCAGAGTTGGCTGGAGCAGACCCTTCCCAGCAGCCTGTGGCACCAGGGAAACAAAAGCCCTTCCTGGCTCCAGCTGGTTCAAGCTCACTTGCAGCTTCAGGTCCCATTTATTTGGATTTTTTTCTTTTCAATTGAGGTACAATCAACTCCCTGCCTGTGGTTTAGCCAATGGACTGCAAGTCCTTCTTCAGGCACTTCCCCAGCATGCCCTACAAGGGCTGGTCTCAGCACAGAGGTTTCCCCAGGCCCTTCAGTGGCCACAGAAGAGCAGCCCAGCCCCACTCCACACACTGAGGCAGCCACAGGCAGGACAAATGCCCCAGAACTCTCTGATGACAGCATCTCTCCATCACCTGCACGTGGTTGATTTATTCAAATCCCCAGCTCTGCTCATGTCCTATCTCTTGCTCTTTTCCCAAGCTTCTACTCACCACTGCAGCCTGAACACAAACTCCCTCCAAGTGCTGAGAGGATTAGCCCAGCCATCCCAGGAATACTGGGCTGGGTTTTCATGATGAAACATTTTTGGCTGAAAGGGGAAGGAAATAAAAAAAAAAAAAAGAAAAAGGAAGCAGATCTTCTGTCACCTGATGAGAAGATGACTCAGAACATCACTGACATCCATGGGCGGGTGGGGACAGGGACCACTAACACTTCCCTGCCTCCTCTTTGGGCATCACAGGTAGCAAGAACATTGGGTGGGAGGTGACCCTGTCACCTGAGGTCCACACAGGGAAAGGCCTCTTGACACAGAACTAGTAATTACATGTATTTATACCCTACACCACCTCTAAGACTGGTGACCATGCAGAAGTAACATGAAATTAATCAGAATACTCTAAAAAAAGGAACAAAGCCACCCTTACAAAGGAAATTTCCTTCTTAAAGTGCACTTCCACCTGGGCCTGGGAAGCTCATCCACAGCCATGCCATTCCCTGCGCCTGCCCCACAGAGGGCTGTGGGATGCACCGGACAGAGAGCCCCTGGCCCCACGGCAGCCCGTGAGCAGGGCGAGCCAGGCTGTGCCCGCAGGGGGAGCAGGCGGTGGCTGTGCCTCCCGTCACCACCCGTGTGAAACCGTCCCCCAACAGAGGCAGGACGGCGCTCGGCAGCCCCGGCCAGCCCGTGGGACGGAGCCCAGGAGCTTGGGGGCCTGCCCATGGGGACAGCAGAGCCCTGGGCCACCACGGCGAGGCTCAGCATGCACAACTTCACTTGGGATGTGCCCAGGACACGAGCAGAGCTTCATACACCAGCCAACCCCTACTCAGCCCTGGGAAAGGCTCCCAAAGCCCAGAGGCAGCCACGGGACATCGTTTGTAAATAAAAACCCACAGAAGTCACCTTGAAAGCGCACAGAGATCTCCTTAGGATGTCCAAGATAGGAATGGCATGACCAATACCAATGACATTTCAAGGAGAAACTCCTCATTTCTCTGGAAAGGGCTGTTTCTATAGAAATAAATTGTTGCCAAAGTTTGGTCCAAGGCCAAACCACGAGCCTTGGCTCCTTGCAGAAACGAGATACACGGTATGAAGTGAACAGATGCTTTCCGGGCACAAGTCTTCCCGTACCTCAAAGGAGATGGACAGCCAGCCCCGCCAGCACCGGGTGCTGGCCATATTGACACACGGCTTCTCCAGTTCCCCATGAAGCTATGACAAGGAACATAGGAACGAGTTCTAAAATACACACTTCTCATCTTCCCACTTGACAATCAGAGTAGGATTTCCGCCAGGGAGCATGTTCAGATGACAAGCACTTGGACAACAGTGCACTACTTTAAAACAAACTCCGGGGCGAGCGGCAGGCAGGAGCGGGCTCGCTGCCCCCCGTTCGGCGCTGGCACAGGCGCCGCTCGGCCCCGCCAGCGCGGGGAAGCCGCGGGGAGCGCGGCCGGCACCTCCCGCC
>VXAX01000265.1:156233-196179 GCA_013399835.1 Leptocoma aspasia
GGCTGCCAGCCCCGGCTGCCAGCCCCCGCCGCACCGAAGGCTCCCCGGCAGACGCCGCCCCGCGCACCGCCGGCGGTGCCGGCGTACCGGGCACTGACCTCGGGACACCCGGCCCGGGTCCCGGTGTGCCACTGGTGCTCCTGGGATGCTCGGCGTTAGACCCAGGACGCTCGGCAATGACTCGGCCCCCGACAATGGCCCTGGGACGGACTGCGGTGGCCCAGGACACGCAGCAGCGCTCAAGGGACACCCAACAACGGCCCCAAGACACTCAGAAGTGCCTGAGGGCAGGCGGCCGTGGCCCCAGGGAAGCCATCCAGGACACCCAGCCATGGTCCCGGGACATTCATCAGTGGCTCAGGGCACCTAGCCATGGTCCGGGGACACTCAGCCATGCACGTGGGACACACAGCCCCAGGAGAGCAGGGGCTCATCCCCTGCCCCGGCCCACCAAGCAGCTGGGGTCTGTTCGAGCAAGTGCTGGGCACCCCCGGACATTGATCCGGGGCAGACGCAGCCAGGGGGAAGGTGATGGGCACAGCTGCGTGCAAGGGAAGAGGGGGCGAAGCCATCGCGGTCAGTGCCATCATCAGCACGACCAGCAATCAGCAGCCCAGGCGGTTACAGAGTAATTAAGCAGATTTGCACACATTTGTGGGCAGCTCCCCTGATGTGTGTAGGAGGAGTTGGAAGGAGATATAGAGATGCCTGAAAATGAAAATATGAGGGACCAGACCTCGACTGTCTTTATTGAGGGAGCGGAAGTAGCTGCAGAGCAGATGGGGCCCAGCCCAGCCCAGCCCAGAGAGGACTGGTTTTTGCCTCATTTGTGGTTGCAAACTTTGGTCGGGGGAGGCTGGAAGGAGAGATAATTCTTATTTCACCAACAGATAGTGCTGAGAAAACCAAGCCCAGGCTCCAGGCAGGAAGCGAGGCTGTGGGCCAGACATGGCCAGCTGCCACTGCCCAGGGTGGGCAACAAAGGCAGCAGCACTCCCAGGAGTGATGGGCTGTGGGGTAGGAGATGGGGACGGGCCATCTGCCAGGACATGCCCTGTATGTCCCTCCAGACACGTGTCCCGGGGATGGGTCTCTCCCAGGCAGGGAGTGAGGCATTGCTCAACCCAAACTTCTGGCCCCACAACACGGTGACTGCGGGGCTGTGGGCTGGGCAGTGCCCTGCACCAGCCCCATGTCAGCCCGGCGCCAGACACTGGGATAAAGGATTCTCCAGGTGTGGCTGTGTGTCACAGTAACCCCTGGAAGGACTAGCCCCCCTTCCAGCCTGGATGCAGTAAGGGCAAATAAAGAAAACAGTTCCCACGTTCAACAAATGGGACACAAGAAAGCTTCTCTTAGATCCAGAGTCTCAGTGGAATGAGGAAATAAAAATAAAGTTTAAAAAGAGGGGAGTTTAGCAGAAAAGTAGAAATCTCTCATTAAAAGGTAATGCATTCATTTTCTTCAGGTGCCAAAGCATGGAAGGATGCTGAGGAGGAAAACAGGGATTTCCTTGGGGAGGCTGCATGAGCTGCATTAACTTCAGGAATGAGGAAACTGGTACTTGTTCTTATTTTCCAGGATTGCCACTCCATCACCACCTTCATTGAAATAAATTAAATCCTGAGCCCTATTAACTTCTGATAGTCCTCAGTACTGCAGCAGAACTGCATGCCCAAGTGGTGTCTGGATTTGCTGTTCACAAAATAGCGTTTAGCCAACTCCTAAAAGGACGCCTTGGGCAAGGAAATGCAAGAAGATTTCTTGATTGTATTATGATTTGTTTGATGCAGACATGGTCAAAGGTGGGACATCGTTGCAACCAATAATCTAACCTTTAGAACATATTTAATTAGCAATGACATTGCTGGAGGAGCCACCCAGAAACTCGCTCCCAGGCCTCGACTGCCGCAATGGGGACAGAACTATCACAGACAAGGGAAGTCAGAGAAGCCTTGGAGCCACTCTGGGACATGCCTGCCCCGCCCTGACTCACCTCCCATCTCCCTCTCTCCCCAGGGCTCCAGTCAACCCACTTCACTTTGACCCTTTTATTTTGCTCAGTCTCTTCCCCTCTTGTCCCTCCCTGCCCTTCCACTGCGTCCCAGCTAAGGGATTAGGAACATCACTCAAAGCCATCCTTCCACTCATCACCCTTTTCCAATAAAAAAATGACATTAAACAGGACGGGAGGTTTCAGAGTCTCGGATGATTCCACAGGTTAGGACTCGGGGCGGGAGCACTGCCAGGGGGGGCTGTCCCCGGCCCTGCCCTGTGCCCTGGCTCTGCCCCACCGCCAGCCTGCCGCTGCAGCCCTCCCAGCAAAGTCCCACTTTCTGCAGAGTTTGACGAGCCCACGGTGCCTGAGACACTTTAAGGCGGGTTTGTGTGAGCAGCTTTGCCGACAGCCTCGAGGGCAAGGCGAGGTCTGTCAGTGCGTGGCCGTGAGCAGGAACGGAGGGACAGGTCCTGCCAGCGAACGCACACTCCCGAGAAGATGCAGCTGCGCCCTTGGAGCACGTATCCACATAAAAGACATTTTGTATCTGGAGGGAGAGCAGTTTTGGTGGCTCGGGAGTGCCCCGGGGCTAGCGGTGCTCGGAGGGAGGGTACGGACACTTGCACCACGTCTGGGGAGGCTGGAGCTGCCCCGTGACAGCGGCGGCGACACAGCGGCTGCAGGGCTGCTGTGCCCCCATGGGCGCTGGCCACGGCACGGCCGGGCAGAGCTCTGGCACGTCAGATCCTGCACCCAGCCAGGCAACAGCCGCGGGACAGGGAGCTGGGGGCTGCCTGGCACCCTGCACGGAGCAAACCCACCTGCCAGAACTTCAGCCTCAGCTGGGCAGTGCCACATGCTGCCAGGGGCCTCGGGGACACGCAGAGCTGGGGAGCACTGCCTGGCAGGGTCAGCAGCAAAGCAAAGCCTTACTGGAGCTGACCCCAGGGGGGGTAACAGGACTTCTGTGGAGCACCTAACACTCAGGTTTGGAGTTTGAAACCGTCATTAAAGGGGTGCTCCAATTCAGCTGCACTTCTCTTATTGTCACTGTCCACGGATACTTGATGTGGACTAGTAAATCTGGGCAGATGATCTTTGTTCTGCCACTACAGGGAAGGACAGGTCACAGCAAGGATGTCACCACCCTGGCCAGCATTTTGCAGTCTTTTTCACGGACTCTGGGGCTTCTGGCACCTTCAGCCCCAATGGCAGAGACATTCCAGAATAGACTTCATGCTATGATTAGGAAAATGCCTCCATTTATAAAGGTGAGGACAGTCAGCACAGCACCGTGTCAGCCCTCCAGCTGCTCAGCAATGCAGCTTGCTTCAGCTCTTCTCTGGAGTTCCTGCTGCCAGATGGTTGTGAGAGAAGTGGAAACCTGGGCTGTGTCTCTCAGACAGAAACTCGGGATGGACTGGATGCTGACCAGCTCTCGGCCTTGCAGAAGCAATGTGCTCCCTCTGTGTTTTACTAAATGTCTCTTTGCAGCACGGGGCTTGCTCCAGCTCCATTTAAAGGCAGCTCAGTGTCACCCCGGGCTCTGAGCAGGAGCAGGACCCAGAGGACGCGTGCACAGTAGGAATGTAAATATTTTTTACATGTACACCCACAGCCCCAGCATATGCAATAAATACTCAGCATATGCTATGTGCCAGATCAGAGACATAATTATTGATGCAGCAGGTTTTCAGAAAGACACAACAGGGTGTGTACTTAATTTGGCAATAAGAGCACACCTAAGTGGCCCTGGCATTTTCGGCTGGCTATCAGACCACTGCCACCCACAGATGCAGATATTTAATCTCACGTTGGTGTGCTGGCAGGAACAGAGAGGAAACCAAAAGCAGGTATTTGTTTGTTAAGATGGAAAAACTCCACTGAACACTGCAGAATGCTCCTTGCACACAGGAGTGCCGTAGACCAGTTCTCAGGTTATGCCACCCACGACACTTTCTAACAAGGCTATTAGGGCTCTGATCTTTGTAGCAGCCGTACACGTGCCGAACCATAGGGATGACTCATTCTGCCAGAGTCAACAGATGTGTCATAGCTCCCAAAAGGAGGCAATATCCACAGAAACGATTTGGCAAAGCTCCATATTCACTTGGAAGGTAGCTCTCATCAGAGAACAGGCTAAAATGTTTCTTTTCTCATGGCACATTGCAGAGGTTCAAATGATTGTGTTGCATCAGCCCACCCCTGAAGGTTGATGATCTAACCCAGTCAAAGGGGACTTGTGCAAAGACTCATAAAAAGCCTTTGAGATCTAAATATGCAGTCAAGGGAATACAACAAGCTGTACTTCCCAAAACTTCCCAAGGAAGGAACTTTCAGCTGACAAGATAAAGTTATTGTGTAATTCAGTTCAAGTAATTTATCCAGATTTTAAAATACTGTTTCAAAAATACCCTCTCAAAAAGCTATGGCAGTGGCTGGGGTAAACTACTGTCAAACAGCCCAAACTGTCTAAGAGTCAGAAAATAAACAGGCTATTTCCAGTACACCTGGAGGTCAAGAGGAGAATGCCAGAAACCTCTCCACTGGGGCCAGGCTTGTTTGTGGATCGGATGGAACAATGCTGCTCTTCCCTGGTCTGTGAAGGATTGCAAGGACATCAGGCAAAACCAGATGAAAAGGCAATACAGGCAGAGGTGAAACCCTGCCTAACTCCTGCCAGGTGACAGGAATGGAAAAATATCTGCATTATTTAGGCACACAGCTGGATTTCAAAACTAGCAGCAGAGGCAAGAAAGTAGGATGAAATTCTGCCTCTCTTGAAGCCACCTGACTTCACAACTTCACACCATGTAGAAATGCAACTGCCTTCCAGAAATCCAGGGACAAGGACAACCAGGAACAAAAGAACATTTCAGGGGAAATTGCTTTCTATTAACTCATAATTACATAATGCAAAATTAACTCACAAAGGCCAATAGCTTAATTGGATTCCCAAGAGGGGAAAACGGTTGTATGGTGAATAAGAACCTTCCATGGTCACATTAACTACGATGGTTCAGATGCAGAATATAAATTCTTCTGCTGTGGAGCAAAAAAAATTTTAACCATTTCCACTCAATCGCTGACCAGTGGCAAGCTGCTCAGGCGGCCATACGAAATGGCTCCCTTCTGGATCCCGCCTTGCACTTTCAGCCACACACAAAATCATAATTAATCCTGTCAATATATTTAGATATGTTGCTGGAATAATGTATGAAGCCTTCCAGCCACCTTAATCTTCTTCTCAACTTGGATTTTGATTAACTGGAATAAATATTTAATTAGAAAGGCAAAGAGGTGAACCTCTTGACCACCCAGGCACTGCTTCTGTAGTCATTGCCCTTTGATGTACAAGGAAAGGGCTTGTAGGACTTCTTTAAAACATGTGCAGCCTTTCATTTATCTTAAAATTGTAGCAAGGTCAGGCTCTGTTTTTGGATTTGTCACTCAGAAGCTGTGCAGTGAACATGGCACAGAGTGGTTTCTGCTCATCTTGGTCAGATGAGGGAGGGGAGGCTTGCCTTGCCCCCCGCAGCCAACAGGAGCCTGGGCATTTGTTTTCCAGGTGCCCATGTCACACGTGTCCCCAGGGAAAGCATGGCGCTGGGAAGCTCTCCCTGCTGTCCCTGCTTGCCTCTCCCTGGGCAGTGACTGCCGTGAGGAGCTGGCTGCAGCCCGCCAGGGGCTCCTGGCCACGGCTCGGGCCTGTTCCTCCCGTCAGAGCAGGGCTGTGGGGCTGACCCGACACAGGGCGAGCTGGGCTGCAGCCAGGCATCCTCCCCTCCGCTCGCCTGCAATCTGACAGAGCTCTCAGGTGCCTGCTGATAAGCCACCGGCCTCTGCAGGGGTCAGGCATGTGCTGGTGGGGCTGAGGAAGCAGCTCAACCCATGGGGATCTGCTGGAACCAGCACCAACGCCCTCTCGATTCCCTCTCCTCTGGGCTTAATTACTGCCTGCTTTCCGCACTAGCACCGTTTGTGCCATGTGCTCTTACTTTTCCCTGAAGGAGCATTTGCACCTTTACTATATTTATTTTATTCTCAGGAAATCCTAATGATTTCCTGTCGTGCTTGATTCTGATCCTGCTTGCTGTGGGACTCCTGCTATCCTCTATAAATATCTGACTCTCAAATCTTTGCAGAAGTGAGCGTGACTGTGAGCAGGAAAGGTGAAGCCAAGCTAAAGAGACCTTCACCAGCTCTAAAAACAGCTTCTGCTCTTGCTGCTGCAGCTGATTTATTCCTCATCTGGAGAACAACAGTTCAGAGCTCAGAATCGTTGTCTTCAATTATTTATTTGGCTGTGATGGAGACTGGTGAGGTGCTGTATAATGTTTATTGCATGGAAGTGTCGCTCTGAGGGAGGTTTAATTGCTTTGAATGTGGATGGTGATGAGAACGCCTTGGAAAAGCTATTTGCATACATTTTCTCAAATGCCAAACGTGTAACTTCCTCCACGCTCAGGCAGTCTGAGGCTGCTTCCCTGCATTACCCAGCTTTGCTGGGTGCCTCTGCAAAATTAACAACCAGAAACTCTCCAGCATGGAGCAGAAAGGGAAACTCAGGGTTTGAATGTGGGATTATCTGTAACAGCCAAACCAGCAGGACTCTGAATCTGGGGCTGCAAACTCTACACACAGACTGCCCTGGCCCCCGGGGCTCGATGTCAATGGCACTGAGCACTGCCTGCTCCCAGGCATTGGCCTGACTTCCTGACCAAAAGAAAGCAAATTGCTGATTTCAACAGTACAAGGCAAACAATAATAGTGACCAAGGGCAGGGCACACACCTGCACCACGCTGCACCCACACCACTGCTCACACCCTGTCTTCTCAGCACTGGTTCTGGAAAATGCTCACCACAAACATCTCTCCAGTGATCTTCACGCACTGCCACGCACAAATCTCTCGTCCTTCTTTCTCCAGAATTCAAGAGCAAAGTGTCTCTCGAGTGGCCTCGCAGGTTATCCAGCTTCAGTCACAACAATCTGATTTAAACAGATCTTTACTCCATGGAATATCTCACTCTGCAGGGCAGTTCATTTTTGTAATTACTTAATGCTGTCAAGTAGCAGCTGTTGACATAAGCAGGACCCTGCCTATAGGAGTGAAATAGGTATTGATTTAATGCCCTCACTGCAAGGGATCATAAGGCATCTGGAAACAACTTATTTCACAACTGTGGCTATCCCTGAAGATGAGCTTGCTGCCTGCCTGCCTTTCCCCAGATACCTGCTCTTTTTCAGGCGAGATGTTGCACTCAGAGAGGTTTACAGCAGCCAGGGGTGTGCAGGCTGGCCAGCAGGGCTGCACAGCAGCCCCGGCTGTGTTGCCACACAGCAAAGTCAGGAAGAACAGTGTTTTTCTCTCTGCTGCATAGTCCACGTGCTGCAAGACCAACACCTTCTGGAAGCATCGGGGTTACCATGGAGGTGCAGCTGCATGTGTGTGATGGGTCAGCACCTTTCCAGGGTGGTGGATTTGCTGAGCCTGTCCAAACCATCTACCCAGGAAAGCCATAAAGAAAGGCACCAGCCCCAGGCCCCACACAGGACAGCAGCAGTTCTGTTCCCCCACAGGGAAAGACAGTGTCAAGGTGGGCTCTGAAAGAGGCAGAACATTTCCCAAGGGACACCATGGATCCAGTGTGACAGGGCTGTTTGTGCCATCGGAACAGGAACAGGGGCTGCAGTCCACAGTCAGGCTGACCCTGCTCTGGTATTTCCTCTGGGAATCTCAGAATCTCCACCCAAGCCCACACCAGGGGCTGCAGCTGACAGTGCAGAATAACCCTGAGATGTGGGGCAGGGCAGAAAAGGCAGAGCATCACCAGCTAGTACAGCAATGGTGGGAACCTGTGGCAAAGCAGAATAGGATCACCTAAACTGGAATTTGTCCAGGACACCAGGGCTCATGCTTGCTTCTTATGAAGAACTTGAGTGACCACATAACGTAACTGCAGCCTGAAATATTCCAATTGAAAGTCAGGCTGAATTTTGTAAGAGCAAAAGTGGAAGTGATAGTGTTTTTTATGTCTTGCTGTCACCCAGTTAAAGCAGTGTAATTCTATGGAATTTAAGTGTCAGCCACACATCCTGAAATACAAGCTATGGGGCTCATAACAGAGTTTAATACTGGCCTGTGATACAGAGGTGGCCAGCGAAGGTCACCTAATGGGTGTGCTGGCCCTAACTGCTGTGTCCCCAAACAATTACCACCCCATGATTCACCAGGGTGAGGGTGCTCCCTGCATGACCAGCTGGTTTCAGCCCTGTTCACAGAGTTTCTCTTCTTATGCAACCTCCACTTGTTATTCACAATGGCGACTGAGGCTAGCAGCCGAGTTTGCTAAAAACAGTGCCTAGTTACCAACAACAAACCAGGCCTGGCCTTGCCACCAGCATATTTTTCTCAGACAAACCAAGAAAAATGTTTTTATGGTGTGCAGTTCATTGTACACAACCTGGATTTAAGCTGTTTAGTTTGTAAGGGTATTTTAAACTAAACAAACACCTTTTTGTTAACATTTTTCCCTGGTGCTGCAGATTTCTGGGTTTAGAATAGCATGGATCACTTTGTGCCATCACTGCTTTGCTGGGACAGAGGGATGTGATGTTATATGTTCCAGCTGAAACTCTGAGACTATGCAACCCTTTTTCAGACCTGAAATTAATTGGAGTATCAGGAGAAGACCTGGCCCTTGGAGAGCAGGAGCAGTTGCTGTTTACAGCTTCATCTTACCCCACAGCCAGGGACATCCATGGGCAGCAGCACTACAGGAATGGGCATTGCACCCACTTCAGTCTGTGTGCCATGGCTGGATGGATGTGGCAACGAGGAGGAGCAGCTGGGTCTATCAAAAGAGTCATTGCAGGGGTGAAAGGAGGCTGGGCTGGTAGAGCTGATCTCTTCTTGGCTGGAGAGGAGTATCCAAGGAAAATGGCCTTGCCAAGGAAAGAAATAATTCCCTTGCCCTCAGCTTTTGGTCTTTTCTTACCAGGGTCTCCTCCTCCAGCACTGCCAGGCTGGGTCTGGCTGGGGAGGAGTGGAGTTTCTTCAGTGGGCTGCTTGGGTGCTGTGGTTTGTAGTTCAGACTAAACCAAACCTGGTGAGACCCCAGTGCTTCACCCACTGCCCAGCAGGGCTGGCACAGCATCAAGGCCTTTTCTTTTCCACACTGCCCCCACAGCAAGGAGGCTGGGGAGGTGAGAGGCTGGGGGGACACACAGCTGACCCTGAGTGACCAAAAGGATATTCCACACCACAGGACATCGTGCTCAGCAATAAAAGCTCAGGGACAGGATGAGGAAAGAGAGATGTCCAAGGTTGTGGTGTTTGTCTTCTCAGGTAACATTTACGAGCTTCCCTAAGAACAGCCCAACACTTGCCTGCTGATGCAAAGTGGTGACTGAATTCCTTATCTTGCTTTCTTGCTTGTACAGCTCTGCTTTACTTACTAAACTGCCATTGTCCCAACACACTCCTTTTTTCTCACTTTTGTCCTGATCTTCTCTGGCATCTGGAGGGGAGCGAGCACCTGGCTGGGTATTTACCAGCCCACCACAGCTAGATAGCTTTCCTTCCATTGTCTTTTCTCTTTCTTTCATAATATATCCCCTTTTTCCTATGAGATAGTTATTGCTAGTGTGGCATTAAATCTTTGTTATTGTTGCTTTTCCACTTTACGTCTCTAAAATCTGCATTTGTCCCCTTATCTATGCTTCAGGATGCAGGAGCCATGTTCTCTATCCGGAGCAAGACAGGCCACAGGGCCCTGGGAAGGGATGTCGCTCTCCTGCATGTGGTGTGTCAAAAGTGATTTGTGAAGTAGGTGTGAACAGGAGCTGTGCTTTATCAACAAAGCAATTGCTGTCCTGATGAGGGATTGCAGAGATAACAGAAGCAGGAGAACATCCTTTTACCTCTTACACTTCAGAGAATGCCCATAAAGACCACCAGCAGCAGCCTCTGACAGGAAGGAGACGTGAGAGACTGCGGGGTACCACACCGAGCAGAACATTCAGGTGATTATTTTCCTCTCTGTTCTGACTTTGCTGAGTACTGAACAGAATACTTATATAATTTCAGCTGTGAAACTCCTCTCTTCTAGCAGAGGCACCATGGACAAGGTAATGGAGCCTCCCAAAAATTCTAGGCCCTCCTGCTTGTGTTCCCAACAATCTGCTAAATGGCACTGGGCAGAGGTGTCTGGCTAGCTGCAGCAGGGCTACTGAGCAGAGGGGGCTGGAGGCCAGGAAGACCAGCTGGGAAATATGTGTGCACACTGGCACACACTTCAGAGTGCCACCCCATGTGTCCCACCTACCTTTGCCAGGCTGTCCCTTTACCGGCAAAGGGCAGAGGAGACAGGCATGCTTCTTGGAAGGGTCCTGCATTTCCTCCTGTAAGGGCTGGCAATTCTGGAGGCAGCTTGAGAGCAAGATGCTCGTGTGAGCGAGAGGTGACAAGTCCTGGGAGTGCCCAGGAGCTCCAGGCTACTGCCCTGAGCGAGAAATGCAGTTGTTTGTACAGTTGCTCTCTTATCCAATTGCCATTTGTTTGTAGACATGTCACAGCACATGCACCTCACCAGTACAACAGATACTTGGACTCATTTGCAGCTGGCACCAGTAAATGTAATCCAGCTAACCAAACACCGTTTATCAGAGTTGTCACAAAGATTTGTTAATTCTCATTGATAGAAGGGCTTTCAGGATAGCCTATAATAAGGAAAGAGGAAGAACATTTAATTTATAGACCAAAAAGAATATAATCCAGAGAATACTGAACCCTGCCCTGAACAAACAGGTATTCAGCATTCAAATGAAGCCCTGGCCGAGGGCAGGCAGTGAGGAGGTGAGCTGTGCAGGGAGGAAGGCAGGGCTCAGGCAAGGCCAAGCTTTCTGCAGATGGCATTGGGGTTTCACCTCCTGGCTGACGAATGGCTCCTGCCCGGGGAGCAGCTGCCACCTGCCCACCGAGGGCAAACGTGGACACAACACTCACAGCTCCCTGCAGCACATGGGCCCGTGTCCAAGGAGCCTGGTGGCCAGGTCCAGAGCAGAAAAGGAGGTGGCTGTGCTCACAGGCCAGTGGGGACTGGCTGGCAGAGGAAGCTGCAGACACTAGAAGTTTCCATGATTTTTACATACCAAGGAGCAGCTGGAGAGGCTTTTGGGAGCCAGGCTTACCCTGCTCTTTGCCTCTCGAGATGCCTCCTTACAGCCTCTACTGGCTTTGGGTATGGGAAAGGCTGGCATTTGGTTGTTTAAATTCTAGTTCTGGCCTGGCCATTATTGATTGTTCCATTTTTCATTACTTTTTTTTTTTTCTTAATTTACAAATGATGCTTTCTATTGCTGTTGTCTTCTCCTCCTGTCATTCCCCTACACACACACACACACACATACAATGTGCCATCAAATACTGGGATGGGTACACATGCACCAAATACATAAATACACTCCAGAAACCACACCTGGGGCAGGGTGCAAGAGGCTCAAACTTGCAATGCTGGTTTGAAACAAAGCATTGAACAGCCCTTTGAAAAAGAAAGTAGATTGACTTGAGGAAGACATTCAGGAAGAAATGGAAAAGGATGGTACTTAGTCACCACCGCCTTCTCACATCTCACATGTTGGCCACAGGTTGGCCACTGCTGGGAAGAAGACGTGGGGCTGCAGGACCCCCTGGCCTGTGCAGTGTGGCTGTGTCCCTGGGACAGGCAGGAGACAGAGCGTGGAGCTGCCCCGTGCTGGGCTCCAGCCCGTCTGGCTGCCTGCCTGCAGGGTGCAGAATGGGCAGACAAGTACGTGGTGTTAGTGAGAGCCATCTGTGCCTGTAAACAAACCGAAACCTCTTTACTGGGAGATTGGGGTAAAAAAATGGGAGCAAGTTTCCCCAGTGTGTTTGGATCTCACGTTAAAGTGTTGGTCAGAAAGCAGGTGGAAAAGACCCTGTGAGATGCTTCCCAGCTCACCCGTTGACTTGCTGTCTGTTCTGGGCCCGTTTCTCCAGCCTCTCTGTGCCTCAGTTTAGGCATTTGTAAAACAGCAACTGCCTCCTGCCGAAGCCTGTCACTAAACATAGCCCATTTGTGCTGGGAGAGTCACGTCGTGAGACAGAAGGCCCATCACACACTGCTGGGAGAGGGGACTCGATGAGTCATGGCACAGCACCAGCTCTGAAATTCATGAAATGCCTGAGTTCACAGTCAAAAAAATTCAGTGTTTAAAACAAAAAACAAGAGAGGAAAATTCCTCTATGTCCTGTCTCTGGGGTAGCACCTCCTGGCCGTACCTGTCAGTGTCTGAACCACGCACCAGCAGAGCCTGTCTGTTGGTAAGCCAGCGAGCTCTGTGCATGGGGACAGTCCTGTGTCTGCCTGCCTGGTGTGTGGCACGGCACAAGCCAGCATGAACAAACCTCTGCTGCCAAAAATGAAGACATGAGGTTGGGGTCAGGAGAGCTGCATTTCCCTGAAAGGCAGTCAGGGCTGGAGAAGTTGGCATCACCCCTCAGCAAGGTGCTCTTCACCCCATGCCCACCCGAGGCAAGGGAGGAGTTCAGTCTCCCCAGCCTGTGTACTGAGCCACTCAGCTAGCAGTGCCAGCAGGTGACATGGCAGGGGACACTCCCTCCAATGCCCTTTGGGTCCCTGTTTCCGAGAGCTGACCCCCTTTGCTCTCAGGTGAATCACAACCTTTGGTGCCTGGCTACAGCAGCACATCTTGCTGGGCACTGGCTGCAGCCAGGCAATGTGATTCCCACTGTCACTGCTTTCTCCTGGATAAACTCCAGATTGAGCATGTCAAAACCAGACTAAACATGAAATGAAAAGCAAACAAACCAAGCATCCAATAGTTTCAAACAACAGATAAAGCAACAGGAGAGACATTATCTGTTGAGAACTAGTGCCTGGAATTTGCCTGCCTATGTATTTATTTATGTTTACACATGCAAGTCTGTGTATATATATGCACCCAGGCATATGCCTACTGCACATAGCTAGAGAACAAGAGAATAAAATGTTATACATGCTAGGGCACATAAAGAAATGGAAAAACAACTCTGTACAGTGAAGGGACTAAAAGTATTTTCAGCATTTCTTCAGTCAGCCTAAGAGAATCTTTCACATCTATCCAAAGCAATAAAGCAAATCACACGCTGATGCTTTCCCTGGCTCTTAGGGGCAGCTGAACCTTCACCTATGTAATAAAGAAATGTCCTGAGTTTAATAACAAAGATCATTCATCTGCCCTGTGAAAGTACTGCCAGTTCTCTCTTTTCAGTCTCAGACTGAGAGAAGGGAGTGAGAGGAGATGATCCATTTGTGCAGAGGTTGTTCTCAGGCCAGTGCAGCTCTCCAGCACCCACCTCCCAGCCTGCCAAGATCTTCAGCAGATGTAATGGAGCCAATCCTGGGTGATGCTGAAGCCCCCAAAAGGGCAGGTCTTTTGTAAGCAGTAACTGCCCTGTTGGTACTGTGGTGCCATAGCCATAGGCATTCCCTCCTCTCAGGCAGCCCACAGACATGGCCATTTTAAGGCCACTGCTGATCTTGGTGTTCTCAGTATTGCCGATTTTGTCTTTGAAAACACTGGCTCATTTTGGATTTTGGCCTATACTATATTCCATGCCAGAATCTGGATCTGGCTTCAGGTGAGTCTAGAGTTGAACCCCCTCCATAACCTAGGAAATATTTTATCTTTGCTATGAATCCAAGCTTGGAAGGGAACTGATGTATTTAAATACTTGTAGGATAGTTCTACAGTAAATCTGGTTGAAGCACTTCCACCTTCCCTACATCTGGCAGCCTCCTCCCACTGTTGCTGCACCCCACTGCAGAAGAAAGTTCAACTCTGTTTCAGAGAGAATTGACTCAAGGGTGACTTCAACGTGACTGACATCACCATGTTTGTAGATAATCTAAAAGGCAAACCCACATGTCTTCAAGGCCAAAGACTGTCATAAGAGCTAAATCAACTCCCTAGAGTAAATCTGGCATGGCCTTGGCCTTTAGAGCCAACAGACTCCGCTCCTGAGCGAGAACAAAGTCCTGGGCTGTAAATGAGCACCTTCCCCAGCATTTCCAGCACAAGGTTACAGCTGGTGACTAACACATCTGTGCCTGCCCTCGATGTTCTACACAGCTATCTATTTAGGCTGCTCTGCATAATTTAAGAATTAAAACTAAACACTATGTTACCTACAGCCACATCATCTTGGATGAGCTTAAACAACTGTGAAATTCCTGTGATCTATTAAAAGCAACATTCAGTGCATGCATTAATCAACAGATGCTCAGTAGCTGTGAATCAGAAAACCACAAGTGAGAAGCAGCCTGAACAGCCTCCTGCCAAAATTGTTACTTTCCTTGTGACCAAGCCCTTGCAACGCCAAGTGCACCGATGGTGGAGCAGTGCTTGGCTGGGTTACCTCAGTGGCAGTGACACAGACTGGCCCCTTCTCACTGGAAACAACAGGTCAAACAAGCAGTGGAATTTCCTGCTGATGAGTCAGAGATGAGGCATGAAAATCACCATCTCTTGACACAGAACGTTTGAGACGTTATAATTTGGTATCAGCTGCGGTTCCTTCACCCAGAGTGTGCTGTGCTGAGTGTGTGTGCAGCACTGCAGCCCGGTGCAAAGAAGGCAGCTCAGAGTAGCTGACCGACTGCTATGTGCTGCTTGCTGCAATTTCTTCTTCTCACACAGTAGCCTGACCCAGCAGCCCTTGTTGCCTCCAGCTACTCTGATGCTCCCCCCTCCAACAGGGCTCCCTGGGACCCTTGCTTCCAGCTACCTTTTTCCTTTTTCCTGTTTTCTTTTTTTTTCCCTTCAGATCCTGGCCTTTGTGAGGTTCAGTCCTGGGTTTGTGTTTACGTTGCCAGGCCTCTACTTTCCTGGCTAAATCTTCCTCCCTTCCACATCCCTTCCTGAATCCTTCCCATGGCTCTCAAACCCCATCTGTGGTTTCCCTTTGGCCAGGGCTGGCAGGCACAGTGAGGACAAGGTCAGTCACCTCCCAAAGAGTTACATCTGTACTCATCCCTTTTCTGCATCAGTCCCTCATGATTAAAAGCACATGACAGCTAAAAGGCCAGTAAAACAAAACAAGTGTGGAGCTTTATGATCACACCAGTTGAAAGATTCAAGGAACAAAAACAACCCAAAAAATGAGGCTGAGGCCAAGGCCAAAACCAAAAAAACCCCAAACAAAACAAAAGCAAAGAAATTGCAAAGAAAAAGCAAGCCAGTATGATTTCTGGCCTTCTTTCTTAGGCCAGATGACTGCTCATTATGCCAAACACAGCTCACATGACTAGGAAAGAGAGTTTTAAGATTTTCCTTGTTCTGCACCAGCCTGGTACAGAACTGAACACTGCTGTGGTGACAAGGGCAGGAGCTCTTTGCCACTGGTGAAGATCACACAGGACTCCAGCCCTTTTCCCTGACCAGCACAGCTGCCACGGCTCTTCCACCACTGGCTGACTGGATTTTAAAACACCAACAATGGACACAGCTGCTCCTGCCTCAGACCAGTGTGGGCACAGCTGTAAGGGAGGAGGAGCAGACGCCTGCCACGGCATCAGCTATGAAGTGCAACTAAGGGGCTTCCAGCTGCACATCAGAGCGAGTTCTTCACCCTGAGAGCGGTGCAGCATGAGGACAGGTCTCCCAGAGCAGCTCCATCCATGCTCCATCCATAGAGACATCCCAGCCTTAGGCATTTTCAGAATTTTTCTGGTCAAGATCCTGAGCAACCTCCTCTGACCTTGAAGCTGGACCTGCTGTAAACAGAGGATGGACTGGAGCTCTCCAGTGGTGCTTTCAATGATATTTTTCTCTGATTTCTAGGAGGATAGGAAAAGGACCTGCCAAAGAGGACTGGGCTGCACAGCTGGGGAGCTTCTTCCTGTCCTGTGACCCAGAGCAAGAGCTATACTCCATGGCGGAGAGAGGCACATGGCCCCCAGTGTCCTTCTCTGCCACAGTCCCACCAACTCTCCCTCAATCCCTTTCAATAGAACTGGATTTTTCACTGTGCTATCCCGGAAAAGCAAAGAAAAACTCTAAAAGTTATTATGAGCTAAGACCATGCAAGTTTGAGGGAGACTGATTTCTTCTTAGAGGCATTCTCAAGGGAAACACTGATGATTCACCTTTTAGTGACCAGCTACTTCCTGCCATCCTTGGCAAACTCTGAATTTTAGTTTTCACAGAAAAAAGGAAGACAGTATTCACGAGGAAATTTCCTGTGTTTCATCAGCTTAACTGCATCTCATTCTGGATCAAGCTTCATTATTTATGGATGAAGTGTTGTTCAAAATCTCTACTCCAGTATATAATGGAAACGGAGATCAAAAAGCAGAAGTGCCCGAGTTTCTGATGTGTTGGAGGCCTGCAGTCCCGCTGTTTCCAAGTGGAGGAAGATGTGCACATCACTCTGGAAATCAGCGTGCACCACTTTGCAAAGTGCCAGTCTCATTTTTCACTGGCACCTGTGAGCTGTGAGTCACCCCATGAGCTGTGCCTTGGCTGAAGCCATGCACTCTGTCCCAAATGCTACTGGGATGCCGAGAATGAGTTAAAGCAGATGGGGATTAGCAAACTGCAGGTTGTCGGAAATTAGCCAGTGTGGAAAAAAACCTTGGTCATAAGTGTGGTAAGACTATCTAAGTAGGTCACCACAAAACCACATCAGAAGAGCAAAGGAGGTACAGGTTCAGTCTGTCAACATGAAACCAGACGTTCCCCAGCTCTGCCCTGCCAGTAACACCGAGAAAAACAGCTACTGTCCTCGTCACTGGTTTTTAAAATTCAGGCATGCTCATACCTATTTAGGTGGCTTTCACTTTTATGTGAATGAGTGTCAGTGTCTCTGTCATAAATCTGAAATTTCATTTGATTAAGTTCACAGCTGATTCTTCAGAGGGTCTTTAAAACAATCTGAGGTATTCAAATCAATAAGTGTGTTTGTACAGCTCCCCTTTTATTTCCTGAGCTAGTCAAACCGAAATCAACAGAAATGCACATGACGCTGTTTTACACTGTCCCATGTCCCTGTCAGCCCAGCATCTCCAACTCGCACTGGATGGATGGATGGATGGATGGATGGATGGATGGATGGATGGATGGATGGACGGATATGCCCAAGTGGCTTTGCAAGCTGAAAGGTGCTAATTAGCCTTATTTTCCAGGATGCACAGGACAGTTTAGAGGCCCGACCCCAGCAGCAGCCTGGGCCAGGAGGGCATTTGGACTTAGACCAGATAAAGCTGGTCTAAATTTTATTTTAATTTGCTGATTAAAATTGCTAATTACTCAGTGATACTTTAATTCAAGTGCATTTTTATGCTGGTTTTGAGGCAATGGCCTTCTGATTCAGCTCAGGGGATGCGTTTGGTTCTCTGTTGTTGAAGTAAGGCTGGCTGTGGCTGGCAGTGGGAGCCGTGGGCCAGCTGTGGCTGGCAGTGGGAGCCGTGGGCCAGCTGTGCCCTGCACAGGTTGGCTCTGCCAGGGGAAGGGTTCCAGGTCTGCAGGTGAATGTGTCTGCCTGGAAAGCCAGGATCCCCTTCTGTACCGCAGAGCAGGCCCACTGTGACACCAAAGAGCCGGCCTGGTGTGACACCTCAGAGCGGGCCTGGTGTGACACCTCAGAGCCAGCCGCTGTGACACTGCAGGACACTTGGCAGGCATTGCACCCCGGTGTCCGGAGCAGCCTCGGGAACACGGTGTGCCACCGTCACCGCAATGGCGGCTGTGGGGACAGGGAGTGACGGCGACTCTGGGGACAAGACAGGATGGCAGCACTGAGGGACACGGAGTGATGGTGGCTCTGAGGGACAGGGAACGATGGCAGCTGTGGGGACAGAGAGTGAGGGTGGCTCTGGGGACAGGGAACGATGGCAGCTGTGGGGACAGAGAGTGAGGGTGGCTCTGGGGACAGGGAACGATGGCAGCTGTGGGGAGAGAGAGTGAGGGTGGCTCTGGGGACAGGGAACGATGGCAGCTGTGGGGACAGAGAGTGAGGGTGGCTCTGGGGACAGGGAACGATGGCAGCTGTGGGGAGAGAGAGTGAGGGTGGCTCTGGGGACAGGGAACGATGGCAGCTGTGGGGACAGAGAGTGAGGGTGGCTCTGGGGACAGGGAACGATGGCAGCTGTGGGGAGAGAGAGTGNCGCTGGCACCGGCACCGGCGGGGGCTGGCAGCGGGGCTGTCCGTGCACAGCCGGCGCTGCCCTCGGCGCCGGGCGCTCACCGCGTCCCGGGCTGCGCTGCAGGGCACGGATGCACCGGCGCTGCCGTGCGGGCAGCGGCTCGGCTCCGCGGCCGTGACCTGCCGGTGTTTGGTCAGAGACTGCTTTTGAAACACGAGCGTGACGAGCCGGTCAGCAGTACCAGCTCAGTGTGAGCCGGCGGTGGGTTGGTGTGTGCGTATCTGTAGTGGGCTTTATCGTGCTGCTCCCGTCCAGTATAGTCACATTTTATATTATATTATCCTGACAGCTCTGCGAATGCCACCCATGAAGTCATCAATGCCACCCTGCACACTCTGCTGGCTGCTACTACCAAGCTGGTGGCACCTACACCTCCCAGACCCATCCTTCCAGTGCAGACTGGAGTCCAGGCACAGCAAGAGGAACAGTCTAGTGGCATGACCATTTTTTTTAGTCTTCTTGTTATAGGTGAATGAAAGTCTGTTAATCTCTGTCAACTGTATTCTGTGTCTGAGGACATAGGCCAACTCAAGATCATAGTGGTTTATTTCTCCTCTGGTTCTCTCTGAAGTGGGATTTTGCACAGGCACAGGGATTTAGTACATTTATGGTGGTGGGAGCTGCTGCTTACTCTGGTGCTTCTTGGTTTATTGCCAAAGTGAAGTCTACTAAATCATTAGGGGAAGTTTGCATGTGTATTTTAAAAATACTACTTAAAAGTATATTTTATTCTTTTCCAACACTCCTGAATCTCCGTTTTTTCCCTTCACAGCTATTTGCATCATATTGGTGCATTTACTGATAGAATATCGGCTTCATTTTTTACCAGAGAGCGTGGCAGTTGTTTCCTTAGGTGAGTAACTGTGACTTTTTTGTTGGATTTGTGTTGATCCAGGCACTGTCAGTAGTGTGCACTGGAGACAATGCTCTGCTGTGTGTTAGCCATCACTAGAAGGATACAGCAAACTGGATGCAGTGAGGAAAGCAGGTAACTCACAGAGTCGAATTGGTTGAAGAAATAAAGAAATGAGCATGCATGCAGAGACTGGCCCAGGAAAATGACACCTAGAGGGATGTCACTACCTGAGAACTCTGGCACCTTCCTCTAGTTTGCATCCTCAGGGCAGGACAAGATGTGCAGCACTCCCTGGTCATGAGGCTCCAGCCTTCCCTTTGAGGTGGTACATGTGTTTATGTTGGTGCTGGCAGAATTATCTCTGAGTGTGGGATTTTAATGTAGCTGAGGACTGCAGCAATCCCAAAAACTTGCCTGGACTGCCAGATCCTTAACTGTCCCAGCAGTACCATGACAAGAGCTCTTCCTGTGGCTGGAGCTATAAGAGTGTCACCCTTCATGGAGATCAAGTGTGTACTTAACTTGGATTAAATTTGGAGTATTCCTGAGCCTATAGTTTTATGTCAGGGTAATTTAATTTATTTGTACACTGTTACTCCTGATTAATAACTGTGTAAATGAGGAGCAAATCAGGCCAAATACGTTCATTATTTTCTCTACTTCTGTCTGATGTTTAAAGAACCTGGTCTGAGTGTCCCAGCACCAGTTTTTCAGGTGTGACCTGTCTGCAAGATTCTGTGATATTTTTGCTTCTCTTGGTGGTGATGCTTTCACTGACAGTTCTAAAAATACAACAAGAAGACAGAGATGCTTAGTTATAATCCTGAGGCAGCTCAAAGGACCATATTACTGGTTGAGCAGATAGATTTTTTTGATTTTGGGCTATGCTGGTACCTTCTCTCATATTTCTTAACTGTATTTTTACAGTTTCTCAGTTGGAGCAAGTGAGCTTCTTGGTGCTTGTCAGTAACTTATGCTTCCTGGAAAACAGGGATCTTCTTGCATCTTGGGCACTAGATTGAGAAAAGCTTAGAGCTGTTACTTGGCAGAAAGAGAAGCTTGTTTTCCAGCAGTGTGACTCCCTGAATTTGTAGATAACTGTATGTGCTGGAGACCACGTCGTGTTTCTCACACAGTAGATTATGGAGCTTCAAGCAGCATTCACTTGCAAGGCCCTATGTGAGTTTCAGTATTTCTGTTCAACAGAAAAACAAGCAGGTGGGTGAGGATCCTGTCCTAGTGCTGGGTGTTGCACACACCCCTCATCTTTATAGCAGCATCATCCATCAGACTTTTGTGCCTTGATGGTTCTGTGCCTGACACGGGTCAGAGCTGCTGCAGCTCATCCTGACTCACTTTGTCATCCTCACAGGAACCACCCAGTGCTTGGTTCACTCTTGGCACACTTCTCTTTCCTTCCCTCCCTACACTGTTGCCATGGACAGGTGAGATGTCTTGTGAATGTATCTCCCAGTGTCCTGGAAGGTGCCAAAAGGACATCACTGCCCCTTCAGTGTCCTTCCCCTTTGTACACAAAAACCCAAGTACAGGGTGTCGATTTGGCTTCAGTTCAGGTTAGTTACCATGGCTGTTAAATAGCTAATCTAAATTTAAACATAATCCCCAATATAAAATGCAGCAGTGTAGTGATTGCTCTTGCTGGCATAGTTTTGGATTTTCTTTGCAATCATTCTGTGTATCCTGGGCAGTGCAGAACAGAGGTGTTGGGCCAGCTTGTGTCCCTGCTGAGCTGTGCAGGGCAGCAGAGGCACAGACATTCTCCTCTTTCTGTTTCTTGTTAGTGGCATCTCAGCTGCAGGAGAAGGGTTTTAGCTGTTGGATTTAGTATTGGTGTGTGCTGTGCTCCTGTGAGCCCCAACAAAATCCTGTTCAAGAAACAGGAAAGCTTCTTGCCAGGGCTGTCAGTGCTGCACAGGGTGGGTCAGAAGGAGCAGTGCTGCATCTCCTGAGTTCTGTCCAGGGGCCGTGCAGGAACATGCTCACTTGGGTTTTGGGGTGGACCACAGCAGTCTGTCCCCACAGTGAGGTGACATGATACCAGCAGATGCAGTTGCTGTGAGTCAGCAGGGTGTTGGAGCAGGTGTCCTGTGTCATTTCAGCCTGACATGGGTGGTTTACAGGCTCAGTCGTGCCTGAAGTGCTCTGAGCACCTGTGCACCCCCTGGAGCTGCCAGCTCAGCGCTGCCCAGGGACCCTCTGCTCCTGGGAATGCTCTGCACAGCTCCAGGAGCACAGCTGGAGTTCCAAGTATCCAGTGTTGCCAGCAGTGCCAGAAGTGAGGTGTGTCCTGTTCTGACTTGTAAATTAAGCAAATCCTCTCAGGAAGTTATTGAAGGCTAATAAAAGTGGCAGCAGAGAGGAGAGGTATGATTTTCACAAGTGTTTTTCCTCCCATTGTCTAAGCTGCTCGGAAGCTTCTGGTTTATGGTTTCTGGAGGGTGTGTCTCTCCTGGTGGACAGGGTGGGAGTGCATTCTCTGAGGCTGGATTGTGATACTCATCCTTATGAGTTGCTGGAATTTTGTTGGAAAAATATTTTCCAGAAACGTTTTTTCTCTTTGATTTGTTACTGGCTTTGAACATGTTCTCAGGAAAAATAAAAGTTGCTTGCAATAAGAAAATGCCTATAAAATTTTCAAAAAAATTAGGTATAGATTAACTGTTACAGACTTACCCTTCTAATTAGCCCCTTTACAAAACTGACCTGCCTGATTTAATAGAAGCAGCTGATCAAAACCTGCATTCATTCATTTAGTAATAAAGGAAGAGTAGTTTGTAAATGTATGTAGCATGTGAGTGGCTGTATCTCCGTTCTGTCCTTCAAGGACCAACAGACCTTTGATGTTCCTTCCTTTATGTTTTCCTCTTCCTTTCCATAGAGACCATTTCATGGAACAATTATTTCTCCCCTCTGGGAGCAATGCCTTCACAGATTTTTGTATGAAAGAAGGCTTGGGCCTCATGGCTTTGTGTGTGTGACACATCCATCAGCAGTAATCCATGTGATTCTGTTTGTGAGACTCTTTTGTTAGCTACAGCATGAGAGCAGATCTCATGAGTTACAGGAAAGCACACTTAACATGAGTTTCAGGAAAGCATGCTTCAAGCTTCTCAGACACTCTGTGCCTTTCATTTGGAGGATTTGACTTCTACGTCCCAGTGTTCGACTGTGAAGTCTCCATTCTGTAAATAATAAAACACAACTATGCAGAAACACAGATCTGAAATCTGGCTAAAGACAAGTTCCCTATAACTACTTCAAAACAATTAACAACAATTAATTATCTTCATGACTTCCAGAAGAAATCTTGCTACAGTTTTATGTCTTTATGTTTGAAGATGTACGGGAGGAAAGAGTGTGATAACCTTTAGCCACTGAGTTTGCAGCAGCCTTGATAAAATTCTATCTTCTGTATTCACGTTATTTCTACATGACTTAAACAGTGTGTAATTCATTTGGAAAACAGTTCTGACAGGATCTCCACCCTGATCAGAGTTTGTTGCCTTCTTCATTGCCAGAAAGTGCTATGATTTCATTCAAGCAAAATTCACTTCTGTGGAGAAGACATTTCATTTAAGCTGCTTTAACTGCAAATAATATTGAAGTGACATGAAGCACAGATGCCTAACTCTAAACTTCCTGATTCTTCAGCAAGAAAGATGAAATTTCATTTGAGTGCAGCTTAGATGAGAAGTGGTTTTGAGTAGTTAAGCCTGTTATCTTTCTGAACCAGTGAGCATCACAGTCTCAGTAGGTCTGTTTGGAGTTGGATATCCCAAGAGACAATCTGTTGTGCAGGGAAACTCTGCAGTTATGTAACATATTGGAAACTGGGTATTTGGGTATTAAACCCAAAACCACTCAGTGTTCTCATGGTTTAGGAATGAAACTAACTTGCTGCACTATGTTTTGTCTTGTTTTCACTTCTAAAACTTGGAGAGCTGATAAAGTGACATGTTTTGTGGCTATTTCTGAATGTTTTCTTACTCTCTCCTAGGTATCCTTATGGGAGCTTTTATAAAAATCATAGAGGCTCAAAAGCTGGCCAACTGGAAGGTATAGTTGTAACAATTAATTTTTAATTGTAGAAAATCCCTAAATCTTATGAAAAAGGCTTTGTAATACTTGATGTTTTAGAGAGCAAGTCCTGGCAAAAGTTTCTCCAAGAGCTGAAGTCTACAGTGAAGCAAGGATTTTGCCTCCTACTGTTTATCCACATTATCAAAGCAATGAACTCTTCACTATTCCTGCTTTAATTCAAAATCTTGCAGCATTTAAACTGTGATTTTGTTTCACAGCACCGAACAATTTATTAGATCAGTGAACTGACTGAAGTCACAGTGATTTGAATTGCCAGGTCTAAACAGGATTTATATCAGCCAGCTGAACATCTTGGTCTGAGTAGTGAATTTTAATCCTAGCTTGCAGTTTTATATTTCTTGGCAGTTACTGCCCTAAAGGAGGGTCTTTTTCTCCTTAGTTGAAATACATTAAAATGCATAGATTTTCAATCTGATGTAGCTTTTGAACTACATATTATACTTCTTTTTTGTCAGCTAACTACACTGGTTCTGTGTACACCTGTTTAAACAATTACATAGCTCAACAGTTGTACTGTAATATTTCATTTTTACATATGAAGTCATTAGAAGCAGTAGGGGCTGCAGTAGTCAGTGCTTTTTCAGTCATGATTTGTGTCAACTGGACTTGACTGAAAATTGAAAATCTGTTAAATGGCCACAACATCAGCATTTTAAATTCGTTTCTTATGGATTAAAGAAAATAATTTGAGTAAGGTCATACATGTAAGAAGGAAAAAGAAAGCTTCATGCTCTGATTGGAGCACTTGTTCTCTAAACACGGGAAATACTGATCACAGCTGATGAGTTACCTGGGGGTTTTCTGGGAAGTGTTGGTCACATCTTGGGAGGCACTGGGGAGCTTGCTCGTGTTGTCAGCCAAAGGGGAAAGGCAACAGATATCACATTATTATGTGCTTATTTGAGTTACTTTCACTGTACTAAAGCTTAGCTTTTAACATAGCCTGTCATAATTTTAGATGTGAAATTTTCTAGTCAATAATTATGAACTTTATTACATGGTTATAAATGGTTCTAAATTTACTAAATACCTTTTGTTTATCTGATAAGATAAAAAACGAAATATTTAACTGCAGGCTATATCCCTGTACAAAGCAAATCTTGGATCATATCCCTGCCCTGAAAACTTTGCTGTGTAATTTCTAGTGATCACGCCTTACTAAGTGTTGATTCAAGTTCACCACCAAGACCTTGTGCTTCCTGGTAGTTCTAAGCTAGCACAGCTGATAGTCAGAGTCCTCATGTTTTATTTTCCAGAAGCACAGTGCTTCCTTTCCATTGTTCCCAGTTCCTTGTCCAGCTCTGGTTTCAGGGGCTTTCAGCAGGGGCAGTGACTCAGCTCTGTGGGTTTTGTTCTGGTGCAGTTGCTGTGCTGACAGCACAGTGTCAGCCATTGACTCACAGGCTCAGTCCAAAGGATGAGTTTTGTTTTCTAAGCCCCCAAATCCTTTAAGATGATTATCACTGGTACAGGCAGGAGTGAGACTTTAAAGATGAGTAGCTCTGTTTTGAGAGCTGGTGTCAGAGCAGCACAGTCCATCAGCTGTCTGCCCCAGTTTAAACAAGTTGGTCAGTGCTTGCAGAGGTGACAGCTCGACGTGTTCAGTGCTGGGGGGACCAGGAGGCAGGGACAGGTGGGTAGAGAGACTGGCCCCCTCAGCTGGGATTCATTTGCCTTCTGTGCTCACTCTGCCAGCAGGAAAACCAGGGTGCCAGGCTGGGGGTACAGCATGAGCAGTGTTAGCCAGGGGATGAGATAAGTGACAAAGACTGAGGACACAAAAAAATAGCATCTTACCTCATGGTGGGTTCCATTTATATCACTGTGATGGCAAGTAGGAACCATCAGAATAGTACCATTCAGTTCAGGCAGAAATTACATTTGCTGAGAAGAATCCAGCCTCAGGCCCCTCGGGTGACGTGTCACCTGAGCCTGGTCACCTGCAGGGGCCCTGGGCTGACAATGTGATTTTCTTGTCAGGTGATGAGTTTTCCAGTGACTGCTTGGTCCCAGTTACCTTGTTCTGTTCAAACAGTGGCCAATAGGTCTCTGTTCCTTGGCAGTCCTTACAGATTTCCAGACTCTCAGATAAAGTGGGAATACTTCTTGTGGAAACAGGAAGATTTTTCCTTTAGCATAAATAGCCTGTTTTCTATGCAGCTTTTTTTGAGACAGTAATTTAAAATAAGTAAGTCCTAGATTTCTATCACTGTGTTGAAAAAGAACAATAGAAGTAGCAGCCCTGGAATAGTTTACTGTTCTTCAGTCTTCTACTTCGTGATAAGAAGGGAGAAAGACTTTTCATTTTCTGTCGCTATTTTTTTAATAGCTTTTCTTTTGGAAGATTTGATGTTATTTCAGTAATGATGATATCCCTGAAATTGTAATTAATTCTTTTTTTTTTTTTTTTAAGGAGGAAGAAATGTTTCGTCCAAATATGTTTTTTCTGCTTTTGCTTCCACCTATTATATTTGAATCTGGATATTCACTGCACAAGGTCAGTCCCTGCCAGACACTCATTTTGGATGTTGAGGTTTTCTTTGGAACAGGTTCTGCTTTTAGTTGTCTTCATGAAGCTTAGGGTAATTGCATTAAATTCCATTATATTAATCATTAGGGAATTGAGAGTGCAAAATGTAAACCTCCTCAGCCCAGAGTGCAGGGAGTGCAGCTTGTTGCTGATAAGTGAGTGCTGGCAAGGTGTTGGGTACAGCACAGACCAGGCTTTCCTTGGCTGGAGAGGTTTCTTACCTCACCAGAGCTGTACAAGGGCTGCTGTGGAGGAGGAGAAGTGGGCAGGTGTAAGATCAGAAGTGGGAAAGGTGGGGTCACTCCACAGCTGAAGAGGAAGATGTGTGTTAGGTGTGACCTTGCCTGGGGCCTGTGTTTCCATGGGCATTTCTCACAGCTCTCATCCTGGCCAAGGGCTTTGGTGCTCCCTGGTGCAGCAGAGGGAGGGAACGGTGGCCATGGTGATACCAGGAGCTGGTACCAGCACTGGAGACCTTTTCATACAAAATCACAAACAGTGGACTAGCAGCTGGGAAGTGTACAAGCCTTTTTCACATGCCCTGTCTCCAGCAGAGGGGTTAATGTACGCTTCAGCCAGGTGGGGAATATGTCAAAGTGCTGATGAATATCCAGCTGTTAGCCTGAGGATTGGGTTCCTGTTGTGGTGCCAGACTGGGAATCAGTCCTGGGAATCAGAGGAATTGCTCTTGTCCTCAAGAGAGCACAGTCTCTCTAGGCAGATGGTGTGGATGTGTGTCCTGGGGTACCTGGAACCAAACTGAGCCTTTGTAATCAGAAACCCAGTTGTGAGTTAGAATCTAATTAAATGCAAACCCAAACATGAGTTCTCCCTCAGGTCATTTGTACTAATTATTTTATTACTGTGTTCCAGGGTAATTTTTTTCAGAACATTGGTTCCATCATTCTGTTCTCAGTATTTGGCACTGCAATATCAGCTTTCATTGTAGGTGGAGGAATCTATTTCCTGGGCCGGGTAAGACTTACTGCTTTGAAGCACTTAAGCTTATCTGGCTTGTATTTGGAAGCCCATTTTCCAAGAGCAGACAAATAGAGTGAAAGTGGATTCCTGGGTCACAAAGTCCAGTTCTGTGCTCTCACAAAGGCAGTGTTACACAACCCCTTCCGTGGGTATTGCTGCAGAGTCTCCTTCCCTGGAAGTACTCAAAAACTCTCAGGCCACAGTCCTGGGTAACGTGTTCCAAGGGCCCTGTGGAGCAGGAATTCTGGAGTAGGTGACCTCAGGGTCACCTCAGACCTTCCAACCTGAGCCACTCTGTGACACAGCATGTTCCGTGGGAAAAGCAATTGAAACTTGAGTTTTACTTTTTTATAACTTCCACAATCTTCCTGTTGGAAGGCTGTTCCAAAACCTTGTGTTCTCTAGAGCTGTCTTATACTCTACAATATTAATTTTTTTTGCTTTGTTTTGGTGTTTCCCATTGATTACATGTAGACACAGATATTTATCTTTTCTCTCAGACTTCATTCTGGCAGGCCAAGCATTGTATACTTTCCTCTTTGCCACTCAGATTTCTCTTCCTTTTCATGTCTTGGTTACTCTTCTCACTCTGCTCTAGTTCCCTGGTCTTGGGTGACCAGAATTGTAGCAGTAGATTACTGTTGGAGGGCAGTGTTAAACTAGACAACATCACTACTGTGAATTTTTTTAATAATGAATTGGGGATTTGATGAATAGTTTGGTTTTTAAGAACAGCAGAACACCACAGTTGATTGTGATTATGTTCTACCTATTCTTTCAGGCTGATGTAATTTATAAACTCAACATGACAGACAGGTAAGCTCTTGGGGAAATGGTGAAGTATATGAAATGAAGCTTTCTTCAGGATAGCTGCAGGTGGGAAATGCACTACAGTTGGCCACCTCTTTTTTAGATTGCTGAGATTCAACATTGTATATGAAACTAAGAAATAGATGGAACACGTCTGTACCCTATTTATTATGCCCTTGTTTCCAAATAGTATTGTATTATATTCTGTTGCATTCTAGTCTGTTCTGTGCTCAGTATTTTTTTTAGACAGATACTGGGTATTTTAACCAAACTTTAAGATTTGTAAACCTTGATTAGTTGGTATTGTTAATATATGGATGAGGGTGTAACTTCTGTATCCAAATCCTCTCTTAAAAGACAGAATAAAGTTTTCAGTATCAATAATGTAGATTTTTTTCAAGAACTTGGCGAGTGTCCAAGTGCTTGTGACTGGAAAGAGAGTACAACTTATCACTGTGTAGGAACTGTAACACAAATGGTCTTTGTTACTGTTGCTCATGTAAGTTACTAGGTAGGTGTTTTTCTTTTCATCTAGTTTCCTCTTTTGTGTTCTCCTAGTTTTGCATTTGGCTCTTTAATATCTGCAGTTGACCCTGTGGCTACTATTGCCATTTTCAATGCCCTTAATGTGGATCCTGTGCTTAACATGCTGGTTTTTGGAGAAAGTATTCTCAACGATGCAGTCTCAATTGTCCTGACCAAGTAAGTGCGTTGGAGCCACACATGTTTATGGAAACAGTAACTGCATAGTTTTCTGTTAGTTTTTCAGATATACAGTAATTCTAGCATCTTCATTTGGAATAAATCCTGTATTTCAGGTGTAAAGCTGAATCTTGCATGGTGGTTCTGTGTAAAAAGCAATCCATGACATGAACTGCATGGGCAGGAGACAGTAAATGGTTGCCTCATTAGCCCTGCCTCAGTGCCTTGTCTCATCGACCCTAGATAATTGATTGCTTTCTAATTCCATTCATTATCAGCTCTCTTTCCATCTGAGGGTCCTGACAACAGGAGCCCACATGTCACCTGCCAGGCACAGGAATATTCCCCTTCCCAGAGCTGCTCTGCCTCTGTGCCATTGGCTTGTGCCCAGAGTCCCAGTGTGGCTGGGGAGGAGCACAGCAGGGCCCATGCAGTGGGGCTGTGTTTGTGTTGGGGCTACCACGGGAGAGAGGAGCATCCAGTACCCTCATCTTTTGCCTGTGATAATTCTTTGAGGGTGAAAGGGTAAAGAATGGGTAGATACATCTTCATGTTATTGCTGAAGCCAGTAGATGTGACTGTGAAGGTATAGAAGGAACAGCTGTACCAAGCAGGTAGTGAAGTCAGAGTAATTTTCTAATGAATTAATTGCTTTTATTACAGTTGTGGTGCTTTCAGAGAAGATGCTGAAGGCTAAAAGCAGCCAAAAGAAACACTAGCTAGAATCTGTGTGTTCTTTGCAGAGAATTTCCATTAAATATATTTCTGAAATTCAAAGAGGTTTCTCCCATTTCCTGTTAAGAGCTACTTTGTTTTCCTTCAGTGACCTTCTTGTCTCTCGTCCACACTTAAATATTTGATGAGAGTTCTTCCTGTTCATTTGTTCTTCTCAGAGGATCACATCAGTTTTTACCACTGTAAAATGCGTTTCCTTTTCCTTTTCAAAGTTTGAACATTGTTTTGAAACACTGGGCATGACCATAGCCTATTTACGCCATTCTGGGATTCTTCAGAGGAGCAATGCTGGATTTTTAGCAGAATTAGGTTTCCCTTTGGGGATTACACTAAGGCTTGATGTAACGTCTTTTGACATTCCTCTTGTTATATATATCACAGTAAAAGACTTTTAAGAGTGGTAGCAACAAAGAAATGGGAGTCTTTTTTGTTGTTACGCTCAAAAGACGTTTGATATTTTTGGATCCAGGCTTAGAATGTATAACCATTTCTTTTTATTTCTCTTTTAATTATATCTAGCACAGCAGAAGGTTTGACAAGGGAAAATATGTCAGATGTAAGCGGATGGCAAACGTTTCTACAGGCACTGGGATACTTTCTCAAGATGTTCTTTGGCTCTGCAGCACTTGGCACACTTACTGGTCTTATTTCTGCATTAATATCCTTTTTTAATTTTGGTGATATATATGTGTACATTAGTGAACTGTAACATTCTAGTAGTATTTTTCTTCCCATCTTCTCCAGCATTTCTTAGAGGATATTTCTTATTAGACATTATTTTGGTTTTATGTTAGTGTGCATGGATGTGTATTAAAAGTGGCATCAAATTTTTATGAACATAATTAAGGTTTGAAACGTTGTATAATAGCTTATGTGCATTGGAGTGTTATAAGATATGGTAATTGTTTTGTAAATTCAAAATATATTAATTCCATTTCAATACCAATCCATTTTAACAAGCATATGGCTTCTTTTTTACATACATAAAACAGTTAATTAAAAAGAAAAAAAAGCTGCATCTCCCAAGGGCCTTTGAGTCAGCCCAGCTCGTTTGTCCCTATGGATCATGTGCAGGCAGCTGCATGCAGACACTGTTCTGTTTGGATTTACCCTGGGTTATATTTTGCCTCTTCCACTGGCATGAATTGGTTGCTAAACAATCCAGGAGCTGCTCTGCTGAGATCAGGAGGGCTGTTTGCTGCAGCCCAGACACCTCTGTCACTTTTTGGGCTGTTTAATGCTAGCTCTGAGTTCACTATGTGAGCCCTGGGCTGTACAGCGGTTACTCATGTCAGCTGGGACACACTGCCAAACACTTGGTTTGTAAACAACAGGAATAGAATGTTTGATTAAATACAGACTTATTTCCCCTTTTGGTTCATCAGCCTAATTCAACAAACTTTGAAATTATTCCATACATCACAACAAAAGAGGGAGACAGATGTTCAACATTTCTTTGACTCATCTAAATTATACTGTCAAAGAGAAAAGCAGCTTATTTGCCCTTTACAGTTACTTGTGCCTCAAAAGTATTTGATTTACCTGTTGGTATCAGTATTGTAGAGGCACATCAGTAAGAGATCTTTTTTTGTCTCTGTCTTCTGACAGACTTCCACCAGCAGCAGCTTCTATAAGAAACATTCCTCACATAAGAAATGACTAATCTTTCCATAGTTGAGTTGAAGGCCAATATGTAGATTTTATTGGCTATTCAGTAGAGAAGTACATTAAGCATAATCATTGTTTGGTAAAGGAATGAACACATCAAAATATTTCTCTGATTTATTTTTTAGTTTACTTTTTCCATAACATTTCTGTGTGTACGTACTAAAGCACATTGATTTAAGGAAGACACCTTCCCTAGAATTTGGGATGATGATTATCTTTGCTTACCTTCCTTATGGACTTGCAGAAGGGATCTCACTCTCAGGTGAGTAGCAAAATGAGTTCTGACCACACCATCTGGTATGTTAAAATATTGATATTGCTGTAGGAGCAGGTTTTGCCTTGTGAGAAGATTGCTCTGGAGGGTCTCAGCAGCAAATCCTTGCCACGTTCTTGCCCACAGGTATCATGGCAATCCTGTTCTCTGGCATTGTGATGTCTCACTACACACACCACAACCTGTCCCCAGTGACACAGATCCTGATGCAGCAGACACTCAGAACTGTTGCTTTCATGTGTGGTAGGTGCTGCCTGCTATTAAATCTAGTATTAATAGTTTTAAGTTTTCATTTGCATGGAATGGTGATTCTGTTGGGAGCAGCAGAGGTGTGAATTTGCATCCAGGCATTTGTGTGTCAATGGTGCTTGTCTTTAAGAGAAGAATTCCCAAAAGTGGAGGCTGGACGGCACTCAAAAGTCACCTTTCCTGCCACACTGGATAAAACATGCAGTAAATCTCTGTCCCATCCTGCAGGCTCCTGCTAAGATTTGCCATAAGATTGATGGCCAAATAGAGATCTCTGACTCCTGTGTTCCTCTAGTCTGTTTCTAGTTCTAGGAGATTGGGGTTGAATGGTATTTTTAATCGGTTTTTTTTAGTATAAAAAGCTACTTGCAAAACCAGTAACTTCACATACAGAGGTTTTTGGAAGTAGTGGTACAAGCAGCTCAGAGTCCTAGAGCCTTTCCAGATCCTTTTCCAAACCAAACCTTTGAAGAAATTACATGTTCCTGCATTGCAGACATGTCCCTGATTTCTGGGGGCTGCCACGAATGAATTCTGTATTGTTTGCAGGAGGATGCAGTGTGATCAGGGAGTGGCTTTGCTGCAAAGTGAGCTTAACCACTCCTTAGTGAGCACCAGCAGCTCTCCAGGGTTTGGTCAGGAAATCCCATTTTATGTACTGTATGTAGTAATTAATAACAGGAGTAGAAAAGATTTTCTAGAATTGTTTATTTAAATGTGATTTCTCTTTTTCAGAAACGTGTGTTTTTGCATTTCTTGGCCTGTCAATTTTTAGTTTTCCTCACAAGTTTGAAATGTCCTTTGTCATCTGGTGCATAGTAGGTATTTACTTTCTTCCATATCTTTTTAGATGACATTTTTGGTATTGGGGAAGGAGGAAACACCTTACAGTTAAAAGATTTTAGAATAATTGTTACGATTTATAGGTTTTTATAAAAAATTCTCTGACTCCTTTCCTAATTCTTTGTCTTTAAACCCATTTCAGCATGCCTTAATGCAGTGACTCTAAATTATGTTTCACATGGGGCTTGCCTCCATCCGTTGCCATTATAATGGTTTAATATTATAATAAATGGTTTAATGTTATAATGGTTTAATGTCAGCATGAGAAGTGTGTTCCCCTTTGCAGTGAGGGCAGTGTGGGTCCATTTCCAGCTGTGTACAGCAGTGTACACTGGCCCATTCAGTGCATGGTTCAAGGGAAGGATTGTTATCTACAGCTTCCCAGACAGAGATATCAGCACAGGGAGCTGCTCTGCCTGCATTGCACACAACTTCCCTATCTAATATATATCTAAGGTGTGACACTTCCTTCTGTGTAGCATTGCTCTCTCAGGCATAATGCAAATTGTGTAATTTTGGGGTGATTCATAAAGGAAAACAGCACAGCCCTTCAAGGATCCTGCTGACTAATTCTAGGATATTTACTTTATCAAGGTCTGTTTGTAGTGAAGCTTAAAAACAATGCTCTGAGAAAACCTTGCCTTTCTCTGAGTTAAAGTTTTCACTGTGTTTGTTAATTGTTTGCCATTAAATCAATAGTCCCCTTTTTTTCCTTTTCTGCTCTTAAAGTGTTGCTTCAGTGTGGGGTATGTTTTATAGCCATACCCAGGGAAGTGTTGAGAAACAGGCTGACGTGCTATTTGTTTGGCTCTTGGCCTTTCTGAACAACTGGGCCACAGGGAGACAATAGAAATACCTTATTGCCTCTTGGCTGCTGTGCCAGGGGAATGATTAAAGGACCTGAACTGACTGAACTGAGGAGCACTTCTTCCCAAAGTAATTCTTGGTCTCCTTGGAATGCCTCCTGGGTTCCATTTATTTACTGTAAGTAAAGCAGCCTGGTCTCCATCAGTGACAGGTCTGATTTAGTTTCAGTTAAGCAGACAAAATGTTTCAGGAGTAAAATTCCACAATGCCCTGCGGTGAGGGGTTTCTCTCTGTTCATGGAGCAGCACACCTGCCTGTGAGCAAAAAGGGCATATTCACCTTCCCCTGTAAAACCAGCTGCAACTGGGGCCTCGTGGGTGTAACACATCAAATGGTCTTTTGCTTTTATTTCTGTTTTTCAGGTGCTGGTTCTGTTTGGTAGAGCAGTGAATATTTTTCCGCTTTCCTACCTACTCAACTTTTTCCGTGATCATAAAATCACTCCCAAAATGATGTTTATCATGTGGTTTAGTGGTAAGTTAAAGCTCAAAATACTGAGAACCAGAAAAAAAGTTTTGTCTCTTTCATTGTGTGGCCCACTCTAGGAGGAACTGGTTTTTAATTGGTTGAGCAAAACTCAGCTGAACATTTCCACTATTCTGAAACCCAAGTGCAAGGAAATGTTCTCTTTCCCCTTTGTGCTGGAGGACTTTGCTCTGGTGAGCCCCACAAGAGCTTTTCTGCATAGAGGCTGCTTGTCTCCCTAGGCCCAACAGCCTCACAGTTTGAGCAGCAGTGTCTGAAATGCTCACACTTGTTCTAGGGTGGCAGCCAAGGGACAGATAATGGGCATGCCACGGGACAGTAAAAACCCTTTTGAGGGTGCAGAGTTCTGTTGGGTTCTCCGGGTGCTCGTGTGTGGCTGCTGGCTGACTCTCCCCTGCTGCCCTGTTCTCTCCCCTGAGGATTACGTGGTGCCATTCCCTATGCCCTCAGCCTCCACCTGGGCCTGGAGCCCATGGAGAAGCGGCAGCTCATCGGCACCACGACCATCATCATCGTGCTGTTCACCATCCTGCTGCTGGGAGGGGGAACCATGCCCCTCATCAGGCTCGTGGACATTGAGGACTCCAAACCACGCAAGAGGAACAAGAAGGATGTCAATCTTAGCAAGACAGAGAAGATGGTTTGTTTAGGGTTTTTATTCACAGCATTGCTGGGGTTTGGTGGGGTGGTTTTTTTTCAGTTTAGACATTTTTCAGGACTAGTACGTTATTTTTTACTAAAAAGTAAGATGAAGGCAGTAGAAAAAGCCAAGGTTGTAGGGCAAAGCCAAGCAATATAATTTAAAATATCCCAAAGACAGAGTCTTGTTAGTGTTTATACAAAGTATGTGTTTGGACAAGGGCAGGAGAAATAGTCTCTTAATTCAATCCAATTACAGGTTGCTCTATATAAATTAAAGTAAACCCTGGAAAAGCATAAAGCAGATGATAGAGGATTGAGTCATATATAGAGAGAAAGTAATTGGTACAGTGTGAGATGGAAATTAGTCATAAAAGGCAGATGGAAATTATTTTGAAAAATTCAAAGGCCATGAGAAGGTGGTAACAATAGCCCCCCCGACTGGACTTTATTTTAAAGCAATTTCTGGCAAAGCAAGAGATCTGATAAAGCCAAAAGCCACTCTGAAACCTCTTGTGCAAAAGACTGGAGAACAAAAAGTATCACAGGACATTTTTTGCCTGTTTTTCTCCAAACCGTTGAAGAGTTTTGCAGGGTATTGTCCTGGAGGATCTTAAGAACATTTTCTCTTTGCATGAGGTTGATTGTAGTCTTGAGAATTACCTTGCACTGTGCACACAAGGAAATGCAGGAGGAGTGCAGGGACAGGGCTGGTTTTCAGTGGGACGGTGACAGCAGTGGTGCTTGCTGGATGAAAGCATTGTCCAGCTCACAAGAGAAAACCTGCACAGTAGAAACCTGTTCTCAGCAATAGTGACAATACAAAACATGGAACATTTGAGGTCTTTTCCCTTCCAGCATGGAAAGGGAAGCTAAGTGGTTCTGGGTTTCAACCCTGAACAGACTGATACAGCCCTAAGCCCTGCAAGGCTGGGATGGGGATCATTTCCATATTGTTCCAGCATGGCAACTGGTTGTGATAAGGGAGACCACAGAGCAGGGGCTGCAGCAAGGGGGTGGGATGAGTGCCTCTTCTCTTGGGTTATTCCAATATTTGTGATTTTTCTAGGGAAACACTGTAGAGTCTGAGCATTTGTCGGAGCTCACAGAGGAGGAATATGAAGCCCAGTACATAAAACGCCAGAACCTCAAAGGGTTTATGCGGCTTGATGTCGAGTATTTGAATCCTTTCTTCACCAGAAGACTCACACAAGAAGTAAGTCTTTCTTATTTTCTTGAAGAAGAGAAACTGGTGGAGTTGGTTGTTGTCCTCAGTACCACACAGGGCTCATCATGCAGCCACAGGACTTGTGCAGGGACAGTGGGACACATCTGTGTATTGCTCATGCATAGAGAGAGCAGCTGGAATGAACAGCTGCTCTCTAAGTTGGGTTAAATGAGCATCTCAGAGCTACCCCAGTTAAACTTGGTGTATGGATTTGCTGAACTTGCCTTTATTCGTATGGAGAACCATGAAGGGCATCAGGAGTCACTGGCTGCTGCCAGAAAAAGCTGCTGCCACTTGGGCAGAGTTTTTAAAGTGCTGTCACACACAGTTTCTACCTCTTACTCTCAGTGGTCCTGTGACTTCTGGAGCTGTGATGTTGCTGCAAGTTCAGTTTCTATCTTGGAAATAGGCACCAGCATTGCACCCTTCACTTTCCAGACTGCTCACTTCCCGGAGACAAGGCTCTGAGGCTGTTAATGCAAAACAACACCTGACAGTAACTTAACACTGAGTGGCCCCAAGGTGTAAATACTGTGCTTCTTTCACTCCCATGCTTCAGAAACCTGAGCCTCCTTAGCCACAGAATTCACTGTTTTTCCAATTCCCCATGGAAGCATTTTGGCTGTGGAGGTCATAATTTTCTGTAAGTGCACATTCCATCTTCCCAGCTTGCTCAAAAGTACTGTTTTTCCTCTTGTTTTGTACTTTTCAAAAGTACCCTTTCAGCACTTTGCTACAAAAACTAAAGTCATTTATTGCAAAACCAGAAAGGAACCAAGAAACCAAAGTAAGCATCTGATTCGTAGTTGGTAGCCAAAAGCACAGGCTGCCAGCCAGATTGCAACCAAAGGCTGGAAAAATAAGCATGTGAATCACCAGGGCAGGCCACAAGCTTCCCAATGTCCCTGGGAACATGAGGAGGGGAGTCAAAGCCAGGCCCTCCAGACAGCATTAGGGTTGTTGAAACACAGAGCAGGACTGGGTAGAGAGGTAAGAACACCCATCATCAGGAGTGTCACCTGTAGCAGTAATGACTGACTGAGCTCCTGTGAAGGGTTTCTGCTGGGGAGCAGATGGATGGGTGGCTGTGCGTGCTCGGAGAGCAGAGCAGGCCATTCCCAAGGGCTGTGGGCAGCCCTGCCGGGCCTGGCACGGGACAGCTGTGCTTCGCTTTGCCCAGGACCTGCACGACGGGCGCATCCAGATGAAGACCCTGACCAACAAGTGGTACGAGGAGGTGCGGCAGGGCCCCTCGGGCTCCGAGGACGACGAGCAGGAGCTGCTGCAGCAGAGCGGGGCCGGGGCGCGCTGAGCCCCCGCGGCCTGCCCGGGGCCAGGGCGGGCCTGGGCTTCCACCCCAGACACGGCTTCTGCTCCCGGCCCAGGTGCGGCCCACGGCCCTGCGGCTACTGCCCAGCCGGGGAAACACACGAGGCTCAGGCGCCGGATGGGCTGAAGGAAGGGTCTCGTTCAGATTCACTGCGTAGCAAATTCCATGCAGCCCGCTGAAAAGCAGAACCATCTGCCGTGAAATGGTGACATTGTTAGTGGGGGGACAGTTGGGACAGTGTTAATTCTTCCCATCCCAAAACCTGCTGCGACCACACGCTGCAGTACAGGGCCCTCGTGTGGCTCTGCAAAACAGAATGAATTGCACTTNGAGTCTTGGCAGTTTATACTGTGAATTTGTTTCAGCACTAGTAAGGGAATCTGACTGGAAGAAATGTATAATTTATGGAATTTGCACATTTTGAACCCAGAAAAGATGCATACCTTGACAAGAGCAGATGTTGCACATACAGGGAATCACCTCTGAAAATGTAGTTTTGTCACATAAGAAATTCTTGATTTCTGTTTTATGGGATTTTTTGGTTTTTATACTGAGGAATCTAATCCACACTACTGATTATAGCGTGGTTTTGGGGAAGTGGGGGCCTGTGACAGCACAGAACTGCGTTTGAAATTGTAGTTTCTTTTCTTTGGCTAAAGCCAGTTGCAGCTGGGTTTCTGTAATTGGCAGCTGCTCCTTGCTGGCACTTTGGCCTCAAGTCTTAGAAAAGTGCAGCTTCTGTTTTGCCTAATTTACCAAGTGTCCCCAACACTACAGAATTCACCAGTGGAATTTTTAAGCTTCAGTGGAAGCAAAAGCAGCACGTACATGAGGAAAAAGAGCCTACAAAATCTAATCCAGGTACAGAAAGATTAATATTGCACGTGGCTGAAGCAGCCTCTGCTGGGAAGTGCCAAACAGCTTCCATTAAGCTGTCCCATTTTTCTCTTCTGCTTACACTGTTTCAGAATCTCTGGTATCAGTGCATTTGTTCTCCATGGCCTGGTGTTTGCTCAGCGTTGCCAGCACCTGAACATGTTTGTTGCACATTTGCCATGGTGACACATGCAGCAGTTTGCTCCCACTGCCAAATTCCTCCTTGGTCATTTGCATATCCACTGTCAGGATGTGAGTTACAGTTCAGCACCCAAATCTGACATGCAAATGCACACATTTGTTTCTGAAGATGTGAGACTTGGTTTTGGTCTGATTTTGCTACTGAATTTTCTAATCCACTGCTTACCTACTGAGAGAATAAAATTTCAAGAGTATATTCAGAATCCTGAACCTGTTGTCTGAGCAGTTTTTCAAATGCCACATGTTGTCCCCTGCTGCCCTTTCCCTGCCTGTGGAAAGGGCCTCACTGCTCGTGCCAGAGCCGGGACACGCACAGCTGGGGCTGAGCAGGCCGTGAGAGCCATCGGTGCCTGCTGGATCCATGGGGGGATCTGTGTGAAAATCGGCCTTTTTGTCACCCTTCTAGACCCCAGCAGGCTGAATTAAACTTCAGTTACCCATCACTCCTGCTGCATTTCTCACCTTTACACGCAGGAGCTGCTGGACGGTCCCTGCGAGCTTCTCCTCAGGCGTTCAGTGATGGAGCTGCTGTTACCCCGGGGTGCCACAACGCCCCAGTCCCGCTGACGCACCCGAGGGCCGGGGTTCCCGGGTGTTCCCGGGGGTTCCCGGGGCTCCCGGCGGTTCCGGTGGTTCCCGGGGCTCCCGGCGGTTCCGCGGGCTCCCGGCGGTTCCGGGGGCTCCCGGCGGCTCCCGGTGCCCCCACGGTTCCCGGCGGTTCCCGGCGCCCTCGCGGTTCCTGGTGCCCCCGCGGTTCCCGGTGCCCCCACGGTTCCCGGCGGTTCCCGGTGCCCCCGCGGTTCCCGGCGGTTCCCGGCGGTTCCCGGCGGTTCCCGGTGGTTCCCGGTGGTTCCCCGCGGTTCCCGGCGGTTCCCGGTGCCCCCGGCTCGGTCACGCCGCACCTGCCGCCAGGTGAGCTGTTCGCTGCCGCCCTCTGGCGGCGGCCGGCGGCAGCACCCCGGGGNCGGTTCCCGGCGGTTCCCGGCGGTACCCGGCGGTTCCCGGTGGTTCCCGGTGGTTCCCCGCGGTTCCCGGCGGTTCCCGGTGCCCCCGGCTCGGTCACGCCGCACCTGCCGCCAGGTGAGCTGTTCGCTGCCGCCCTCTGGCGGCGGCCGGCGGCAGCACCCCGGGGCTCGGCGGCAATGAACGAGTCCAGTGAAGACGCTGGGGATGGTTGGGTTTAAAACCAACTGTTCTGAAACCTAACGTAATGTTACGTTTGTCAAAACCTGGAATTAAGTGCATATTCTGAGAGAGCAAAGCTAACGCCCTTATTTTGGAACCAAAAGAAGTTTTTACCATAGTGCCCAATGCTCATATTCATTTATCAATACAGTCATTCATTCAATACATTCATTTATCAAGACTGTCACTCATTTCACAGTTTGGAGTTCTTCACTTAATATGTTTATAAAAAGAGATATTCTTATTTGTTGACTTGCCTTCTAGTTACTTTAGATAATTTCCTATTTTATCAGACCAATATTAAACCCTAACCTTCTTTCCACATGTTAGCTCCTCCATCCTAACTTGGTGTCATCTGCAAACGTGTGCAAGAGTGAATTTGATTTCTTAATGTTCTCAGCTAAGCAATCCAGCAGCTGAAGCAGAGGTTGCTGCCTGCAGAGCCCCAGGTGCTGCTGCTCAGTGAGCTCTGGCTGATCCTCCAGGCTGCGGAGATGCTCCTTTGCTTCAAACACTGAAGCACCTGCGGGCTGTTTCCACAGCCTAATTCCAAAGCTGCCACAACCAAGAGTCCTTACCTTACCTGCCCTTCAGGAGCTCAGCCTTTGGGAAGCCAGAGCAGAACTCTGACCTGTGCTGATTAAACACCTTCAGCTTTTCCCCATGCCTGTGCCCCCCAGGTGAGCTCAGCCACCTGAGGGGAGGTTTCCACCTGTGGGGCTGCAGGTAAGGGTCAGTGGCACAGGCCTTGAGAGCAATGGGGCCACAGGAGGGGACACAGTGCAGGACCAGGGGCACCTGCACCCTAGCTTTGTGCAACAGCCACTTTTGGAGGTACAAAAGAGCCTGGTTACAAATCCTCACTGGGCATTCCTGAGGGCAGCTCTGGTTTGAGCTGATGGGATCTTCACCAAGGGTTCACCCTTCAGACTGGAGCAGGAGATGGATGAGCTTTGGGGGCCCTGCTGGAGCACAGAGCTGCTGGGGAGGCTGGTCCTGCTCCCAGCCCTGCCCCTGGACAACACCAAGATAGGAGCTGAGAGCCCCATCTGGAAGCATTTTTTACCTTCAATTAACCACCACAGGCAGAAGGAATTAAATCATTTGAGGCAATGAAGCTGGAGCAAGGGTGGGGGG
>VXAX01000265.1:196184-227332 GCA_013399835.1 Leptocoma aspasia
AGCTATTTAAAAAGCAATTGCACTAAAATATCACCACACTTGCACAACTCAGAGTTAAGACTTCACTTGCCCTCAAACTCCACACAACCTCCATAGATCGGAACCACTAGAAGAAATTTCTGCTATGTTCAATTTTCACATTCATTTATGATTTTGCTGACTTTCCTCGACAGTCACCTTATTCCCCATTTTTCCTTTCCTAGGACAGACTGTGTCCCTGCCACCTTGGAGTTGTAGCTGTGCCCTCAGACTCCCGAGCGAGCCAGCACAGGGTGGGAACTGCAGCACCCCTAGTGCAGCCCCCAGGCACCAAACCCACCCCAAGGCAGCCCTGGCTCCTTTCCTGCTCCAGGAACCAGGCTCTCACTGAGCAGCACTGCAGCCCCCAACTCCCTTCCCACCCCCTGCAGCATGACCAAATCCAAAGAAATTGGCTCTTACAATCAGGAACCCCCTTGCAAACCCTGCTGGGCCTCAGCTCCCGGGGTGAAGCCACCACCCTCTTCTCAGGCTCAGCCCACCAGCAGCACCAGGGGAGCTGCCCTCGAGGGAGGGGGCTGTCTCTAATCCTTGGGTAATTGGTGGCAGCTGTCGGCACCATTCCCAGCTGGGGACACGGCTACATTGGCCCCAGCTGTGCCGTGCCCCACGGGATGGATCCAGCCGGGCAGAGAGGAGTCCCTGGCGGTGCTGGACCCTGGACTGGCTCTTTGGCACATGGAGCTCGTTGGATTGGTTGGGGTTTGCCCGGCACTGGGGCTCTCAGTGTTGGGCATTCTCACACCAACCTGTGTGTTGAAATGCTGATCTGGAGGTTTTATGGAGTAATAAAGGACCTGAGGGATTGCCAGATCATTATCTTTCTCCCTGTCTTCTTGAGATGATCTCTGGAGCACCGTATTTTTAGCTAGCAGGGCCCAAAGCAGTCGGCCGGGGGGCTGGCAGGCAGAGCAGGGACCCAGCGCTCTGTCCCCGAGCCTGGCACAGCCCAGTGCCCAGCCTGGCTGGCCAGTCCTTGGTGCCTGTCCATCCCGGGGTGGCCATGCCCCGAGAGCCCCCAGGAGATGGCAGCAGCCCTTCGTGTTTGTGGCCTCCAACGGGAAATCAGCCCCTGGTCCCTTTCTGGAGGCTCCTCTCGATGGGCAGCAGCAGGGTGGCCCAGGATGGCCCAGGATGGCCCGGGATGGCCCGGGAGACACGCAGGGGTGTGGCAGGGTCCCGTTGCTGCCGTGGCTGTGGCACTCGGCACGAGGAGACCCGGCTGCCAGGGCAGAGGAGGTGTGCTGGTGCCACGGGCCTGTGCCCAACCAGTGGGCTGTGCCCCTCCCTGCCTGGCTGGCCCGTGGCTCCCAGCCTGGCCATGCTCTGGCCCCGGGCACGCTCTGCACCATCCCCATCTGCATTCCCATTATCCTGGATCCCATTATGCATTCCCATTATCCTGGACTGCAGCTGCCACAGAGCTGAACCGAGCTGGACACCGGTTGTGCACGAGTACATTTACTTTAGAAATGACAACTTCTGGAACATGATGAACGCTCAGCAGACACACTGCATGATCCCCTCGTGTACCAGAGGGCCAGGGCCAGGGCACAGGGAACTTTCCAGGTGGGGTTATCCCGTGGATGGCTTTGCACCAGGCTCTGGCACAGCTTCTTGTTCCTTTTTGTCCCAGGCACATGCCCCAAGGGTGTGCTGCCCTCGCTGATCTCCAAAGGCCACCCCTGATCCTGTGGGGTGCTGCAGCCCAGGCAGCTGCTGCCCTGTGCAGATGGCACGAGCTGCCCCACTGTCCCAGCACCGGGGACACCCTGCGGCCACAGTCCCTTCTCCAGGGTGGTGCTCACCCACAGATTTGCTGTTCCCCCCCTGCAGATCATTCCCTGGGACTGCCATTGCTCCCTCCAGGATTATTGTAACCCCCAAATCCTTGCTCTAAAGACAAGCTCCCATTTCTGTCTGTAGGACAGTGGTGGCTTTCCCTCAGGTGGAGGGAGCGGGGTGGCACAGCCAGCACAAAGAGCAGTCCCTGAGACCTGTAGGGAGGTGCTTTGTAACCCCAGGTGAGGTAGCTGTGTGGACAGCCCCACTCCCCAGCAGGACAGGAGGTGGCTGCAGCGGCTGTAGGAGCTGGCAGTGGAGGTAGATGCCCCTTGGAGCCTCCTGGCCTCCAGCCCGCCCTGCCGGGCACACTTTTTAAGACAACCAAGTTCCTACTTGGCTATCAGAGCACCAGGTGGGAAAAACAAAGGCCAGAGAGCAAACTGTAGGAGAGACTGTACCCTGGGCTGCACCCTGGGCACATCTCAGGCACTGGAGTCTATTTTTGTTCTTGTTTTTGCAACACCAGGCTCAGAGCTGCAAAGGGGTTGTGACATCTTCATGTCACTTCAGGTGTGGAACATCTGGGACCCGCTGGGAGTGGGGGTGAGAGAATGCTGTGTTTGGGTTTGTGTTCCCGTGCTCTGGTAGGACAGAGCTGGGCAGGGCTGGGCTCAGAGCAGGTCCTTGGCCATGGCCGAGGGCAGGGCCTCCCCCGCCACGCTGGCAGTGCCCAGGCCTGACCACCTCCTGGTGAGCAGCACCATCACCTGCACCGTCCTGCTCAGCCCCGGCTGCCCCGCGGCTCCAGCGGCCAGCACGGCCAGGGGGCCCCGCTGGGCCGGGCCACCGGGCCCCCGGGGGGGTGTGCAGCCCCTGGGGTGGTCACTGAAACACTCCAAAACGTCACTGCAGCTCCTGCAGGCGCCGCGGGGGCCACCGAATCCCGGGGACAGGAAGGGCTGGAGCGCAGCGCCGCGGCAGCCGCAGCACAGCAGGGCCTGCAGGAGCACCCTGTCCTTGGAGAGGAACCTGTGGAAGTTGGGCTTGAAGAGCAGGTACACCAGCGGGTTGTAGAGCGTCGAGGACTTGGCAAAGACGGCCGAGAGCACGAAGGCCAGCGCTGGCACCTGGCTGGCGTCCCCGAGCAGTGCCCACAGCGCAACCACGGCGTAGGGGGTCCAGGCAGCCAGGAACCCCAGGCACACAGCAACGCTCAGCTGGAAAAGGAGCAGAGGGACATGGCGGCACCCTGAGCCTCCCGCAGCACTCGGGGGACGCTGACACCCCCCAGACTCAGCCACATGCAGCAGGACCCTGAGCAGCCCTCACGTCCCCAGGGAAAGGGGCTCAGCCTTCTGGACCCATGCTGGAATGTCAGAGAGCAGGGCAGCAACTCAGCACACCCCATGCATAGACCTGCTCTGCTTCAGGCCACTCACACCCTGTCCCACCTGGGAAACCCAGGAACAGCCTCAGCCTGCTGTGGCAGATGGCTACAAAGGACCCAGGGACCTGGCTGGGACCAGCTCAGCATCAAACCCCAACAGCTTTTGGCAGAACTGGAAATCCCTCCAACAAGCAGGCTTAGGAGGCCTGGAAATGGGCTGTGCTCAGTCCCCCTCCCCTGACTGGATATGGATGTTTCCTTCAAGCCAGGCTTGCAAGCTGTTTTCTTCCGTGCTGTGTTTTTAAAAGGTTATTCAGGGTTTTTTACATATCCTTGGTAAATTATAGTATTAACTTGTAGTCTGGGGAACAATGAGTCATGCAAGCTCCTTTATGATCTTTTCCAATGTAATTTAAAATGAAAACTCCTCCACTTGATGACTGTAAATGAGGAACAATGTGTTGTTACCCACACTGACACAAACACCTGGAGAATTCATCAGCAACAGCAGACACCAGGCCAGAGGGGCCCTGCTGTTCACCTGCCCATGGGCAGTGGGCTGGGCAGGGCACCCGGGGACGCCACAGCCCCCTGACCCCGGTACCTTGAGGAGCAGGCCGTGCCCGCCGCGGGCCCCGCGCCCGGGGGACGTGTGCTGCCTCACGGCTCTCCGCGACACCCACACCGTCCACAGGATCAGCGCGTAGGACACCAGGATGAGCAGGCAGGGCAGGAGGTAGCAGAAGATGAAGAGGGCGAGGATGTAGAGCGTGGCCTCCCTGCTGGAGGCCTCCCAGGCGATGCAGCAGGCTGTGCCGTAGGGCTCGGGCCCGTAGCTGCCCCATTGGGCCAGTGGGGCCGTGGCGAAGGCCAGCGCGTAGGCCCAGACACCCAGCAGCAGCGTGGCGGCGTGGCTCCGCGAGAACCTGCTCCCTGCGGTGGGGGGACCGCTCTCAGGAGGGCTCCCCTGGGCCGGGGGCAGGAGACAGGGCACTGCACCCTGGGCCACCCACAGCCCTGGAGCCAGGAGAAGCGCCGGGGTCCGGCCCAGGCCAGCCGCGCAGCCCCTCGGCCTCCCGAGCATTGCTGGGCGCTCCTGTGCTCACTGCACCAGCTGCAGCTGCCTGGGCACCGCCAGGGCTCCTCAGGGCCACCCCAGACCCTGTCACCTGAGGGACCTTTCCCTCCCTGCAGAGTAAAGCTCTGGGGGAGACGTTTTGTTTTCATTTTTGCCCCAACCCCCACCAAATCTCAAACTCTCTGATCCTCTAAGACTCGCTGTAAAGTGCTATATCTTCAGGCATACATACAAGTAACATTTTGCTTTGAAACTAAGCAACTAAAAGCACAGTTTGATTCTGCATTTCCTCACAGAAGATGGGCTGGGCTGTAGATAAGCCCCAAGTGCCAGGCTGCCAAGCCCTGGCTGATCAAGAGCAGAGGCTGTGCAGGGAAAAGTCACCATCACCTGGGCTGCCTTTCCACAGCCAACTTACATCTTTGTCTTTCCTTCCACCTTTTTAGCCTCCTCCTGAGCTGTTGTGCTGGCACATAACCAAGGTGACTCTGCTGCAGCATTGTCCTTGAGGCCCTGAGGGCTGCTGGGGACACACTGGTGGCTGGCAGCAGCCACTGGCTGAGAACACACAGGCACTGAGTGAGGGGAGAGGGGGATAGGAGGGACCATGGGGTGCTGGTCTCCAAACCAAAGTGATACGTATGATTTCCCATTTTGTTTCTATTTTTGGTCTTTAATGGAAAGTCTGTTCTGAAGAGAAATGCTAGAGGGAGGATTAGTAGCTGAGCTGAGGAAATTAAGAACTCCAAATTGGAGAAGGAGCTGTGTAAGGAACATGCATGACCTCCCTCACTTCCTCAGGTGCTCTCTGCATGCAATCATTCACCTTAGCTCTGTGGAGGACATGCAGGTGAAAACAGGGCAACAGGCATGGGCTGTAACAACCCAGCCCTCCTGCTTTAATTATTTTAGTGAATTAAATACATTTAGCCTATGGCTCTCCCACCAGGGACAAGGGAAAGCAGCTCTCGTTGCTCTGCCAGAGCTTGTGGCTTCCCAGCTGCAGTCTGCTCTAGTCTAAGCTCAAGTCTGAGTATGGACATTCAAAAACCTGCAATCTGCTGTGATACAGCCACACAGATGGGGCACCTGGGGATATGGTTTAGCGCTGGACTTGGAAGTGCTGTGGTAACAGCTGGACTCAATGATCTTAAAGATATTTTCCAGCCTAAACATGTTTCTGTGATTCTGTGACTCTAAATATTGACTGGGAATAGGTTGCCCTGGGGCAAAGCTCTCCCTGCCGAGGTGGGTCTGGCTCGCTAAAAGAAGAAGGGCTCTGTTAGCAGGGAGGGGTGTGAGTGAGGATCGGATAACACATCCCATACCTACCGTATGCCGGGTAGCAGACCTTCAGGCAGCACACCGTGCTGAGCACCGTCAGGCTGCCCAGGCTGCACAGCCCGAACAGGACCCCGCAGAAGGCGTACAGGGTGCACACGGCCTGGTTGAAGAGCCACCTGCAAGGAGAGCCTGCAGGTGAGCCCGGCCTCCCCCCGACAGCCCTGCCCCTCGGCTGCACAGGAGGCTTCTCCTGTGTGGGAATTTCCCAGGGCTGGTCCCGTTCCTGCAGCACAGAAGCCCATTGGGAGGTTCCAATGGGCTGCACACCCACCAGCACTGACCAGTGAATATGGGCATGACCTTGCTCCTCATTTGCTCCCTGAGCACCCCAAAGATGCACATGGGTGGAGCTGGGGGTGCAGGGGCTGCCCTGACCCACAGCAGCTCCCGCCACTGCAGTGCCAGCTTGGACACCCACCCCCAGACCCCTTTTGCGGTGGGTCTTTGTGAGGGGCTGGGGGGACAGGGAGCAGCAAAGCACTCGCTGTGGGATGGCTGTCTGGGAGCTTACATGTGCCCCGTGCCACCAGGCTGAGCCCCGAGCCCCTCTGCACCTGCCAGGGGTCTCCTGGCTCCCAGACAGTTTGCAAACCGGGCCACTGGCCAGTGCAGAGCCACTCCCATGAGGTACCTGTGTGCAAAGAAGGAGGAGGTGGCCAAGGGGAAGAGCGTCACCGTCATGCTCAGGTCACTGATGGCCAGGTTGACAATGAAGAGCTCGGCAGGTTTCAGCAGGGACCTCTTCTGATGGGCCACCAGCAGCAGCAGTGAGTTCCCAGACAGGGACATGATGCCTGTGGAGGAGGCAGAGAGCGGTGCTGTGTGTGACTGAGCCAGGAAAGGAACCAGGAGCATCTTGAGAGGTTTGGGAGGAAACACTGCAGAAGGCTACAGAGGTGGAGAGGGCTCCAGGCTTCCCTCTCTGGGGTGGGCTGAGCAGGGGAGCCCACGGGACCCACAGAGCTCTGTGAGCACATCTGGAGCTCCTTCACATTGGATCTGATCCCTTCCCCCTCCTGAGATCCTGCAGAGGCCTTTGGTGGAGGGCAGAGACGGGTGAGACTGCAACGGTGCAGGACCTGGCCAAAGTCACTTGTTGCAGCTGGAAGCAGCAAGGGGACACTTCCTCCCAGCTAGATAAACAACAGGAGCTCTGTGCAACTGCTCCTCTGATGTGAGGCCAGGGAGCTGGGCCCCTTGGCCTTCGTCATTTCTTCCTGGCAATGTCACCCCTGTGAGCCTGCACGGTCCCATATCATGGTAACAAAATAAACAAGAAGAAAGGCATTATGAAGATCAAGGAAAATCCAGACTAAACAAAAGAAGGCTCTTTGTTTGCTATTAGTGTATTTAAATCAACAGTGGTGATTAAAGTTTTATAACAAGGGCTTTCTCTTTTTCATTACACAATTGTAATTTCATGGAAAAGAGGTTTCAGTGTCCTCAAAAGGGGAATCTTTGCTGCTCTGGGGCAGGTTGGACAGGATAAGAGTTCCTCCCTAATGGATTAGGCTGCAAATTAAATCTCGTGGTAAGAACCAGCTTCCAAAGCCACTGAATGGCCAAGACTGAAGTTCCCCTCAGGAACAGGACTCCCACGTGGGATCTAGCCAAATCCAGAGCTCTGGAGGCTTTGGAGTCACTGCAGAGCAGAGTATTGAGATGTTTATCCTTCTTCCCACCCTCACAGGGCATTTTTCCCACAGAGTGAGTCTCACATCTGTGCTAAGTACACTTTATTAGCTTTACCAACTCCTGCTGAAATCCAGAGCCAGCTTGAGCTCCAAATCCCCTTCAATGGACCTGAAGCTGGTATTACCAGCAGAGCCCTTGCCCATCTCACCTCGGGTGGCTGTGGTAGGAGTTACAGCAGGTTCCTCAAAGTTATTCAAATTTTAAAATATTTAAAACCATAACAGGCACTTGCAATTCCCCTGAGAGGGGAATGCAGTCACCAGATCATACTTTTGAGTAACATGAAAAGGGTGAGTTTAATTATTCTGCTAATGACTGGACACTTCTGGAAGCATCAGTGACTGAAAAGGCCTGACTGTCTCTGGCAGGCAGCTGGGCAGGAACACAGGGATCAACAGGCCATCTTTCCTTACCAAAGACTAAATAGAGAGTGCCAAAAATCAGGTCTTGTCTCTCTGATAAGGTGGAGGTGAACACTGAGGTGTTGGACGCATTCCCCATCTGTAAAGCAAGATACACATGGAAGTGAGATTGAATTCTGGCCAACAAGGATTCAGACCTGGCTAACGAGGATTCAGACCTGGCTAACGAGGAGTGCCCAGCTCCTTCAGCTCCCCAGAGGACACAGTGACACATTCCTGAGTGCCTGTGGCACTGAGCAGCCTGGGATGGGATCAGCCTGCTAATCCCACCTGATTATCATTCCTTCAGCCACAGATTTCTCTGATGAGCCTTTGCATCTCGATTCTCCTGGCAAGTCCTGGCCTTGTGTGCCTGCAGCAGGCACGGCTGTTTGGACACAGGGAGTGGCTGCTCGGAGCAGCCAGGGCACCCCTGGGCTGGCAGCCCCCAGGTGATGGGTGCCAGGAGGACACAGTGCCAGTGCTGGAAGGGGGCTCTGGGCTCATCTCCTCCCACCCTGGATGCTCAATGCTTCACAGCCCAGTGGAAATTATCTCCTTGACTCTCCTGTGCTTTTCAGAGTGTCTGTGTACAGGGACAGGTGATTTATATCTCCCTGTACAGACCAAGGGACTCTGGACATGAGCATGATGTTCTTCATTAACCTAATTGGAAACAACCTTCATTTTGAGCTGAGCAAATCACTCCTGAACTTCTCATAATGCACAGTTCTCCCCTAGGCCATATTTGATCTTCCTCAAGAGCCCTTGGAAGCAGCCAAGCTGAGCACAGCAGCCACACATCACCTCTCCAAGAGGCTTCAGCACAGCATCTGTGTATTCAGAACACAGAGCCAGGGAAAAAGGAGGGGCTGTGGTCACACAGCTGCACTGGTGATGAGACAGGGCAAGGCCCAGCATAAACAGTCTGGAAGGAATTGTTCCTGCTCCTCAGCACACATGCAGCAAAGGAGAGAACTGGCAAAGCTTGTAGGATTTGATTTCCTTCAGATCCTTGGCAGGTCTCCATCCTGCAATACATCAGGGGAGCTGCAAGTGTCCTGTGAGATCAAGCTGGCAAAAAGGACCAATAATCACAGGAGAGGAATTTCTATTTCTGACATATTACTTACAATAAACCCTATTTTTACGATTGTGCTTGAGCTGCTTGTAAAGCACACATCTCTCATTCTAATACAGAAGTGGTGAAAATGCATCTCTTGCACTGATCAGTGTGCTGATGTCACTGACACACAGACAATAAATCAGTTTTATAGAAATATAGGGAGCTATCCCTTTTGTATCCAAAAGTAAATCATAAATTGGATCTTCCCATCAAGGTGCCCCCTCAGGTGAGCCTGTGATGGGGGATGCCTGCACAGGCCTGTCACCTTTAGTGGAGAGTCACAAACTGCAGAAATATCAGCGCGGGTACCAAACACATCCACAATCATTTCCGACAGAAACAGCTACAAGAGTTTTCTTCTAACTCAGAAATATTCCAAACACATGACTGTGCTCAATCAAGACTCAATCTGTGGCTCCTCTGGGAGGGATTCAGCCCAGACTGTCCTCGGGGGTACAGCAGGCACAGCACAGCCCTTCAACATCAAACTACTCAGCCACGTAGTCCCTGGGCACGCAGAGCTGCTGAATTTGATTTAAGCTCCATTGCTCAGACGCTGTTCTGAGAAGAGACAGACTGTGAAAGCTCCTTTCCCCTCAATTTAATCAGACTTCAAAATGAGATGAAGTTTTCCAAGCAGCTGCTGCCACAGGTACATTACGAGGAAACCCCTGTATTCCACATCCCAGCGCTTATTCCTGTGTCCTCAGGAAGAATCAAACCTAAACCCAAACCTACATCCCTGGCACCTGGGAGGACACTGGCATGGCTGGACTGGCCTGATCACCTGCACTCTGTCTACATGAGAAATCATGCTTTTCATTTCGTGTGATTGTCAGATTTGCCCTTTTCTCCTCCAGACTTGAACAGTTGCTTTTCTTCAGCAAACATGCCACAAAGCCAGAGTCTGCCTTGGAGAGGAGGAAGAAACCTGGTGAGCCTGGAGGTCTCCTGACCTCCAGACTCTTTCAATATCAACGGCAGGAATCAATTTCTGCAATTCCCAGCACAGGGGAAGCTCAGACACTGTTGCCTACCTAGCAAAGAGTGCAGGCTTTAGAAAGCCACAGAACAGCCAAAGTGCACAGCTGAGTAGTGCTCAGGACCTGAAGGACAGACAGCAGTGCGAGGACAGGCAGCCCTCGGAGCCCTACCCGAAATCACAGAGTTCTCCTGTGCCCGGCTGCTCACCCCCACCGGCTACAGACAGTACAACTGCTTCCTGCCTCAGTTGCCCACCCGGCACTCCTGCAAGCCCCGTTTAGGAGAGTTCAGCCCCGCTCACACCCCAGAGCGTGCCGCTCCCTCACACACACCACCGGTGCCCAGGGCAGGCCCGGCACACACAGCCCGGACCGCCACTGCCGCCCCCGGGAGCGTCCCCACAGCCCCGGGCCACCCGCGGGGCTCCCAGCCCTGCTGCACCCGGGGACACCCGCGGGGACCCGTGTCCTGCCCGCAGCCGGGCGCGGGGCTCGGGGCACCGCGTCCCTCTGGACAGCGCCTCACCTTTCCCGGAGGAGTCCGCGGCGCTGCCCGCTCCTCTCCCCGCGACAGCAACTTACCGGGGCGGCGGCGGTTCCGCCACCCGCTCAGCACCGCCGGGGACGGACAGCTCCGCTGGGCACCGCGCTGGCCCCTCCGCACCGCTCTCTGTCCCTCCCGCACCGCTCTGTCCCGCCCTGCCCGCGGCGCTGGCCGGGCTGGGGGACATCAGCCTGGTCTCCACCCCTCTCTGCCCCTCAGCCCGGTCACCCCCCGCTCCCCCACGCCACTGACCCACCTCGGAGCCACAGTTTTCACAGCAAGAGAAACTGAGGCACCAAGAGGGTATTTTAAAGCAGCACTCTGTGGCCTCAGCATTGCCGGGCTCGTTTTTAGCTCCACTTGCCCACCCCTCTCCTGTGCCCCGAGGAAGACAGGCTGGGCACTCACTCACCTGTCCCTGCAGGCCCGGCTGGCCACTGGGCAGGACCCCATGGCGAGCTCTGAGGTGCTCCAAGGACGTGCTCAGAGTGACAGTGGAGCTGAGGACATGGGGATTGCCACACTGAGTCTGTTGCCAGCCAGAGCTGGGTTTTGTTTTCCACCCAAAGCATTTGACCTGGCTCTGCTTGGCAAAACACGAGTCACAACTATCACTTAATTTTGTTAATATCTTCCACACCAAGAGCTTTACTGTTTTCCAGTAAGAAATGGGAACAATATCAAAAATCCTAATGTTAATTTTTAGGGCTCCAAATACTGACAGGACTGCTGGTCAGCTTGGATCCAGGTGCCTAAATTTGCTTCAGTAAGGAAATCCAAAGCTGGAGAAATGCACAGCAATAACCTTGTGTACCTACATGTGTGAGAGAGGCTTCATGAGAATCATTTATGGACTCACCAGCTATGTAAATAGATACATACTGAGATTGTTATAAACTGAAAGTTATTTGTTGTTTATGTTCCAGAAATACAAAAAGCCTCAGCCAAGTCTGAGGCTCCATTGTGCAGCCTCTCCACATGGCCAGAATTAACCCCAAAATCCCAACATGTCCCAGGGAATGTGGCCCATTTTCTCCCTTTCACCTGGAAGGGACCTGAGGGATGAGGTTCAGTAACACCCCAAGGGACAGGGAGCTCTCAGCAGAGCCATGAGCTCACACAGGAGCAGCAGCACTTTCCACTCCACACCATACTGCCAACAGTTACTAAACTTTGGGGGCACATTTGCACCACTGCATTATTCCTCTAGTATGGTTTTCCTTGGGAACCAACCTCCACTGCAGTGTGTCCTTCCTCAACAACACCCTCCTCCCCAACAGCACTTCATTCATCAGCCCTTCTCACCCAGGTTTGGAAGAGGGACTGAAGCCTTTGAGATCATTTGGCTCCTGCTTGGTTTGTGCAGCAGGTGACCTGTCTGAGAAGCTGGGGAAGCTCAGTGGAGATGCCATGGAGCAGACACAGACCGCAGTTTGCTGCTTCCCTTCGTGTCTGCAAGAGTTTTCTCAGAAGAGATGGAGGAGCCAGGGGTTATGGAGGTGATGGGACAGGAAACCAAACCTGCAGGAAACCAGATTCCACACGCTTGGTTATCCATGGAACAGCCTTTTCTTCTTAAGCCTAAGCACACGGAGAGCTGTGCTCAAGCCCAGGCCCACCACCCTTTCAACATTGCTTTTTATGGCAGTGGTCAAGGCACAGAGAGTCTTCAAAGGAGTCCTTTTGACCTGGGAATTAACCAACAGATTGTCCTCTAAAAAACAGAACTGACCTGAAGCATAATTCTTTGCTGTGAATCCTAGAGATGCTGGTGTAGTCTTTGTTATCTCAAGCACCTAATTTTGTTTTCTAAGCTCTCCCTTCTTCATCCTTCCAGCAGCTGGAACATCTCCAGGTTCCAGATCTAGGAGCAAGCATTCCAAATTCCACCTCTGAAATGAAGATTATGGACTCTTTTTTTTACAAAGAGCTTGAAAATTGAAACAAACAAAATCAAATTACTGTGGCTCTTCAAAATGTGTATCTGGACACTTCTTCAGTCAAGGGAAGCTGCCAGGGGGCTGAGATGCACATGCACACACAGGTGTGCACATGCCAGACCTCCCTGCTCTGCCCCAGGCCGCCTCTCCTGCTCCCCAGCTGCTCCGTGGGGATGTGGTGTCACTCCTGCACCGGGTGAGGAAGGGACAGTGCAGCCCAGCTGCTCCTGGCAGAGGTGCCCCTGGTGTCCATGCCCAGCCTTGGCTTAGCGTTTCTGAACTCCAGATGGTGGGAGAAACCTGAAACTCGTATCCCTCTGCCTCTGAGAAACACCAGCTCACCACCAGACACAGGAGCCTTTCCTGGGAGCACCCCACTGAAATGCTGGCAGCAAACTCCAGCAGTGTCAGAGAAAAGAAGATGAGACTTTGAGAAGCACCGAAGTCTGGCTGAGTTTGGACCTCCTGCCCTGTGGCTCTGCCCCTGTGATGGAAGGCACCAACCACAAGAATTTGTAAGTGCAAGCACCAGTGTTATGAGGCGTAATTTAAATTTCCAAAACATGTTAACGTCACTAACTCGAGATCTGTTCTGAATGTTTAATTTTTATTTATCATAATCTAACCAGAAAATCAGCCAGCAACACACAAATGGAAATTGAGCCGTTATCAGACACTGCAAGGGAGGAGATGTTCAGGTTTTTCATTAGGGAGCAGTGACAGATACAGAGTGAGAGCATGCTGATGCAGGGGCAGGGAGCTCAGCTGCACCTGAGAGACCACGGTCATTTGTATGCAAATGACAGAGTTAGACGTGAATCAATGACAGCACAGGTGTGCAAAGAAGAGATTTGGAAGCACATTCTCAGTCTCATACAAAGAGGATGGGAATACTTTTCTCTCTTGCATCCCTGGTTTGTTCCTGATGAATAAAGTGCCATGTACTGCAAATTGCTCTCAGTAATCAAGGCAGGAGAGGCAAAAATAAAGTCACAGGGAGCAGGGATCCAGGGCTCAAGTGGCAAAACAGCTCGAAGGATATTGTGCTCAAAAAAACACGTTATCAAAACAGTTCATGAAAGAGAAAGGCTGCAATAATCACTTTGTGCTGGCCAGGGAAGGTGGAGACTCTGGGGGCAGCCTTGCCCTTCATGGTGTTTCAGACCTGTCCCCTTCCCATCAGCTCCCAAGCAGGTGAGCAGCAGAGTAACGGGATGGAGAGGAGGAGCTGGAGACCACCTGGGAACAGGAGGTGTGGGAGCAGCACGAGGAGCCAGAGGAAGTGCCTGGCAGGGCACTCCAGCACGTCAGCAGAAGACAGAAATCCAAACCCCTGTGCAAAGGGGACAGTCGTGAGTGTGGGGGTGGCCAGAAATAGCCCAGCCCCTGAAAGGGTCCCACTGTCAGCACGGGAAGGGCACAGGAGCTCCAGGAGCTGCATCCAGCATTGGCCAGGGGCTGAAAGGGGCCTCATCCTTCTGCCAAATGAAACATCAGTCCATGGATGAATTCATGGGACCAGGGAGCACGGGGACAATTGGGAGGAAGCTATCTCCATAGTCACCTGGATTAATGACCCAGAGAACTGTCCAAACAGCTGTGTCCAGCACCGAGGGCATCTGCAGGAGGCTCAGTGCCACACACAAACAATGTCTCCAGCCTGCAGGCCAGCGGTGGCAGCTGCAGGGAGGGAGAGCCCCGACAGACAGCTCTGTTTTGAGCAAGAGGGGCAGCACCAAACTGCCACATGTGGGGCAGAAGGGTCTGGTGTGCTCACTCCCTTGGCCAGTCACCTCCAGAGTCAGAACCAAAGGGGGAATCCTGCCCAGCATCTTTGTAAGGATCCACTTCTGCCTCCCTTGGTATTCTTTGTGCACAGCCAACAGCACAGCTGCAGCCCAAACCCCTCTGAACAAACGGAGAGACTTCAGGTGGGACCCCTAGGAGGACTCACTCCTCTGTCAGCACTTTGTACAGGCAGGAAAGGCCACGTGAGACCAAACAAACCATCCTAAACCATCACTCACCTGCTCACAGAGCTCCTGTGGTGCAGCCCAAGTAAAGGTCTGTACTGACCAAACGCAGAGTGGAACTGAAGGGGGCTTTGGACTCTGCTCACGTGGCTGGGGTTTGCCCCTGACAGAGAGGCCCAAGGGGCTGAACACAGCAGAGATTGTGTAAGTCACCTCCCAGCTCCTCTGCCTGCGTGAGCAGGGCACCTTAGCAAAGTGTTATTGTCCCCACTTGGTAGAAAATTTGGGAAGATCAGTTTGAGAGGTCTCCAAGCCAGGCAGCTGCAGCTAAAGCATTGCATAGTACCACTCCTGGCTTCCAGTCAGACCATTTAATTCTAGAGAGCATTTAATTCTAGAGAGCAAACAGACAGCAGAGGCTCAAAGCACCGATTTCAATTGCATTCATAAAGCAGACAGTGTCCTAAACTTTGGAACAGACAGAGCTCGACACAATCAATGAGGGCAAAAATATTTCCCTAAAAGCATGCTCCTAACATTTGACCTCAATCAAGCAGATTGAAAGGTGGGCTTGGTCAGATTTATTAAGACAAAAATGATCACCATAAATAGGCACAGAGGAACATTCTGAAAAGAATTGCCTGAATGTAAAGTGGGGTTGTCTGTAAAGGCTCCTCCCCTCAGGACCCTCTGGTTATTTGGCTGGAGCAGGGCTGTACCAAAGCAGTCACAGTACATCACACTAATGAAATTAATCTGGGAAGCATTACTTCCAGTTCTATTGCACTCGCTTTTCATGGATCATGTCACCTCCCCAGGCCTCTGTTCCCCACCTGCAAACAGCATTAATGGTATTTATTTCACACAGTGTGGCAGGAGGTTCTGCTCATTACCTGTCTGTGCACGGCTCTGAAATCTGCATGCAATCAGTTTTTCAGCACGCCAGTCGCATTTCCTCCTTTGGTGTCTCCCAGGCACATTTTGTACCTGCTAATCCGACCCATCAGTCTGTTGTGTCTCACTCTCCAGTGACTCACAGGTGTCTGTGTCCATGGCTTCCTGTGTCTGACCTTAAAGGGAAGGGAGAAACCCCACATTTGTCTGACAAGATTTAGGCCCACTGGCTGGTTTTATCAACCCAGCTGCTTTGTGTTCTCATCTGATTTTATCATCACTAGATTCTCACCTAGCCCAGCTGAGGGCACATACACATAATTTCCTGAGCTCCTGCACTGAGGAGGCAGCTCAGCATCTTTGCAAGTGGGTCAGGGACAGATCTGAAGGGTGACATTTAGTGAGAAACAATGCTGGGTGATGGCATTCACGTAGGACAGATCCGAGCTACACATGCTGTTGCCCAACTTCCTGCCATCTGTACACCAAACTTTCAGCTTTATGTTAAATAGACACTATTCCCATGCTTGTATACTTACCAGGAGGCATGAGGTAACACATATGTTGCTCTTGAGATGCGCTTCCCCCCTCGCAATTTGTGCTTGTGACTGTAATGGAAATATATATTAAATATATGTATTTCTGTTCGTGTATTTGGCTTTTCAGTGCCACCCACAATTCCCAGTGCCTGCATATTCTGGCTTCTCACATCCCACTTGTCTGCTCTGCTTTGAATGCTGCCTGGCTCCTAAAGTCCAGCTGGCCAGAGCTTAACCCTTAACTTTCAGGATCCTCTCCAGGCTAAGTCAGCCCTGCTCAGCTCCACAGCCTGACAGGGCAGTGCAAAGCACCCCTGGGGGCTGGATCAGCACAGCAGCCAGGGGCTGCTCCCCCTCCACCTTCCCCTGCCGTGGAGGGCACCTCACCCCCTACAGCAGCCTTCAGGGAGGAGACTGAGGCCAAGGGCAGCAGGGAAAAGTGTGCAGTAACAAGCTGCAGGTCCTGGAGCAGGCTCTGGTGCTGGGAATCAAGGTGGTGGTGGAAGCCTGGCTGAAAGGCTGGAGAGCAGAGGGTACAAACCCCAGATGTAGTAAGGCAGCACTCCCAGCAGCAAAGCAGCACCCCAGAGCCTGTGGTTATCCTGCTCAGAGCAGGACACCTGGCAGCTGCCTTGAACATCCCTGCAGAGGAAACTCCTCCAGCTCACAGCTCAGATAAGGGCTGGGCGCTGTGCGTGGTGCACAGGGCCCCTGCCCCAGGAGGTTATCTCAAAGGAACAGATGTGCCCAGGTCAAAGAGCACTCTAGTTCAGCCATTTGTAGCCAAACACAGCACAGCCTTCCACTGTGGTGTCTCCTCAGTGCCACACACCCGCCTGCTTTTCCCAGCAAATCCAGGAAGAACAGCACACCTCTGGCTGCCACCATGCACGGGACCCACTGGACCTGTAAGCCTCATTTTCTGCAACACCTCTGCACGTGTGCAGCCAGACCCACCAACACCCGCCAGGGCTCAGCTTGCACTGCCAGGTGGAACCAGCTCAGCCCGGCACTGTGAGCCCCACAGCCCCAGCACACCCAGCAACCCCTCTGGCACCGAGCTGCACAGCCTGTGCTTGCCCTTAACACACTACAAAAATCTGTATTTGACTCAGAACATCGTGGAGAGACACAGGAACCTGCACCAAGCCCTCCTGTCTCCCAGCTCCATGTTTCCCAGCCCTGCTGGGAAGGGCTGCATGCCTCATACTCTGGAGTGAATTCCTTTAATTTTTGGTCTATTCTTTTCTAATGTTCAAAGTCTACTTTAAACACATACAGACTTAGTATCTTATCAAGTTATTTTATTTCCAAGTTATGGAAGATTAATTTCCACTAAAAATGCATCAATTTAAATAGACCTTTAGCTAAACTTTCAAATTGTTCCTAATTAATATTCCCTTTGAAATCTATCAACTTTCTTCACTTGCTACCTAGCTTTTCTGCATTAGACTATAAAACTAGTATTTCAAGGAACAGTCACTCTTGTATGTAGTAATCAGACGCCATTATCAGGCTCAATTTTTAAGCCAATTTTTTCTCCTCTTCTCTGAAGGACTGCCAGGCCAATAACTTTCTCCCCTTATCTTCCTACTCATTCTCCTTCTTGGCACTGGTGTAATTGCTTTCCCACATTTCTTTACTCCACGGCTTGACAGTTTTAAATGAGCCTTCCACACGTGTGGTTTTATCTAGCATTAATTCTGTCCCCTCAGTTCCTCTCCCTGTTGCAGGATGAGGTTTAACCACGTGCAGTCAGTCCTCCCCAGCACAAAGCAGACAGGCTGGGGAGCCAGCCTCTGGTTTTGGAATGAAGCTGTGGCTACAAGGGTGCCTCAGGCAGGTCCCTAAGGCAGCTCGGGGTGCCAGGCAGGTCTGCAGCTGAACATTTTCCCTGATCACAGCCCCACTCACGGCCCCTGTGCTGGCTGGCAGCAGGGGAGCTCTCGACCAAGCACGGCTGGGAACCAGGCTCCCCTTCAGCAAGGTCCCTCTGGGGCAGAGCTGCTGCCAGTGCCCCAGGGACAGCCCCTGCTGCCTCGGGAGCAGGGGGACACCTGAACCTCCTGCACTGAGCTGGTGCTCTGCACAAGCACCACCTTCCAGGGGTGCAAATGGAGAAACTGGGAGGTGACTTTCAGTTTGACAGGGAAGGGTCTGCTGACAATGAATGGATCTCCTTGTGGCTTCAAGCTTTGTTGCGGAAAAAAAGACAAATTCCAAGTGCAATGGAAATAAAAATACCCCATCAGTTCATTTTACCCTGTCACTCTGAACAACACAGTACCTGTTTTTAGGACTACTTCTCACATGTCCATCTGATTTCTGAGCACAAACCCACAGTGCCAAGCACTGACACAAAAATGACAGCCCCTGGCCATTATTTAGTCATATGGAAAATATTCCACTGAGGAAGTAATGTCCTTCACTGGAGAGCCTGAGTGATAAGCTGCAGGCAGAAAAAGCAGAATCAAATCAGTGTCAAATCCACATTCACTCCAAAGACATGTGAGCATCCTACTTGTGCTCAGTAAAAGTCATTTTGCCAACAGGCTTTGAGCCTGTTGAAAAGCAGGAAGTACAATGAAGGGGGAAAAAAGGATTTTTACATCATGCACTGAAATGTACTAGAAGATGCCTACAACCTGCCCTGAGATACAGACTCAGGAGCAGCCAGGAGGAAAAACAGGGATTATACCTGGGTTTGTACTACAGCAGGAACATTTCTGTTTGCTCCTGCCTAGCAGACAGAGCTCTTGGTGGCAAATTCCTGTAGGCTTTGCACTTCTGCAGCTGTGTGTTGCTTCTTAGAGTCTCCCATCTTTCTTTCCCTCAAACCTTGTTCATAGACCTCACAGTGTTTCAGCAAATCTCCAAAATTCTTCCTCAGCTTTCTCATTGTACTGCAAGCCCCCTGCAGAGCAAGACCAGATAGACAATAGGTCCCAGAGGTATCTGGACCATTGCAACATTTAACAGGTTGTATTTTAAGCTGTGAGCACTGGACCAGGGAAAAAGAATTTAACTCCAGCTGCAGGCAGAAAATCTACACTAAAGACAAATTTGAGCAAAAAGGTTTTGGTGCGAGTTACCAACATCTGAATACTGCATCTTCTTTCATTATGAAAGAAAGCTCTTGGACAGGAGCATCATTTTATTAAGCAGCCCATAATGCTCACTGTAGAATAGACAGCAGCACAGTTATCATGCTCTATTTCACAGCATTAAAAATGAGCTATTCTCCAAGCAGGAGAAATCTTCATATCAAAGATTCAAACACCACAGGCTTCGATGCTGTCAAAAGAGATTATTTTAATTTTTGATATGCCTCTAAGTAGTCCAAGACTTTACAAGTCACAATGGAAAGTGAGTCAGACTTTGATTCCTGAAGGAGGCAGAAGCCCTAGAAGAGTCCAAGTGAAGGGAGGTTTGGAAGGCTCCACATGGCAGACTCTTCCCAGAGCCCAGCTATGATCCATGGAGGAGAGAACACATTTCAGGTGACTCAGTTCTTCTCTACCTGAATATTGAAATGCAGGAGTAAGAAGGGGGAAAAAAGGGATTTCTGAGACTGACCTTTAAAGCTTGGTCTCTGAAGATGCAAAGCTCTCCCTGGTAGGACAAGGACCCCACACAGACCAAACATGCTCTTTGACCCTCCAGTAGTCACCCATTCTAAGTCTCATTTCTGTTACTGATTTACATGAAGAGGTTTTGTGTTCTCAGGCTGAAATTCTCCACTGGAGACCTAGGAGTGGGTGACAGAGTCTAACAGCATCCTCTGCTCAGCTCACTCCTCCCCAGCTCTGCCGTGGGGCAGCACCTGCAGCCTGTCCCTTTGCTGCTGTGGGGCACCACAGCCCCCAGCACCACTTCAGGGTGTGGGGAGCCCGGGCAGACACTGCAGGAAGCATCCCCTAAAACAGGGTACAAGGTTTCCTGATATCCTTATCAACACAAGACACAAAATGTCAGCTCATCTACGTGGAAGCAGAGTCTGTAACAATCTGTAGAGCAGCAAACATCATTCCTGTGTGAGGATACTCCTCTGCCACTGCACTTCCTCTCCCCCCTTAAACTGAGTTTCCTACCCTTCTTCCCTTTAACTGCAGCCTTGCTCACCCCTGGGTGTGCTGCAGCAGCTGTCCATAAATCTCCTGGCAGCTGGCTGAGCTGCTCCCACTGCCCCAAGGCAGCGTCACTGTGCCCTGTCCCCCAGCACAAAGTGGCCACGGGCAGTGACAGCAGTGACCAGCCCCAGAGTGCCATCCATGGCAACTGCCCAGGAGTGCCCAGCAGAGCAGACACCAGACAGGCTCCTTCTCGTTCCTGACATTAGAACTATCCCTCAGAGCAGCTTCTGTCGCTGGGGTCTGAAGAATGAGAGATTTTGGTCTCTAAGAGGGGTTTTGCTTCTCCAGGAGTGAGAGGCAGAGCGTGGGGAACTAAGCCCCTCTCCCCCACTCTGCCCAAAAAAGGAGAAGCAGAACATATGCACACAGCCCACTGATTTCTGCTGAGGTGGCCCAAAGCCAGCATATAAAGCAGGCAGGGAACAGCTCTGAGAGCACATCTCAATTAATACTGCAGGAAACAATGCCACAGACGTTTGCAGTTTTAAGGCTAGGAACAAAGTATAAAGCAAAAAGAGCTGGAAATGGCAGCCTCCCCTCAGTGCACATCCCAGAAGTGATAAATGAGCCTTCACCAGCACTCCCCGAGGGTAACTGAGCTCCTGGGGAGGTGTTTCACAGCAGTGCCGAGCGCTGACCCTGAGCTGAGGAAACAGGCTTGGAACGGGAGATGGGGCAGGTGCTGTCCTTGTCCGCTTCTGCTTCTGCCACTGAGTCAGCCCATGCAAGCTGTGGCCACTAAATCCGCACAGCCCCTCCTCCGTGGGCACACCCAGGCACTGCTGTGGCCACTAAATCCGCACAGCCCCTCCTCCGTGGGCACACCCAAGCACGGCTCTGGCCAGTAAATCCGCACAGCCCCTCCTCCGTGGGCACACCCAGGCACTGCTGTGGCCACTAAATCCGCACAGCCCCTCCTCCGTGGGCACACCCAAGCACGGCTCTGGCCAGTAAATCCGCACAGCCCCTCCTCCGTGGGCACACCCAAGCACGGCTCTGGCCAGTAAATCCGCACAGCCCCTCCTCCGTGGGCACACCCAGGCACTGCTGTGGCCAGTAAAACTTTACAGCCCCTCCTCCGTGGGCACAGCCGGGCTCCCGGTGGCACGCAGGAGAGGAAGAGGAGGAGGAGGCCTCCTCTCCATCCCGGACTGCCCTGTGGGAAGGTTCACCAGGGATGCACCAGCCAGCATAAGTGCACCGAGAAGTGAGGAGGCTGCTCCTTCTCAGACTTGCTGGATGGCAGCACGTCTTGTCATGAACAGTTCCTTTATGTGTTTGGGGTTTGCACACGTGCAATGATGGAATCACACAGAGACTGCTCCCTCAGCAAAGGTAGCTCACCAGAACCAGCCGTGCTTTAGAAAGCTGCCTGTGAAAATTCCAGGTAAGGCAGTTAAATTCAAGCACCTTGACACAAAGCTACAAAATAGATTTTACTTAATGTGGGAGAAAGCAGCATTTTTCTCTAAGGAGTTGATGAGCAGTTGTGGGTTGATTTTTCTTTTTCTTTTTTTAAAGCAGGTTGATGATGAAAAAATCTCAGAACAGTATGACTATCATGAGAATGATTTCTAAAGCAGGAAGCAAGTCAGCCCCACACCCACAACAGCAGAAGCAGCTGCCACACACAAGTTGCCAGGGCTGCTCCTGCACCACTTACAGCCACTGGAACTCTGACACTGTCTTCAGTGCACAGACCTGCACAGTGCAGAATTAACTTAAAACCCAGATGAAACAGGAAAAACAAATGGGAGCTATTACCCAAGTCAGAAGGTATTTCACATCCTCATTCAAAGCAGGAAATATGTATGATAAAGCCCAGACTAAGCAGAAGCTCCAGAATCACCATCACTCACATCCAGGATTTGCAGCATTCAGAAAAGATCTCATCAATAAGGAATATAAATAATTAAAACAATTTCTAACCTCATGTAAAGTTCCCTGCAAAATTACTTCAGTGCCTCCCAGACTCTGAATGCTGGAAGAGAAATTTCTTCTTGATGCCAAGGGGAAAAAAAAATCAGAGCAGGTTGTTTCATTTTTATCTAGAACATTTCCACCTGTCCACCTTTTTTCAGCACAAAGCCTTTCCACATTCATTGCAAGGAAGCTGCTGGGTGCCAAGATGACTTTGACAGGCAGAGGAGCAGGACAGGGCACCGCCTGTCCCACGGAGCAGTGACCACAGCCCCGAGCCTGCTGCTCTCGGGCTGGGGAAAGGCACACGCGGCTGTGCGGGGCTGTGGAATCATTCCGCCCGCGTCTGAAAAACCCTGGCACCTCTGCCCTACGAGCCGGCAGCAGCCCTGCCCTGAGCAGGGAGCGCCTTCACAAACTCCTGCGGGGAGCAGATCCCTTCTTCTCCAGGGTCAGGGCAGCAAAGCAGCCGGTTCCAAAAAAGCGACAGCTCCTCTCCATGCCCGAGCTCCAGAGCCTGTCCCGCAGCAGGAGCGGCAGGGATTGCTCTGGGCACCGCCGTGCGCTGGAAATCCCCGGCTGCGGGTCGCTCCGGCCCCACAGCGCCCCACAGCTCCCCACAGCCAGCCCGGGATCAGAGCCGGCTGCGGGCAGCTGCCCACGGCTGCCCTGGCACAGGGACCTGCGCCCCAGGTGGCCCGAGGAGCCACCCGAGAGCGAAGGGAGCGGGGACGTCCCTGGGCAGAGCCGGCCCTGCCCGGCACACACACCCTGCAGGTGAACCTCGCCCCAGGGCTGCCCCACACCGCACAGCTGCCCCACACACAACGCACAGCTCCCTGCCCCACACTGCACAGCTCCCTGCCCCACACCGCACAGCTCCCTGCCCCTCCGAGCCCTCTCCTCACACGGAGGAGCCTCAGCTCCGTGCCAGGTCTGCAGGATTTGGGAGGTAAAGCTGCCTTAGGGGCTGCTAGGGGCCTTAACCCTTTGTCTCCCTCCCGGCGCTGTAAATGTGCTGCATCCCGCTCATTTTCACCTTGCCCCGAGCCGGTTTTGCACAGCGGGGTGCAGGAGTACAAAACCACAAACCTACCCGGTTACTGATCCCCCGCCCCTGCATTTTCAGACTGGCAAGACCAGTTACAGAAAACCTTTCCCAGGGGAATATTATCAACAATAAAAAAGAAAAGTACTTACAAACTTGGACAAACACAACCACATTTTCAGAAGGAACCACAGAACACCCTTCACAAATAACAAACAGGGACATTTGCAGCCCAAGTCAGCTGCTGCTGAGATACCATGGTAATGATCATGCTAAAAGGCCAAATTCACTCTGATTTCAGAGCCAAACCAGGTACATCAAGAGTCACCTCCTGCTTTTCTCCCAGTCTCTCTGACAGTGTATCAATTACCACCATGCTCAGATTAGCTCCTGTTTCTAAACAAATACTGGAAAGGTGAATCTCCTCCCCTGAAAACATTCTACAGCATAGTTAGACACGTGCACTAAACACTCAGAACCCAGAGTCATCTTCCAGAAAATAACTTTAAGGAGCTGTCAGTTTACATCATCAAATCTAAACTACTTAACCGTGTATGGAACTCTTAAGCTTCTGTTGAAAGCCAAAGACGCAGCAAACAAGCTTAGAGGTCTGTAATCAGAGATGCCAGGCAGCAAGACAGCTTACAGCCTTGTTTCATATGCACCAGAAATACATCAGCTCAAGAAGCATCACATGGTGAGGCAAGATTTCCTGCAAGAATATTTTAGTTACCTGGAGCCTGGTTTTTATAATCCTCCCTGGTACTTCCAGTAACCACAAGAGATCATAACACACTTGTAGAAAAGGCACTTCAGCATTCACCTGACATGCTTTTTAACAAAAGGAACAAACAAAAAGAATGATCTCGTTTGGAACTTGAGGAGTTATCCTGCTCTGGAGCTAGCAGGATGCAAAAGGAGCCAGAGGGCCTAATTCAAGTGCCAAAACGTACCTCAGCAGTATCACACATCGAGGGAGATGCAGCTTCCCTCGGGAAGCTCAACAGGCAAGTGGCACGGGGAGCCAAGGCTGGGATCCACGGAGGGAGCTCCACATGGCCCCAGAACCTGCTGCCAGACACGCTCCACGAACACTGAACACAGGCTGGACAAGAAGGGGGTTTGTCCCAGCAAATCTGTGCCCTGCACAGAGCAACAGCCCAGCCATGCAAACACAGGTGCCACAGACAGCTACGTGCACACACCACTTTAACAAAAGAGTGAAGCCTTTCCTTAAAGGCCTCTTTATTTTCAAATTCCTTCAAAACATAATTTAAACAAATCAGATGCAAAACACCTGCATTTTAAATTCGCATATATTTTACTGTATCAATCACAGCAACCTCATACAGTAAGATACACAAAAATAGAGCATGGTATCACTTCAATTCAACACAGGTTTGTACTACAGGATTCCATGACATATATACAGAGGACTTCTCTTTTTCAGAGCAGGTACAGCCCCTGCCCTGGTCACCGCAAAAATTACGTGGCATCACAGTTTTAGTTATTCACTGTAGTGTGAGGAGCCAGATGGAAATGGAACTGGTGAACTAGAAGATACACTGTAGAGCAGCCAAACAGGCATGAAACTGCAGGTGAACAAAACCCAAATAACCACTGAAATGAAAACCACCCTTAGACTACATTTTAATAGTAAAATTGTTTTTAAATTCTTCATTATATACATAATGTATCTACATTTGTGTCATATTTATATATATATATATATTTATAAAAAACATACAAGATTGAAAACCTTAAAATCATTCACTTAAACAATATTCACCCCAACCTTCAGGGTCAGCAAGGCAGTACTTGCCCTTGACATTATGCTCAGTTGCAGTCCCTTGGTTCAGAATTTCCCTGATTGTTAAACACACTCTGTTCACTTTTGTTTCTTAGTGCAAACTGGACAGTAACTTATTGTTCTCAGCCCTCTGTAAGACCCAGGTTTCATCTTATTCCCATAATGCTTCTGACACCCAGTTATGGCTAAAATTATTTTAGCTATTTTACAACACTAGCCTATGTAATTTTCCCCTCTACCTACCTGAAGCCCCCCCACCCCAAAAAATGTAAGACAAACGATCATTCATGCATGTTCCTGTCATACAGGGAGTGATGGACATTGAAGTTGAGAAGCCTAGACTCTAACAGTGATTAAAAACCCCAAAGTGAATCATTTCAGTGCAAAGTGGACTACAGTTTACATCGCATCTAGAGTTCTTTACAGATATTTTAAACACATTTAATTCTGCACATCAGATTAGGTTGCCTGATACTCTGTGCTAACTAGCTATAGTTGGAGTAAGGGAGTTTTCTTTTAATAAAAAACTAAAGTCTATTCATAACCAGGTGGTGTTTGGGGGTCAGACTGTACAGAGCCCAACACGAGGGAGTCCTGGCTCTCAGCCAGGGTTCCCAAGTGCTACAGCAGGAGACAAAGGTTATTATCTGATTCACATCCATAACAGGTGGGTTCACTTGAACAGGAGTCACAAATGAGCTCTGATTTTTAACCAGGCCAGTGCTTTACTTGCTGGACTACATTACAGACAGATTGGCAGTGAATTTGGGAGCAAGCAGAACATTGATACTTACAATTTCCATAACCACAAAGAAAAAGCGTGCACTGAGAGCAAAATCCTGCAAGTCTTAGACAAGACTCCACTCAGATGAGCTCCAGCCTTATCAGAGGGAAAAAAATGTCAGATTAAAACCCAAGAACTGATCAGAGCCAAGAACATCATTCTGCCACAGTGGCTATAATGAGCTATGAAATACAGTACAAGGAAAAACAAAAAGTCACCTGAACAAATAACCCAGAGAGACTTCATAGTTATAATGATTCTACCACTTTTAAGAACTCAACATATTAAATATTTATTAAAAATAAACTGTTTCCAAATCACCTATTTACAATACAAAGAACAGTACTTAAACAATGTGCAACAGAAAGAAAATGGACACTCATCTGAGAGGACAACACTCCAGCCACCATCTGAGTGACACAGATACAGGATCACCTCTTTAAAATACCATACAATGAAACCCAGAAGGATGATATTGGCAACACTGGAAAATAAAGCACATATTGTCCAGATTTAGGTTATATAAACTCGAGATAAACAACCAGGAGAGAAGGGGAGAAGGAGGAAACAAAGACAAAAGGAAGGGAGGTTATGGTGTTTGCATTTTGGAGATCAAGAAATGCAGACACACATCAAAAAATAGTCCTTGTTGGCAAAACAAGCCACTCTCATATTTCCTGCACATTTTGAAGTCATACTTTATCAAAAACTGGCAGTGGTTTCATCGTTCACAGAAAATGAGAATCTTAATTCTCTGACTCTATTTTCAAATACTGCCTGGTTTTATTTGGGCAAGATACAATATAATAGGAAGGTATGATGTCACTTTTTAAAAATACAACAGCTGCCAAGTTTTAAGGAAAAATGTGCTCTTCTCCCCCATTTAAGTTAAAAAGCAATGCTCATTTAGGAGTTACCTAAATTATAGCAGCATGAAATCGAATGGATCTGCAGCATCTGTGAAGCCACAAAAATCAAGAACCTGATCACTGAACCATGGTTCCAAATATCTGGACATGCGATTTTGGCAAGAGGTCAGTGTGGAGTCAGAACATTGGTTAGGATAGCCCTTTCCTCTCCCCCTTCCCTCCCCTTCCCAAGCAGCCTCATCAGTCTATCTGTAAACCACGTGGGACAGCTGGGACGATTTGTAGTTCAGCTGGTTGTTGGGCAGGAACCTGTGCAGGTCGCTCTTCCTGCAGCAGGGGTCGTAGTAGTAGGCGCTGAGGCAGGTGTCACACGAGACCTTGGAGCAGAAGGTGCACGTGTTGGCCGCTCCCGAGCGGTTGCAGAAGCCACAGCGTGAGGTGCCCGAGGGCTTGGCCTTGGAACTGAACTGAGCAGCTCTGTCTTGGCTCTGAGTCTGTGATGTGTACTGAGACTTCTCCCTCAGAGCCGAGGCAGGAGACAAGCCGTCGCTCGGGAGGGCTTTGATCGAGTAGGAGCTCTGTTTCACCGCGGGGTACTCCTGCCTCGAGCCAAACAGGCTGTCACACTTCTGGCAAACAGAAGCCCCGCAAGGTATGCCACAGTTCTGGCACTTGGAGGAAGCTGTCTCTTTGGCTAGGTGGGTGCGTTTGTGGTAAACAGGGTTGGCATCGCTTTTTAACAGCCATACATCAGGCTTAATAGCGTCTTGTCTTTTAAAATTTAACACGCTTCTAGAATCGGGATCAGTATATAAATCTAAGTCCTCTTGAGCAGAAAAATAGGAGCTGTAAGGGACATTTGTTCTTAGCATGCCATTGTGATGAGAGGAAGTTGGCAAGTATTCATCTGAACACCCGTGCGGGGAGCTGGACATGGCCAGCAGAGAGGGCGACGGACGGATGATCTCATCTTTAATGTCGTCCTCTGCGTCGACCAAAATGGGCTCCTTCCTGAGGCTCAGCGAGCTCATCAGGGGCGGCTTCTTGCTCTCCCAGTAGCTGTCGTAGGCATCCACCGACTTGGAAGGCTTGCTGACCTTTGGCTTGAAGTAGTCCTTGGCGGCGCGCTCGCTGGCGGATTTCTGCAGCACCATGCGCGCCATGGAGGTGCTGAGGCTGTCCTTGCACTCCAGGCGCCGCCGCATGGCCTCCGAGCAGCCCCGCACGTCCTCGCTGCTGCTCCTGCGCTCCTTCAGCACATCCACCTCCGAGTAACCCTTGTCCTTCACCTGCAGGTGGATCTCCAGCAGCTGCTCGCACTCCACTTTGGCCAGAAAGAGCTCGAACGAAATCATTTTCACTTGGATGGAGTCGACCTGCTCTTTGAGCCTGAAGGTTGTTCCCAGCTCCTGGACGTAGCCCATGTAGTTCAGGATCTGCCTCACGTCATCTTCCGTCAGGGCAGACTTCACATAATAAACAAAGGGTCCAGTGTAGGTCTAAGGGGGGCAGGGGATAAAGGGGAAACTAGGTTACAAATTCAGCAGCGGACTAGATGTTCAGATAATTCAGTGACAGAGACCATATAATTAAATACAATAATAACAACTCTGAACGCATGCAACTGCCTTGGCAAGATGAGCTCGACTTCTGCATTCCTCCTGCTCAGCAGATGGAAATTCCGCATGAGGGAAATTCAAAGTAGGAGAGTTTTCATTCAATTTTAAATCCTGATTAGCATAATGTCCTCCCTGGTGATTTAAACCACTCTGCTCTGCACTAACATTAACTTTCATGCATACTGGACACGTTTGAATTTACAGACAGCCTTACAGACTTACCATGAAAGGCAAAAAGGCCAGGATTTTGGGAACTACCCCACCCAGGGACAAGCTGCAGCTAACAGGAACTCAGAATTACTGCAGGAGTGCCAAACTCCAATTCAGCTTTAAATATACTTGAGGTGTGCACTGTTGATACACTCATCACCACAAACTTCACTTATTTTACACAGATTTCCTATGGCTTCTGTTTACTGTGCATATACATATGTATATATATATTTCTCAAGCTATAAATGGAAAAAAGAGAAGCCTTTAAAGGAAATGCATGAAATGTGTTCACAGAAAGAAAAATAACTCATGATCTCACTATGGCTACATAAAAAAAGTCTTACCTTAATGTTTTTGAACTCCTTTTTCCAGGGGTACAGAAAGAGGTTAATTCCAACTGTCTCAAGCATGTTGAATGCATTATGGAGACAATGTAAACTTGAGGATTTCACAGATCTCAGTGAGTTTTCAGCCATCTCATAAAATTTTATCAGCCGGAATCTATAAAAGGGATCGATTTTGGGAAGGCAAAGCAAGGCTGCTGCTGCCACTCGCAAGTACTCATCGTTAATAGGACGCTGCTTGTTGTCAGAGGCGTTCAGTTTGCACTCGTGGAACTGCACGTACTTCCTAAATAAATCGTCTTTATATTTTGTATCCATTGAAATCAGATTTTCCCTCGTGCTGGGGGCAGCTACCTCCTCTCTCTCATGGCTGTGTGGCAGTGGGCTGGGTATCTGGCATTAGGAATCTTCAGCAATGGCAGCTGCCCTGGAACAAAAACTGAAAACAAACACGAGTCACCCCGGGTGCACACAGCCCAGACTGCCCAGCACCGCCTGCCCCTCGGGGCTCTGTGACATGGCTCCACACAGAGCTGCAGCTCCCCCACAGCCTCTCCAGACTCTGAAAAGGCACAGGAGCCACAGAAACGCCACTGTCCTGCTTTCCAACATCATCCCCCACTCCTTTTCCAGGTCCCTGCCCACTTTGCTCATTTTGTGAAAGGATCTGCTTTTCCCCCTGGCCTCTTGTGGCACGGGACTCTCCCTAGGCTGAGCAGGTTTATTGACTTTGCCTTTTGATTTTCTAACATTTTCTAGGCCTTTGGCAGCCGCTGACATTCCTGCTGCTGGTACCCCCGGAGCAGCTGGGGCAGCTCTGCAGCCACCTCCAGAGGACCCACTCCTGACTGCAGCAAGCACAGCCCAAATTCCAGCTGAAAGCTGGCAGCTGCAAACACCACCAGGATCTTCTCAGCAGAAAAGCTACACCTGCTTTATGGGAACCGAGTAAAACCACTCCTGTGCTTCCATCATGCATGCTTTTGTCTGCAGGGATAGCTTTTATGGATCTACTGATCTGCATTTCCAGTGCACTGAGCTCACACACTGAGCTGAAATAGCTGGTGACAAAACAATCTCCCAAATGCTGCTTTACCAGAACCAAGGGAACTAACAGGCTCCATGCCTGAGGAACTTGTGATCAAAAAGCAGACCACAGGCTTTGTTTACTACATAAAAAGACAAACCAGCTCTTGACCCGAGGGGAGAGGAGCTGGGAGAAACCCGTGCACTGTTTCAGATGTAGCCAGTCTCAAACAGCTCTTCAGAAAAGACCTTTCACCCAGTGTTAACTGCAGCTGCTAGAACACTGATCAACACTCCTGTTAAGGAAAATCCCTGTTAAGAGCAAGATCAACTGAATGAAAGGAGCCAAAACACAAAATACCAACAACCAAGAGGCCAGGGAAACAAACAAACAACAGAATCAACAGCCTGGCAGTTGAGATCCCTTGAAGAAAGGCTGTGCTCAGTACCAGCCCCGTGTGGGAAAGTTAAGCAGCAGTTCTGCTTCTGCTCCAAGGCACACGCGCTCCTGTCAAGAGACAGGCTGTGAATCACAGGAAATGTGGAGTGCTAAATTAACATCTGAGCATAAGGGCCAGGAGCAGTCCCTCCCCTCCCCACGTTCCTCCGCAAGTTGTGCAGGATGAAGTCTGTGGACAAAGACAGCAGTCTGTTCCTTGGCAAGGAGAGCTGCACACGAGAATTGCAGAGAGAGATCTTTGTCTGGCACGTCAGCAGAACACCCCCAGGACACGGAGTGATCCTGGGCTGGCAAGGAGCTGGGTCCAGAAGCACAGCTCTGCCACCCCCACCAAACAGCGCTGGTCACAGGTGAGACACGGCAGGGCCAGCAAGGCCCCATGGCAGGAGAGCCCCTCACCGAGGCCCTGCAGGCTGCAGCTCCTACAGCCCGTGCCTGGCACCTGGGCCAGGGCTCCCAGGGCACAGCACGCCAGAGCAGAGCCTGTGAGCCCTGCCAGGGCTGCTCCAGCTGGCAGCACAGCCCTGCACAGCCCAGCCCAGCCCAGCACCGCCCTGGCACAGCCCTGGCACAGCACAGCCCAGCACAGCCCTGGCACAGCCCAGCCTAGCACCCCCGTGCCGGCAGCCCACCCTGCAGCAACATCCATGGTTACAGGCTCCGCCGAGCTCACGATGCCAGCAGGCACGGATAAATATAGGTTTGAGCAGCACCCGACTGACAGAAGGCACAGAAGGAACAAGGCTGCTCTGCTGCAAGGCATCCACTCCAAACCCAGCGTTTCCCAGAGATGTGAGAGCGACAATCCCTGAGCAGAGTCCAGCGCCTGCTGTCGAGACAAGGGAATGTTTCTATCCATCTCCAGGGTCAAAACCTCACCCGAGGGATCCAACCGCTCTGGCCACGCTGGACCACTCGGTTGTACAAAAACCCTGACAGCAGCAGGGGCAAATACACCCTGCTCCGGCGGGGCACCCTGCTCCTGCCGTGCCCGGGGCCGGGCTGGCACCCCAGGCCCGAAGCCGCTCCCGGGCACGGCCGCTGCAAAGGGCGCGGGAGCAGCGCCGGGCGCGGGCAGCCCGCTCGGGGCCGGTGCGGGCCCGGGACACTTGTTGCAGAGCCGGGTCGAGGAGCCCCGAGCACCGCCTGGGCCTCCGCGGCGGCACCGGCAGCGGGAGCTCCCGCCGCCCCCGG
>VXAX01000265.1:238180-259203 GCA_013399835.1 Leptocoma aspasia
TGTTGGCCCGGGGCCGGGTGCACAGCTGCAGCCCACCCCGCTGCCGCGGCCGCCCCGACAAAGCATCTCCCGAGCATCCTTTGTGGGGCTGTGGGACGGTGTCATTGTGACTTGGCACTGATTTCACACCCTCTTAATGTACTAAAGATGATGGCTGAAGGAAGCCGGGTAGACTTAATTGTGCTTTCCAAATTGAGCATACACATTTGTTTCCTCCAAAAGAGTCTTTCTGGGAGGAATTCGCCCTGGCCAGGCTTTTCAATGCGAGCGGGGCAGGAGAAGGGGGAGCGCAGGGCTCGGCAGAGGAAATAGCTCCACTCACCCTGGGCTGGCGCCTCGCGGCCGCTGCCTGCTATGATATAATTAACACACAGCGCTCGGCTTTCCTGCCGTGCTGCGAGCTCCTCGCCTGGCTCCGCGCGGCAGACCAGCATCGTGTCCTCGTCTGTGTGTGCGACTGCCGTGCTACTTGCAGATGTTTCCAGCATTCATTTTCCGTGGTTCATAGGAAAGGTTTTTCAGGAGCAGACAATTCCCAAGCTGGCAGTTCTCCCCCGAGCAATGCTCTACATACCCGGCTTTCCCTCCGAACAATGACAGCCAGCACTTCTTTTCACTGTAGTCTGCACAAACTTTGGCTAATGAATGGCTCCTTCTTTGATATTCCCCATGTGTTGATGCACTGGTTAATTGGGAGCGTTTCTCTTTGTCCCATAGGTGAAAAGCCCTTTTCCTGTACACACTGCAACCGGGCCTTTGCTGACCGCTCTAATCTCCGCGCCCACCTGCAGACCCATTCAGATGTAAAGAAGTACCAGTGCAAAACCTGCTCCCGGACTTTCTCCCGCATGTCGCTGCTCCACAAGCATGAGGAGACAGGCTGCTCTGGCTCTCGCTGAGGACTCCACTCCCCAGGCCTCTCGTCACAAATACCTATATTGTAACTAGTTTCTGTAGGAGTTAGTTTCCTCCATGGCCATTGCATGTGCGCCGGGCTGGACGCTGCTCCTCTGGCCCTGGGACCCTCACACTCCTCACCTGGTGCCTCCAGTGCAATGCAAGAGCCTGAGCCTGAAGTGTGCTGAGTTGGAAGGGACCCGTCAGGATCCTCGAGTCTTAATTCCTGGCCCTGAGCAGGAGACCCCAAGAACCCCACGGTGCACCTGAGAGCATTGTCCAAACACTTCTCGAAATGAGACAGGCTTGGTGCTGTGACCACTCCTCCCACCCTGGCACCCGGGGGTGCCGGCCTGGGCTCAGTGCCGAGTGTGTGAAACTCGGGGGTCGCGGTGCTGCCCCAGCCCCTCGCAGGTGCCCCCCCTTTGCCAGAGGCACTCGGCACCTTGCAGGGCTGGACCTGCCCCCTCGCCCTGCGCTGGTATTGAACAGTGCGACCATGTAGCTTGGGGGTTTGGGGTTGGATTTCTTCGGGTTTTTTTTGGTGGGTTGTTTTTTTTTTTTTTTTTGTAACACCATAACCACTTGGTAACTTTTAAGAACCAGTATTTTTAAAATGAAGGACAAGACACTCCCCCCCGTACCCCGAGTGTATATAACCCGCCTGTAGAAGGTGTAACTATGCAATAATACAGTATCCCAGTAGTTGTGAAGCAGCTGCTTCTCCCCAGCACAATGACAATTTGCAATGCCTGCGAGATTAACAGTGTCCATGAAAGGCAGGGGTAGCCATTTCAAACCCCAGCCCTGTTTACAGAGCAGCTATGCACTCAAGCACCTGTTAATATGACTCTTAACAACTGCTTTTCAAGAGAACTGTGACTAATAGCAGGCACTTGTCAGCTGATACAATGGTGGCCTGTCCCAAGGCTGTCCATCGACAGGTGTGTGCCAAAAGCCCTATTTATGGGTATTGACAGGTGCCTCCTGAATGCATCTTTCTTTGGACATTGTTTTCATGGAATCATTACAAAGAGGATGTTTACATTTCAAAGGTACACTGGTATTTATATTTTTGTGCCACAATTTTGTACTGATGAAACTTTTTATATAATGATATACAATTTATTGATATTCAATAAAACCTTTAATTTATAATAGGGTTTTGTGCGTGCTTGGGATGAAAATGCAGCTGTAAGGGGGGAGTGCTGTGCGGGCCCGGGTGCTGGGCTCAGCTCTCCTCCCGCCCGGTGCTCTTGGCCCCTGGCTGCAGGTGACTGGAAAGTGGCGTTTGCCGGGCGGAATGTGTGGAGCAGTTGCCTCTCGGGACAGGAAAAGTCAGGCCGGTCAGTTCCTGCCAGAGGGCTGGGGCAGCTGCGGTGGATCTCCCAGGTTCCGCGTGGGAGAGCACAAGAGCTTGCCGTGTCCCTCCCGGCCTGCTCGGGTCCGTGCTGGCGTCCCCACGGAGCTGCTGGAGCACCCGCGTCCCCGAGCGCTCCCCGGGGAGCAGGTCCCTGCCGCAGCACAGGGCCCTGTCCCGCGGGGGTGGCGGAGCTGCCTCTGGCTCTCGGCAGGACCCTGAGCCTCGCCAGGGACGCCTCCAGCTCCTGGGGGTGACACGGTGTGGGCGGTGTGGCAGCAGAGCTGACACGTCCCCTTGTCACCGCAGAGCTCTCGGCACGCACAGGAGGGGCTGACCCCCGCCTGGGGGGCACAGGAGGGACACAGGAGGGGCTGACCCCCGCCTGGGGGGCACCGAGGGCCTGGCACTGCGGGACACTCCCGTGTCTGCCTCCAGGATTTCCATGATGAAGCTCCCGGTGCCCAAACCACCTGCCTTGCACCTTCCCAGCCTTCTCCAAGTTTGGGGTGCTTCAGACACTGCAGCCAGGCTTACCGCTGCTTCCCCTGCTCCCCCAGGGACTGGACATTTCCTCGGTGCCATCTCCCGGAACTGCTTTCAGCCAGGGAATGAAAGGACACGCGTCCTCCAGCTCTCATCCCCCCCAGCCCGCGGGCGTCCGGCTCCCCGCGCCTCTCCCGGGGGCTGTTCGGAGCAGGAAGATGTGTGTGGCTGTAAAAGCCAGCAGAGCTGCTGCTCGGCCCTTCTTTAATTAAGAGCTCACCCGGTATAAACTGACTTTCCCAGCCGAGTTGGACTCATTACTCGATTATTAAGCAGGGCAGGAAGTTTTGGGTTTGCTCTTGTGTGTGCTTTTCTTCCTTTTCCCAACAGGAAGCGGGGGAGGGGCACTAATTACTTTCAGCTTTCCATCCATAAAATCCTGGAGCCGCAAAAGCAGCTAAATAGTTAAAAAATAAAAAAAAAAAAAAGGGAAAAAAGAGACCAATTTTGAGAAGGGACCACCTGCAGGAGCTGGAAAGGAGGGCCGAGGAGTGGGTGTGTTGGGAGCAGCAGCCCCGGCCGGGTTGGCTTCGCAGCTCTGACAGCCACACCGGGACCCTGCACCGGCTGTGCCTTGTCCCCGCCCGCGTGTGCCAGGGCTGTCACCACACGGGGACCCCGACCCTTCCCCGTGTCCTTCAGCTCTTGCTCCATCCCCGCCCTGGCGCCCACCGGGGACCCCTGCCAGCTCCCTCTCAATGGGCTTCAGCTAGCATTGGTCAGACCGGCGCTGAGAGCTGTGAGAAACCTCCTCCTCAGCAAGCTTTGCTGCTCTCGGTTGTGTTCCCGGCTTTGTCCAGCGCCTGGCTGGGACGCCAGGCTTTTAGAGGGAAGGTATAAACCGGGTGGAGAGCAGCCTAGGCTCGACTGACAAATCCCGCTGGCATTCAAACACAAATGCAGCCTCAAAACACTGGAAAAAAGAAATGCTGCCTGTTCTGAATCACAAAAGCACAGCCCAGTGGCACTTGGGTTGCTGCTGCATCTGCTTCTTGCCCTGCCCAGCACCCTGTGCCCTGGGGACACGGCTGCTCAGGTGATGTCCCGCCCCCTGGGCCAGTGCCTCACACCTCCCCAGGTGTGGCCCCGGTCTGGACCAGCTGCTGTCCCGTCCTAGGGTGATGAATGTGGTCCACATCTCTCCTTTTCTGACCAGCTGCTCAATTTACTACTGCAAAAGTATTTCTTTTTTCTACCTGAGGGATGTTAGTGTGAGCAGAGGGTCGAGGACCATGGCTGGGACACCCCTGAGTCCAGCTCAAGCCAGCTCCACACGAGTGTCATCCTGTCTGGCCTTTCTCCACCCCTGCAGAGCTTTGGGGCTCTGTGATGGAGAAATGCACCCTGGAGGTGGGCCTGAGGGTGAGTGGCAATTTCTCTTTCATTCCATTCTCTGAAGGGAAGCCGCAGAGCAGCGTCCCCGGCAGCCTCGGTGCCCTGTGCTCACCCGGGCACCAGCGCTGCTCAGCGAGGCCTGGGGGTCCGTGGCAGAAGCTCCGCAGTCTCCCCTGGCAGTTTAATGCCCCAGGACCCAAATTCCCCTGAAGTCCGGCGGGCCCGGCCAGGTAGCGCAGGCGGGGTGGGAGCGGGGGCGGGGGCAGCCGGCGATTAGCGGAGGAACCATTTGGTGACCACCTTGTGTGACCATCTGTAACAGATTACGGTGTCAGCGCTCGTAAAAGCCGGGATTCAATCAAGCGCCCGGCAGGTAGCGGGGCCCCGCTGGCCGGCCCGGCCCGGTCCGGTCCGGGGTGCGGGCGGTGCCGGCCCGGGGCTGCCGCGTTTGAACTCCGCTCTTTCATTTCCACGGGACCTTTAAACGAGCACGTACGTCCCCTCAGCTCCTGGAGCCCTTTCAAAGACTCCAGGGAAACCACAAAGTGCCTTTTCTTCCCCGAGAGGACCAGCGTTTTCCCCCCTCCCTGACCCGATGTAGAATTAAGGGTGTTGGGAAACCCACCCTGCCGTGGCAGCCCCCTGGGGCAGACCCATGTGGAGATACTGGGTTAAAAAGGGCTTTAAGGCTTCCATGCTACCGTTTGAACTCATCCTGTCCTGTCTCTGCAAGCATCTGGAGCATCCCAGAGGCGATGAGAAGGAAAGCAGGAAGATCACAGCCACATTTGCAAAGGCTAAGCTTCATCTCCTCACTCGTTTGGGGCCTGCAGTTCCCAAAATTCCCTTTTTAGCCCCTTTCTGTCCCCATCTCTCCCAAGGACAGGTGCAAAGCACATCAGGTCCTTGTGCTGTGAGGGTGAAGAGCAGCCCTGGCCTCCCCACCAGAATGCCTCCTCCCACCTCCATAGCCGTAGAAAGAAAAAAAATTCCACTTTCTTCTCCTGTCACTGCAAACCTGATAGAAATGTTCTCATGATTCTGTGGTCTCCTGCATCCCCCACAGCCTCTGCAGGAGCATTTCCAGCATCTGAGCATGCAGCCCCCAGAGAAGGCAGCCAAGGCTCAGCCCTTCCAAAGTGCAGCAGCCTGGTTCTTCTTTGGGCTCTTGCCTTAGCTAGAAAAAGCTGAACATGCAAAGGGGAACGGGGCAGAATCCAGGGAAAGGCCTGATATTGAAGCCAATCTCTGGGTGGCTGATCCTGATTTGGGGCAGGGAATGATCAGAGCTAGGTGGCAGAAGCTGGGATGGCTCCTGGGGTGACCAGCAGGGACAACACGGGTTTTCCACTTGTGGTAGCTGGGATGCAGGAGGCCTCAGGAGGTGCAGGAGGCCTCGGGAGGTGCAGGAGGTTTTCCCTGTCTGGACAAGGGCAGCAGGTGCCGTGCAGGGCTCAGCCTGTCAACAGGCAGTCCCGGTGAAAGCCCCTGTCCATTAACAGCTCGCCATAAGGAGCAGGGCTCACAAACAAGCTGCAGGTGTAGCTGTTGTTTTTCTGCCTCTGGGCTATTGACATGAGCAATAATCTCAAACTAATCTTTAATCGGATGATGAACTGGTGGCGTGGGGCTGGGGAGGTGCGAGTCTTCCCGTGCAGAGAGAGCCCAGCAAATGCAGGAGGAAAGGCCCAGGCAGCCCTGGGAGGGGCCGTGGGGCTGCAGGACTAAAACAAAGGTGACGTCTCCTGTGGACGCAGGTGGCCTGGGTGGCAGCACTGCTGTGGTCTTGCACTGTCTGCACTCACCTTTCCAGGCACCCCCTCTCCCTGCCCCCAGAGCAGCAGGACAGGGCACAGGGGCGATGCCCACCTCCCCACAGGGCTGCACCCAGCGCAGCATCAGCCCCCTGCCATACAGCTGGTACCACTAATTCCTTTGCCTGAGGATGGGCACTGGCACAAGGGCCCCCAGGGTGTCCTCTCCACAATGGGAGGTGCCAGAGGAGCCACCAGCCCGTGCCCGCTCTACAACAGCAATGCTGTGCTGTAACTTATTGGAGATCTGCCTAGAAAACCATCAGAAAGTATTTTAAATCTAGCATAATATACACATGTGTGGATCACCTTCTGTTTTACTGGGCTCCCTGAAAGCAATGTGAGGCCTGTTTTACTTTTCCCTGTAAAAAGGCTCACATTTCACATGGAGGAGATTGGCGGCTCCCGAGCTAATTAGTCCGGGTTTCCCTCCACCTCCGCATTTTCCACGCAGGGTTATGCTGGCGACACTTTGTCTGTGGCTGCTCCGGGCGGACGGTGCTGCACACTGAGCCTCCTTTGCCGCGATGTGCTGCAGGCAGAGCGGGGCAGGGCGAGGAAGTGGCGGCGTGTTGTGGCACGGAGTCACGGCCGGTATAAAGAGCTTCAAGGGCCTGCATTATGTCATTACTCAATTAGCCTGTTGGTAATAGCACTTCATTAGAGAGACAGTTCCTATTCACTGGCCTTAATCCACTTTCTAAAGCCAGGGCTAGGGCCATTGATCGCTTTTCCCGCTTTCCTGGTGAGGCAGAAAGTGGTTTTGGAGAGCGGCCCTGCAGCGGGCAGGGGGTAGTGACCCTGCTGCCACTCTGAGACAGGGGTGGCAGCAGGCAGCCCTGGCAGCTCAGGGACGGTGGGGAGGGCAGAGCACCTGCCCTTCTCAGAGATCAGGCTGTTAATCGGGGAGCAAGTGAGTTTTGGTGCCGCAGGACGTGACCTCTCCCCACCCAGCCGCATGTGACCCCGTGCCAGGGATGCTCCTGTGGGACCAGCCATGGGAATGGGCACTGCCTGCCCAGCCTGAGCCTCGCTTCGTCCGCGGGGGGCCAGAAGGAAAAGCTACAGATTTTATTTCTTTTTTATTTCCTCCCCTGCACGCTCTGTGACGTGCAGCGCTCGGTGGAAGCAAGGCGCGGTAGGAAGCGGTGCGAGCGCCGCGGGCAGGAAGCCGATGTGTGTCAGGAAAGGATGTCAGGGACCGAGGGACAGCAGCCCTGCCCGCCCGCGACCCATGGCTGAGCGGGGCAGGAAGCACACAGAGCCCTTCCTCTGCCTGTGGAGCCATCTGCTGCCGCTGCAGGTGAGGCAGAGGTGCGGGGAGCCCGCAGCCAGCCCGGGGCAGCGCCACGGTACTGGGAGAGGTTCCCTGTGTCCTGCCCGTCCAGCGGGCTGCAAAGCCTCTGCGTCCTGCAGGGACCTGCTCCCCCAGGGCCCCACACCACAACGGCCAGAGCATCCTCGAGTGTGGCCCCGTGGCTTGGGGCCTCAACCTACCACAGCCTCACCCACACACATCCACCTTCCCCCGGGCATCCCACAGCCGGGTGCCCCCTTCATGCCCTGCTGCCATGGGAGGAGCTGGGCTTCCCTATCCCACAGAAAAATAACCTTTGCTAGACTTGTGAAAGATTCATCTTAAGACAGAAGTTACTTCATGTCAAAAGAAGTACTGGGGTAGGAAAGTTTACTGCCCTGGTTACATCAGCTGCTGTCTGTGATCAATATAATCTAAATTTTCCCTCCTAAACCTCACTTTACAGCAATAACCTTCCATCATCACTTCCACAGAGCTGGAGGGCAGCAACGTGGGGCCCACACTTGCTGGAAAAATTCATAGTTGTTGGTAGTTGTGACTCAGATGAGGACCTGAATGCAGACACTCTGGTAGATGGCAAATGGTTTCCTTCAAAGGGTCCTCAGAGCATCCTGGAGCCAAAACAGCAACTGGCACGTGCCTGTGGGACAGTCCCTGCTGGCTGCTGGGGAGAGAGGGAGGGCTGGGATGTCACACGCTGTCACCCAGCGGAAACTTCAAATCTTCCACAATTTAAGCAAACACCTTGTTTTCATTCAAACCCTTTTGCCATTTCATACTGCTGGCTACTTCTCTCTGAAAGGAAATAGCTGTCCCATAAATAAAAAGTGGTGGGAGGGGGCGTGGGGGAGGCTGTGAGCGCAGATTCAGGAAGCTTTTCCCGGCCTGCTCCAGCTCAGGGCTGGAGAGCACAGAGATGGTCCCTGGCACACTGTGTGCTGAGGAACCTCTTGGGCGTGGCCATGCCTGGGGCACCCCAGCCTTCCCCTCCTCACCCCCTGATCCTCCCCAGGAGCCCCTCCCAGGCAGCCCAGCTGAGGGGTGTGCTGAGGCCAGTCCCTGCAATGAGCCCTGGGGCTCCTGGGCACCGAGCTGCTCCTGCTGCAGCAGGAGCCTTGGATGGGAGAGACCTGCAAAAGCACCAGGTGGCACTGAGGGAGGGCAGCTCAGCAGAGCAGAGAGCAGCTGGGAGGTGCAGGTGTCACATTCCCACTCCTGCCCTGCCTCCTTGGTCATGGCAATGGTCTCCACATGCACTCTTTCCATGCTCAGTGGGGAACAGCACAGCACAGCTGCAGCCGTCAGGAGCTCTCCGAGCCTGGAGCTGGGGAGCTGGTGCACACAGCAGATGAGCCACAAGATGAGAAGGGGCACCAGAACCAGAACCAGGACCCTCCCAGGGACCCTCTCCAGCAGTCCTGTGGAGAGGCCTGGGACCTGCTGTGCCTGTGGGTCAGGCTCTTGCTCGGCGTGACCCGTCCTTGCCTGTGGACGGGGGGTGATGGCAGCAGTGCTGGGGATGGTGACAGTGTGGGAGCTGGGGGTTGACAGCGCATGGCCTCTCTGGGAGAGCATGACGATCTTGGATGTCTGTTATCACTGAGAACCAGGGAAAATACTGTGATTAACCAGAAGGAAAATAATAATGGCTAATGCTTCCAAAAGTAGTTTGGGGAGCCTCAATTTAGAAAGCCAAAATTGAGCTCCCTTGAAGAGGCAGTTTTCCAGAGGCTTCTCCAAGACGTCTGGAGGAGTCATCCGTCGTCTGGCACCAGCAGAATTTGCCATTTCTAGGAGCTGTGGCTGGGAAGTGATAGTTAGGATTCCTGCCTGGCGCTGGGGCTGCCCATCCCCACACACGAGGAGCTGTCCCACAAACCCTGCAGCTTTGGGGACATCGGGCTGTGCCAGCGAGACCGGGTTAGTGTTACCCCGGGCTTGGGATGCTACCATGAGGGAGCTTTCCCAAAATAGTCCCTGGCACCCCTCCACGCTGCTGTGCCGGGCCAAGTGTCTCTGAGACTTGTTTCCAGCTCCCACATAGCCCCAGTGGGACGAGGAGCCTCTCTCCTCTGCCTCGCCTCGGCCCCCTCTGCCCCACTTCCCCTGCCCAGGGCAGGGCCCCCCTTCCCCTGCTGCTGCCCAGCTCTCCCGATTCCCGGCTGAATGAGCCTGTGTACATAAAATTAGCACCCTTGCAGGAGGCTGCCAGGGAAACCTGCCCTGGGCGGCTGCAATGGGAAGCAGATGCTCTGTGATTAAGCCCACGTGGGCGGGGCACTGCTGTCCCCCGAGCAGGGCCGCGGTGCCCGGACCAGGGACCGGGGACATGTGCCCGAGCAAAGGGGAGGGATGGCTCAGGCTGGGGGTCAGTGGAGGGACCAGATGGCCAGGGCTAGGAGGGCTGGCAGGATGGGAGCTGCTGCTGCTGCGTGCCCACGAGTGATGCTCAGGGGGAAATGGGCTCGTACACCAGTGCAGCTCCCTGAGGGCAGCGCCCCACACTGTGGGAGCCGAGCTGGACTTTTCAGCTCCATCAGGCTGAGAGAACTGGGTGAGATGAGGGCTGGGAGCTGACACCCAACAGCTCATGCTGCCAGGGATGAAACCCTGGAGGCCAGGAAGGCAAGAAGGGCCATCCCCAGAGCAGCTGCAGCACAGCATCCCCAGCTAATGCCATTTGCAGCTCACCTGTAGCATCTGGCCCCAGGCCCCAGCTGGACTCCCCAGCCCGGATCCCTGAGACACTGCCTCTCCTCCCTGCAGCACGGGCTGCAGCACAGTTCCAAAGTCCAGGCCCGCTGTGTGACCCTGTCCGGGCCCCTCTGCACGGAGCAGAGGTGTGGGTTCTGTCTGCAGGGAAAGCCCTGCACGGGGAGCTCTGTAACCTGAGCACCCTTTCCTAGATAACATCTAGGCAAAGGGGGCAGTTTGCCAGGTCAGGTCGCAGGGGGCTCGCTGACCCCTCTGGACACCAGCCCAGGACCTCAGCACAGTGGGCCAGGGGAAGACACTCATTGGTGCTGCCGACTTTTTTTCTTCTTCTTTTCTTCCCTTTCATGGTTTTGTCCCTGAAGGGGGGAAGTCCCCACTTATCTCCTGCCCTTTCCAGCCTCCCCAGTGTGGTTTCTCCAGCCTCGCAAGAAGGGATGGACACTTCTGTTTCTTCTCAAGGCATTTTTCCACCCACCCTCTCTGGCCCTGGTGGGAATTGTCAGCTTTGAGATAACGAGAAGGATGGATTGTCGTACAGGATGTTGCATGAAGCCCGAGTGCTATTTGCAGGCAACTTTAATAAGTAATAATAAGGAGAGAGAACTCCAAAGGAAGTAACCTGGTACAGCAGACAAGGCAGATTTATCAAGGCAGAGAGGAAATACTCCCCAGAAATGAATCTGGCATGAGTTTCTGCACACCAGTCCCACGATCCTGTCTGCCACCACAGGCAACTCTTATCTGAAACAGTCCAGTGTTTAAAATAGACTGGAAAATAAATAGTCTTCCAGCACGACTGATCCTCCAGAGCCTGCAGTTCATCCCAGCAGCATTTACAGTTTTCTCTGGAGTGTTTCCGACATGTACTTCAAGACCTTCCAACTCTTTTCTCCTCCCCTGCTTGTGACATTAATGAACCTTTAGGGATTCTTAAAGCACATTTTATGTGGATGTATTTTTAAGCAGGAGAAGGAGAGCGGTTCCCAGCCCGGGGTGGATGCAGGGTGGCTTTGTGAAGCTCACTCCAAACAGGAATCCATCAAGCGCCAGGGCTGAGTGTGGCTGCGGCAGCTCGCTCGCGTGAAGTTGTTTAATGTTCATTGTTCACAGCTGTGTCACCCTAATAGAGTATTTTATTGTTTTTCCAGTTCTACTTAAACCCATCTTTCATTGTCCTGCCCAGCCAGCGAGTGCCTCACCTTTAATTGATGGCACCAGACAAAATGCCTGGTCAAAGTTTCCAGTGTCTCCACCACAACTGGGACTGGCTCCCTGCCACCCCAGACCCTGCCAGAGCAGCTCAGCCCCTGTGAGTGATCTGGAGGACAAGGGACACACAGCCACCAGGAGCTCTGGTCCCCCGAGGTGCAACTCATGGGGAGCAGGGGCTGCAGCAGTGGGCCTGGCACAGGGCACAGGGTGTCCCTGGCCTGGGACATGAGCTCAGGCAGAGACACCCCGAGGGGCCAGGGTGCCACAAGCCACCCACCGGGTTGTGGGGAGGACCAGGCTGGGTGGCAGCAAAGCCCCTGGGGCCACCCCTGCCCTCCTGGAGAGCGGGTGCCCGGGGCCATTGCCCTGGCTTGGCCGAACCAGCAGTGGCCGGGGCTGGCAGAGGCAGAGGGAGGCCCCAACAGCTCCGGCTCTGGCAGCAGTGTTGCCTCACACAGGTACCCTTTGCTGGCTCTGACAGCCCCCAAATGGCCAGCAGAGCCATGTTGCCTCACACAGGTACCCTTTGCTGGCTCTGACAGCCCCCAAATGGCCAGCAGAGCCACCTCCCCATGGTGTCCCTGCGTGCCAGGCTGGCCTGTCCCATGTCCTGCCCCAAGCCACCCCAATGCCCACCTGGCCACAGGCCCACCCGTGACAATCTCATATGACAGCAAACTGCAGTGACCAACTGTATTTGCTGGAAAACAGCCTCTTTGGCAGGCAGGGAAGGTTTCCTGCTCTGTGTAAGGCCTGACAGACCCTCTACAGTAGTTAAAAGGGACAGCATTAAAGAAAAAGAACTTAAACAACCCCAAAGTGAAGGGCCTGTAATTTATTTACTCCCCTCAATGAATGCTGGTTGCAAATCACTGTATAAAAATAACTCCTTTCTCCAACTTTTGATCTCTGATATTCCTGTATTTCCCTGGGGAAAATGTAAATCTATGAACTTATTACTAATGTTTCCTGTCCCTGACAGTGGAGCCAGTTGATATTTTACTTGAGAAGCTGAAGAAAAAAAAAAATAGCATAAACTTAATGACTGCAGACTGTTTCCAATCTTAGTTTCACTTTTCAGATGTAGAGTTTCCATCTTACAACAGGGAGAGGGAGATTTTTAAATAAAACATGATTTAACTTTAGCCAAACTTCCTCCTAGTGTTTATGCTTTTGGCTCGGGGTTTGATCCAGTTAAAGCTGGTTCCCTTTGAAGCAGCCCCAGCTCATCACTGCGCACCGTCACCACGGCTTGGAAATTGTCTGTTCCGCTTCTGGATCCCGATTCCCCGGCCTCTGGCTGCCTCCTGCCCCCTTGCCGTGCCCTGCCTCAGGAGCAGCACCCACATGGGCAGCAGGCAGGGTTGGGGACGGTGTGGTGGCACCTGCACTGGCTGGCATCCCCTTGGCACTGCTGGGGCACCCGGCTTGGCCACTGCAAGGCCTGGCTGGAAACAGCAGCTCCGTGGCACTGCTGCACCAGCCACGTCCTTTTGTAGCCCCAAAGCCATGTGCAGGAGTGGCTAGTGGGGAAGTACAGGGCAGGAACTCAGGGGTCCAAAAAATATTTGGAAAGTTTCCAAATTGTCTCATTTTACTGTGTTACCCCCCAAAACTGAACACGTTTCTAGTTCACAACAGGCTTGGCTTGGAAGTGCAAGCTCTTTAGTAGCAGCTGTGCTGCCCAGGTACAGAAAAATCCCCAGTCTTGTTCAGGTTTTTCCCTATTTCTGGATAGGAAACAATCCCCCAGAAATCTCGGAGCAGAGGGAGACGGCGTCTGGCAGCCGCGGCGCTGGGAAGCCGCCGGCAGGCAGCGCAAGCCTGGCCCCGCACATCGGCCCCTTCGGCGTCTCCCTCTTGTCCCATCCCGCAGAGCCCGGGGTGGCCCCGGGGAACCCTCAGCTCCTCTCCTGCGCTCTCTGCCCACCCTGCGTGCCCTGTCCCCTGGCACTGGCCGTGCCTGCCCGCAGGGAGGAGCGGCACAGGCGGCGGGAGCAGCCCCGGCCCGGGCGGGGAGCTCACCTCCCGCAGGAGCGGCTCGGGCTCTGCTCCAGCATCAGCCACAGCACGGGGAATAAAAGGAACTTTAATGGGGTCTAAGTTGAGCTGTGCACCCTGGAGGATTCCCGGCTGCCTCTGTTCGTGTCAGATAAATAGCCCTGTGACTGCAGTAATGTTTAACATCCCCTCTCATTATCTCTCTGGCATCCCGGGCTCCTGCAGGGATTGCAGCCAGGCCCCAGCCACGCTTTCCCTCCAGTCCCCATCCCGCTGGCCGGGCTGCAGCAGCACTGAGACAACCAACCCACCACTTCTGGGAGCATGGTAGGAGACAGCTGGAAGCACCATACTTTTATTTTCATTTCCCCTCATGGTAAGCACAGCTGGGCACAAACCCACTTCCCAGCCATGGCCAGCACATGGGTACAGGGCCACAGCAGGTCCTGGCAGCATCCACAGGCTCCAGCAGCACCCACAGCTCTGCACAGCCTCAGCCTCATATCATCCAAGCTTTCCTCCACTGACCCTTACATACCTAAATAGGCCAAAGAAGAGAAGGAAAAGCCCCGGGGAGGAAATGGCCCATCCCCAGCAGCCCTCAGTAACATTTCCTCTGCTGAGTGGCCAGGAATGGCTCGAGTGGATAGTGGGACCATCTCCATGCTGAGCCCTGGAGCTCTGGCCCCTACTCCTATTTTCCAGCAGGGTGCCCACCTTGACATGTGGTGGTGCATGAAACACATCAGCCACCCAGGGCTTCAAGCACCCTTTTCACCATATCCACCTGGATCTGCAGCGGGAATAGCCAGAGGGGCCTCTCTTCCAAGGCTGCTAGGCTGTGCTACTAACACATGTGGGCTCATCCCCAAGCTGTGGAATTCCCTCTGAGGCAATAAAATGAGCTGGGAGCCTGACTGCATTGGTTTGGGATGAGGGTGTGATTTCCCTGGAAGGTGCGGGTCAGCAGCCCAGGAAGTGGGGAAGTGTCGCTGGGCCCTCTCAGGGGAAGCCCTGGCTGCTGAGAAACAAAAGCAAAAATTCCCTCCTGGCTCCCAGCCACTGACACTGGGAGCCACCATGACAGGAGTGGAGGAGCTGGGGTTTGGTGGGAGGTCTGGGATGTTTGGGCTAGTACAAACTGGGGCTTTTGCTGGTGCACTGGTCACTCAGAGAACTCAGGGTTTCACAGGCACCCCCTCTTCAACCCCTGAGGGGGCACAGGGAACCACAAGTCCTCTGAGAGGTTTTCATATTTCCCCAAAGTAGAACGCTGCTGGTGTAGGTGGAGCTGGGAGCAGGGTGAGCAGGGACCCCACTGCAGCCCTGCCCCACAGCCCTGCCCCACAGCCAGGCAGGCCGTGCAGCCCGATGCTGACTGAGTGGGGAGCTGGAAGGTTTCCTGCATACCAGCGTTAGCAGGAATGTTATTTACCGAGCGAGGGAGAGGTCTGACAGCGGAGAGCGGCTCTCGGCGGCGCTTCCCCATGTATGGATGTGGCCCGGTGTTACTCAGCAGGATGCGGCACAGACGGACGGCTCCCCCCGCGGGACTGGCCCCTCCCGTGCCTGAGCTGCCGCCCGGGCTCTCGGGCCACAACGGCGCCGTTCACCTGGCCCGGGCGAGGGCCTGCCCGGAGCTGTGCCGCGATTGCCCCTCGGGATCCCCTCGGCTCAGCGAGACTTTGTAGAAGCGAGGGGACACAAGTGGGACGTGACCACCAGCACGTGGCCCTGGGGATGCACCAGGGCGAGGGGAGGCTGCCTTCCCTGGGAGCAGGATGAGAGGAGCATCACACCGAAAAGAAACCCAAACCCACCCTTTCCCTTAATAAGGCTCGTTCAGCTCAAAGCAAATATTTTTATAAAAGTGGGATTTCACTTCCCATTTGTATTTCTGACGTTTGTTGAAAACTGACAGCGTGTTCAAAGGGAAACACTCTTTCCCAGACCTGTGGACTTTTCCCAGCCCCAGCGTGGCCCCGGGGAAGCCCGTCCATGTCCCTCCTGCGCCCGGGGCAGCTCGCAGGTGGGGGATGCCCACCGCCCCCAGCCTCCCTCCTCCCGCTCGGGGTAATTATTGGTCATAGAGGGGCGGATTCTCCTGAGTCACGGGCACATCCGAAGGCCCTGCTCTTCTCCCCGAGGGCTTCAAAGGCTCGCAAACAGGAATAGCTGCAGCCCCAGAGTTAAGTCAACAGAGCCTCCTCTGCCGGGGGCACGGGCACGGGCGGTGCGGGTCCCAGCCGCCCTAAAAGCACACCGGGCTGTCGTGGCTGGTGCCCACCGCGCACGGACAAGCAATTAAACACAGGCGCTTTTCTTCTCCCGCGTCCAAATTCTGTTTTTTCCCCCGTCCTGGATTCTTTCACTGCTTCCCCTGCACCATCGTCCCCGGGCTGCTGGTATTCCTGGAGCAGCCCCCGGCGGCACCGAGAGCAGGCGGGAAGGGAGCAGCGATGGGATTAGCCCTGAGCAGGAGGCACTGCGAGGGTGGCTCAGCAGATGCGAGCGTTTCCCAGCGGTGGCTGGCCGGGGAAGTTCAGCGTGACTCATGTGCTTCCCCAGGCTCTGAATCGCAGCATTGTGCTGAGAAATCACAAACACGCTGGCGTGGTCCCGGCACAGCAACATCCCTCCTGGGTGCCCGCAGCAGCGCAGGCTCCTCGGAGCCCCGAGGGGAGCGCGCTGGGGAGAAAGCAGCAGCTTCTCCCGAGGGCCAGGCTGGCCGCTGCCACCGAGCGCTTCGGCGGCTCAGAGATCTCCGAGCTCTCAGCCAGCTACTTCAGAATGCCTCTCTTTTCCTTGGCATCCTGGGAAGCAAACATTCGCTGCACGGGCAGCCGTGCATACGTGTGCTCCCTCAGCAAACAAGTCGGGGGGAAAAAAAAGGAGCCAAGAGGAGCCTTCTGGCGGCGCCCCTCTGCCAGCACCACACCTCCCCGCGTGCCGAGTACACAGTTTATTTTCCTTCCCATTAAAGTCTCCCCAGCAGCCTGGCTCTGGGAAACTCAATTTATGCGCGGAGCCCTGGGTATATTATTGCTAGCGAGAACAGAGCGGGGCAGTCAGCGCGGAGGCGGCTCCGCAGCCCAACAAGCCGCTCTTTGGTTTGGCGGCGGCAGCGCCGAGCGGGGACGGGAAGTCCCCGTGCAGACAGAAAGTCTGGGGCTCCGCGGCCACCGCGGGGCCGGCACGGCCCGATGGGGGCCAGGGGGCTGCAGCCCCGCCGGCCAGACCGAGGGAAGGGGGCTGGTCCGGGGCTGGAGCCTCAGGCCAGCGCATGGCCCCCCTGGCACCTCCTGCACATCCTGGGATGACGCTGGGGTTCCCCACGGCGTGGAGAACGGAGTCACCCCCTGCCAGCTGGGCACAGCACGGCACAGCTAAAAAACTGTGAGGTCAAAGGGTGGAGGGGTGAGGGATGATTCTGAGCACCCCCAAACCGTGGCCTGTCCCAGCGAATGCCCTGGGGGCTGGGACGGCGGGGCTGAACACAGGGCAGATCCATGCACAGGGCATTCCCAGCGTTGTGCCAGGTGCTTTCTAGCTGTGTCTGTGTGCCTGAGCTGGCTGCACCAGTACCTGCTGTACTTTCCCCCAGCAGGGCTGGTGCGGGGCAGGGAAAAGCCATGTCCATGCTTCTGCCACAAGGTCCCACCTTGCCTCCACCACCTCCTCCTACCCGCTCCTCTTCTACACTCGCTTTATGTGACCTCAGACAAGCTAAATCCCAAACGCCTGGCGTGAGCAGGAGGTGACCTGCCATCCCCACAGCTGGTTTTTCCTTGCTCTGCAAGGTTACAATAGCTCCTTGTTCCTCTGTGCGCCCCACTCCTCTCCTGTATCACATCCTACACGGCCGCTTTGCAGTGACCTCATCTCTCTTATTTTCCATGCCTCCTGCTGAAACCAAGGCCACATTCTGTGTCCCAGCCTCTGCCCCACGCCGTCTCCTGGAGGTGCTGGACGGGAGGGGTCTCCAAGTGCCGTCCTGCCCCCTTACCCCAGCACCCACAGGGGCCCACACAACCAGAACACAACCTGGGGAGGTTTGCAATTGTGGCTAAAGGGCCATCTGTGAAATCCATTTGCAGCTTTTTCCTGCATTTTTAACCCCTTTATCCCCACCTAGCCTCAGTCTGCCCTGGGATGCTGAGCAGCCCTTCCCAGCTCCAGCCTTTTCTCTGGGGCACACGCTGACTCTGTCGGGTGTGCCCCATGAGGGACCTCAGCCCAGATGTATTTGGTGTCAGGCACCTCTTCTGTTTCACAGACTATAAACACCTTGGAAATGGTTGCATCAAGGCTGCCTGGTGGCCCTGCACATGGGGCTTCTCTTGCCCAGGTGGTTTAGGACAGCTTGGTAATCTCAGTGTTACTGTGGCTTCCCAACATGGCCCACTTCCAGGGCACACAGTTTTTTCTTCTTGGGAACCTTTTCTGTGCCCTCTCCACCCCCGCCTCTTTCATGTGGTGTTCACAGGAGCCTGGTTTGCATGAAGCAGGGGAAATCACCAAAGGCGTTCATCCCCCGGGGCCTGGGACCTTCACACGCAGCCGGGCTGTGGTTAGCCAGAAGAAAACATTTGTGGTAGCCAAGGGCTGGTGAGAAACCAAGAGATCTATCCACGTCTGGCTGTGCTCATCCAGCCCAGGCTGCTGCCCAGGGGAAGGGACTGCCCAGCTGTGCTGAGCACCCGGAGAGCTGCAGGGCTGGGTGTTACACCAGGTCCAGTCCTCGTGTGGGCTGAGGGACAGTGACAGGAACAGGGCCGAGCTGCCCCCCTTGGGTGCCACCCACTCAATTTCTGCATGCCTGGAGGAGCCTCCTCAGGGCCACACACACCCCGGGTGCCTCACTGCCTGTGGCTGACAGTGCCTCCAGGGGTGACAATGACCCTTTGGCAGGAGCTCCAGGACTTGATTGCTCACACCCTGGCACAGGAGCAGCTGAAAGCTGTTTGCCTCTGAGCTCCCCACTGAAATGGGACCTTCCTCTTTCTCTGCCCGACTCAGGCATCAGCTCGGGAGGGAAGGTCTTGGCTGCCACAAGGTCAGGACAAACCAGACCAGGCAAGAGAGGCAGAAGCACTATCCCAAGAACCACGCTCTGTCTCTGTGGCAGAGCTGCTCCAGCGTGGCAGGACCTCGCTGGGGAGATGCTGGCTGGAGCCCCCTCCCGAGCCCTGTGCTGGTGAGTCACAAACTCAGTGTTGCTGCAGGACTGTCCCTGTGTCACCAGGGCAGGCAAACATGGGCTCCTTCCTGTGTCCACCTGGTTAATTATTCCGAGACTTTCATATTTAAAACCATGGGGCTTTGGGAGCCCCACAGCCGGGGGGGGAGGCCATCTGTGGCCCCACCTTTTGTTCCTCAGCTGGTGCCTGTCTGGCGCCCACTCGTGCAGCCAGAAGCTGGGGGAGATGTTTTGCTGAGGGCGTCAGCCTTGGAGCAGGGTGGCACATGCCTCCGAGCACCGGCATGAGCTCACGTCTGCCGGCAGCGACACAGCCTCAAGTGCCTTAAGTAGGTGTTGAAAATTCGGAGTTTCTTTCAAGAAGCTCTCGGGGTGGGAGGCACGGTGTGGCTGCAGTGATTGATAGTGTGCTGCTGCTGCTGGCCACGGGGTGCTGTTGGGGGCTGCAGCACGGGGGATGGAGGCTCTGGGGGGCACAGCTGGGCGTGTGGCCACTGAAATGCTCCTCGGGCCCTCACGACCCAAACCTAGGCTGGGCAGGAGACGGCAGAGGTGCCTGCACATCAAACAGGGTGGGTGTGGACACCTGGCTGACTTGGCACTGCACACCTTGTGGGAGGTGGGTGGCCACGCTCTGCAGTCCTGCTCCGTGTGCTCCAGAGCCCAGGGGCTGCCCTGAGACCGGGGTACAAGCACTGCTCCACTGCCTGTGATGGTGTGTCCTCAGGAGGCTCCACAGCAAGAGCTGCCTCTCCTTCCTCTGCTGGTGTCGTTGTTTGAGGTCCACAGGTGATGCTCAGAAGCTGCTCCTGCATTACTCACTGCCAGGCCCCCACTGTGGTGACTGTGTGGGACAAGTGGGGCTGGGCTGGCTCTGTGCCTTGTGTCCCCTAAAATACACGGAGAAAACCAGACCCTTCCTGTGTGAGGCAGCCTCAGCAAGTGTCTGCCTGAAAGGAAGAGGGGGTTTCCCTCTGAGAGCAGGGTTTGGGCTGGACAGGGATGTGGTTAATGTGCTCCCAGGGAGGTGGCAGGGACCCCTGCTCAGCCCAGACTCTCACCTGGGGCTTGGATCACAGCCAGGAGAGGTGGAAAGCAAAGGTGAGAAATGCAGAGTGCAGAGCCCGTGTGAGACACGGTGTGTGGCAGGATCAGACCTTCCCCTGGGTGTTCCACACAGCAATTCCCACACCCAGCCGGCAGCTCCAGGTGCTGTCACACTGGGGCTGGTGGTTTGCAGGGCGGAGGAGTCCCCTGCGCTGGCAGCCGGCTGGGAAGGCGGCGGTGTGCTGGGGGAGGATGCCAGGGGACGGTCATTTCCCCCGGGCAGGCCAAGCCCGGGATTTCTGGGCTGTTTTCCACGCGTTGCCGTGCTCTGGAGCCGCTGGCTCCCAGCCTGGGCTCCTGCCTGCAGCCCGAGCGCTCCGCAGCCAGGAGCGATCCCGTCCGTCCGTCTGTCCGCCTGTCCGTCCGTCCCGGTGCTGCTCGGCCCCGAGCTGTGCTGGTGACAGCCCCTGTGCCAGGCACCCGTGCCCGCTGGGAGCTGGCTAAGCCGGGCCTGGCTAAGCCGGGCCCAGGAGCTCGGCAGAGCCCCGCGGGCTCCCCCAGCGCTGCGGCTTTGGGCTCCTTGCCCGGGGCACAGGTGGCCCCCAGGGTCCCAGCCCCGCGGGCACAGGAACATCCCCTGCCTCCGGCAGTGCCGCTGCTCGACCTCAGAAATGCCCCACGGCGAGGGGAGCCCCCAGTGCCCCCTGTACCAGCTTTAAACGGGAGTTCTGAGTGGTACCCTCTCCTTCTGTGCAGCAGGAGCTTTGGGGCGAGCTACCAGAGCTAGCAGGAATGCTTCAAAGAAATGGTGTTTCTTTAGAAAGAAAGCTGCAATCAATGTAGTGGGAAAACGTGGATTTTGATTCATTTCTCTACTTGAAAATATGCCCCCACTGTTGGAGCTCTGTTAAAAAAATCTAATTTTTTCCAAGTCCCAATGATCTCTTTTTTTCCCATGAAATATAAGCTAATTAAATGCACTTTAAAACATTCTATATGTTCAAAGTGAAAACAAAATATTTCAGAAGTGTCTGAATGAGGGTGGAAGAACTGACCAAGGCTGATCTAATCCAAGACTTAGGAACGAGCCTTGAAATTTCATTTTCCTCCAGCTTTTGAAGGTGAAATGTTCAAAACCTCTACTCATCTTCTGTGCAGCCAGCTGACCTGGGTGTTGCAGTGGATATTTGGTGTCACTTGTACTGCTCTGAAGGTACCAGGCTGAGCAGAGTGGGCACAGCCAGAGACCTGTGGGATGCAGAGATGGGTGACAGGGACAGACGTGTCAGGGCCAAAATGTGGCACCTGGGGCCACCTCTGCAGTGCTGGGGACAGCAGCTGCCCGGGGGTGGGAGACAGGGGATACTGGGGTCCCTTGGGACACTGGGGTCCCTTGGGACACTGGGGTGCTCAGGCAGGGTAGGTGCAGTCCCTAGTCCCAGCTGGTGTGGGTGAGGGAGCGGGGCAGGGTGGGGACCCCAGGGACTGCTGGGACCCGTGCTGGGCACGTTGGCTCATTGTGTTACCAGCAGAGATGCCCTGCTGGTGGATGTTTTGAGGGCCAGCCTGGATAAAAGA
>VXAX01000265.1:259483-298543 GCA_013399835.1 Leptocoma aspasia
GCCCTGCTAATATCCAAAGTGGCTGTGATAAGAAGCAGTTGCTGGGGCCGCAGGTGGGAAGGTGTCAAGTCGTACACACGGAGCTATAAACAGTGCGTGCCCATAAACCAGATCAAAGCAGAAAGAGTTTATTTTCAGAAGGTCTGCTTCCTCCACAGAGCCTGGAGACAAAGAGCTTTTGGGGGAAGGGGGGAAGGAGAGGGAGGAAAAAAGGGGAGAGTTAGAGGAGGGGAAAGGATCGGGTTGGCCGTGCTGATTCCTGCTGGTGGATCTCACACTGTCCTGGTGTGAGCAGCTGCCCTGAGGGATGCTGGCTGCATCTAGCAGGTTCACTGGCTGTGAGTGGCTGGTGCTGAGGGCATGGNGCTTTTGAAGGTGAAATGTTCAAAACCTCTACTCATCTTCTGTGCAGCCAGCTGACCTGGGTGTTGCAGTGGATATTTGGTGTCACTTGTACTGCTCTGAAGGTACCAGGCTGAGCAGAGTGGGCACAGCCAGAGACCTGTGGGATGCAGAGATGGGTGACAGGGACAGACGTGTCAGGGCCAAAATGTGGCACCTGGGGCCACCTCTGCAGTGCTGGGGACAGCAGCTGCCCGGGGGTGGGAGACAGGGGATACTGGGGTCCCTTGGGACACTGGGGTCCCTTGGGACACTGGGGTGCTCAGGCAGGGTAGGTGCAGTCCCTAGTCCCAGCTGGTGTGGGTGAGGGAGCGGGGCAGGGTGGGGACCCCAGGGACTGCTGGGACCCGTGCTGGGCACGTTGGCTCATTGTGTTACCAGCAGAGATGCCCTGCTGGTGGATGTTTTGAGGGCCAGCCTGGATAAAAGACGATTGTAAGTGCAGCCCTGACTTGACATTGTTTATTAACAGACATTTTATTGCAACATCTTGGGCCCTTTCCAGGCAGTTGCAGCCAGCAGAAAGCTCGAGGGAGCAGGCTCTGGAGCAGGCAGTGCTGCCTGCCCTCCCTGCAGTGCTGCAGAGCAGCTCAGGGCTGGCCCCTGTGTCCCCTCAGTGCCACAGCACAGCTGCAGGACTGGCACTGCACAGCAGAGCTCCTGACTGAAACTCTGTGTTTGTGGTGAGCTGAAGCAAAGCCCCCCCTGCCTTGAGCTTGTCCCCCCAGAACCCTTCACAGGGTGACAGCCCCACTGGGAATCTGGGTGCTCCATGCTGACCACAGCCAGGCTGTGGTGCCTTCAAGGGCCCCAGTCCCACGACCAGGTGGGTGACACCTGCTTTAATATACACCTCAGCAGGTCAGAATGGAGCAGATTTGGGGCTTTCCAGGCCTTTCCTGCCCCCACTGCCCACAAGCATATATCCACCAGGTCAGAACACAGGCATGGGGACTCTGTTGTCCTGGGCTGTGCAGAGGGACAGGTCAAAAGGAGCTAATTCCTGCAGGGAGGGGATGGATCCAACCTATGTGGACCCTCCCGCCTTTGCTGGAGGAGATAAACATCCCAATAAACATGGGCTGATGCAATTATCACATGCAGGGAGACACCAGCCTGTCTCNAAAAAGGGGAGAGTTAGAGGAGGGGAAAGGATCGGGTTGGCCGTGCTGATTCCTGCTGGTGGATCTCACACTGTCCTGGTGTGAGCAGCTGCCCTGAGGGATGCTGGCTGCATCTAGCAGGTTCACTGGCTGTGAGTGGCTGGTGCTGAGGGCATGGTGGTGGCTCAGCCTCCCGCAGTGTCCCCGGAGCAGCTGTGCCCCACGGGGTGCAGGGCTGTCCTCCCCAGGCCAGAGTGGGCTGGGCTCCTGTGGGCAGCCAGGACAGGGCTGCTCCCCACCTGCCTGGAGCACCTGAGCCGTAAGTCACAAGCCCTTAAGCAAACAATTGTGCAACCTTGTTGGTTTGCAGAGTCTGTCCCCACCCTCCAGCCCCCAAATGACAGGGCTCAGCTGTGGGGGGAAGCGGGTGCCCACCTGCTCCTCAGCCAGGGAGCTGGCGGTCTCTGCAGGCAGGAGGAGCAGGAAATCCAGGAGGGGGAAGGCAGCCGAGTCAGGTTCTCCAGCAATGGGAGCTCAAGAGGTCAGAGAGCAGATGCTGGGGCTGTAAGCAGTGCGTGTCAGCTCAGAGGCCTCTGTATCCTGTGCTGCCCCGGCTCACCTCGCCCACTGACTTAGACAGAAAATTCCCACTCCTTTCTCCCCGACCGACTCTGAAATGAACCAGATGAAGTTTGAGACCTCAGACTGGTTCAGTTTGGGTTCTAGATATAGTCCTCTGAATCCACTCACCCCCAGTGCAGCTGGGCGCTGTAGCTGCAGGCTCCCACCACGGAGGGTTTGCAGTGCGCTTGCCGCTCCTTCACTCTGGTGCTGATGGGCTCAGCAGAGCAGATCCTGCACACCCTTCTCCAAGGGGAGAGCAAGAGCTTCTGGGTCTGCTCCAGCCCCACCAGCACATTGTTTCCAGGAACACTTTGGTGTCAGGAGGCACCAGAGCCATGTGCTCCCTTGTGCTCTCACACCCTGGTCCCTCCCAGCAGGCAGGGTCCCAGGGGAACAGCCCACATCAGGAATTGGTAACATCTGCTCCTACATTGCCAGCGCCTCCTGCATGGTGCCTGCCCTGGGGTGCTGCCAGCAGGTCCCTCTGTCCCTCAGCTCTCGCCCCGAGGGGGGCACTGGCTGTGCTGGGGCTGTGCCTGCAGCACTGCAGGGCTTGTGGCCCTCGGTGCTTTTCTCAACCAGCCTTGCCAAGGGCAGGCACAGATCTTTGGGAGTGTCATGCAGGGCCTGTAACAGGCTTTGCTCTGTCCCAGCAGCACGGGAGCTGTTGTGCTGATCCCACAGCCCTCTGCCTCTCCTGGGTGGGGTGGGGTGTGCTGGCTCCCACCCTGCAGGGCTCCCTCCCATGGGCCTTGGGTTTAAGCCACAGCAGTTAAATGCCTAGGTTTTTCCAGGACTGTTTTTCCTGCAGCCCCCAGCAGCTTCCTGAGCCTGTCTTCGGGGTGAGGTAAGAGTATTGGGCTCACTTTCCCCGGGAAGGCAGCGCCGGTCCCACACTGCCCTGGCAGCACCTGCTGCTGTGCTGGCAGTTACCTTCCCACCGACAGCCGCGGCCAGGGAAACACATTGCACGGCCTTCAAGGGAAATTTCACTCTGGTTTGCACAAATATTTATCCCACCTGTTTCCTGCCTGGGCCAGCTCTGGGCCCGGAGGATGAGGTGGGTCACAGGCAGCAGGGCAGAGGAAGCGGTGGGGAACCGGCTCCTTCTCACAGAGACCTTTGCTCTGCTGGGCTGTGCGGGCTGCAGTGGCTGCTCCCCTCCAAAGGAGGAGAGGAGAGGAGAGGATAGGATATCGGCAAGGCAAGGGCATGGGGTGCTGCATCTCTCAGCTGCAGAAGTAGAAGCCCCCCAGCTTGTCTTCAACTTGTTTTCACCCATGCTGGAGCAGCTCTGGGGAAAAGCGAACAGACTGGAAAAACATCGTGTGTTCCTGACAGGACATTTCTAACGGCTGTCACCAGTCTGGTTTTGAATGTCCCTGTTTCTTCATCTTGAAGGGGCCCTTCTCCGAGCTGGAATGGCTCAGACCTGGAATAGCTCAGACCTGGAATAGCCACGAGACTCCCCAGTCCGGATCCCCTTCCCAGCCCATCGTGCGCTCTGGCTACCACGGAAATGGCCGGCACTGGCACCTGCAGCTGCTCACTGCCAGCCCTCGGTTTGGATGGGACAGAGGAGATGCAATTCCCTGGCACCCGGAGCCGCCGGTGCACGGGCAGGCGCCGCATCCCCGGGGCACCGCCCTGCTCAGGAAATCCCTGGCCACGGAGCCGGGCGCCGGGAAGCACGGCCGTGCTATTCTTACCCTCGCCCCTCGCCTCCCTCCCGCCTGGCTGCGGGAGACAGGATGGGCTGACGGCTCCGGCCGCGGAGCATCGGGAGCCTGGCTGCGGGGTGTCCGCCCAATCCCACCCCTAAAATTAGCACGAACCAGCCCGCAGGCAGCTGTTTCCAGCACAGCCCCGGCTCCCTCCGGGGAGCTGCTGCAGCCCTCCCCCACCTCCCTGTGCCCCCATCATCGCCGCGTTTCTCCTCTTTTCCCGGCCAGCCCATGATTCATGCGCGCAGCTCGCGGAGCCTCCCTGGAAAGCCCCGAGCAGCGGCTCAGGGACACAGACACGTGTGCGCGGTGACACTGTGGCCAGCGGCACTCGCGCCGCCGGGCCGGCCAGCACCTGCCCCGGGGCCGCATCGTCACCTTCCTGCGCCCACGCCATCGCAGCTTCCACCCTGCAGGGCCGTGCCAGCCGCAGGCACCGTGCCGGGCGGAATGCTGGCAGGAAGGGTTTGACTCATGCTGGAGTTAATGAAAACAAAACTCTGCAAATAAATAGCATTCGCACCGTTTCCTCACCGGAACGGGCCCCTGTTTCCTATGCCGGTGCTCCTCGGGCTGTTTCACCTCAGGGACTGACCCTGCTGCCACGGAGCTGTCTCTGGCGCCGGGGCTGTGCCAGCGAGGGCCCTTCCCGAGCCCCTCCTTGGCTGAAGAAAGTGAGGGCTGTGCTGGAGTCCCTGTGCCTGGTCGCTGTGAGCAGCCCCCAGACCCGAAGGGTTCAATCACAAACCTGAACCCCAGCCTGGCGTGATATTCTGGCAGCCTCCAGCCATGTCCAGCAGAAACCTGGATGCCATTAGGGACTTACCCGGGCTGAGCTTTGAGTGAGACAGGCTGTTCCTTGGGCAAACATTCTGATTTTCAGTTGGAGGGGAGCACAGAGGTTTTACAGTGCACATCCCCACAGCTTGGGCTGAGCTTTGCTCCACAGCATTCACACCCGGGACCTGCCCCGGCCAGGCTCTGTCCTTTTGGCCACCTGTAGTCCGTGCCCACAGCTCCCTCGGGAGCGGGCGGGGCTGGGGGATGCTGAGGTGCTTGCGGCGGGGCTGGCAGCTCCAGACCTTCAGGGGGATGCTGCTTTTCCCCAGAATCAGATCGCAGTGTGGATGGAGAACAGAAATCAGAATTGTCAGCTTTTCCCATCCTTGCTCTAATTTCCCAGGCAATTTATTTACCACTTAAAGAAGACTAAATGAGACCCTGATGGCAGAAATCCCCATGGTGCTCTGTGAGAGCAGCCTGACCCAGGGCGGGCTGTCCTGCACCCAGGCTCGCTCCAGGTCCCTTCTCTCTCACCCACGTGAGAAATCCGGTGACTGGGTGCGTGGTGGCCGCGGGTGTGACGCACAGCCAGCTCTTCAAAGCCCTGCCGAGGATCTCTCGGTCAGGGAGCCCCTTCCCAGGGCAGCTGGCAGCGCTCCTGGGGAGCAGCAGCCCCCAGGGGAGGCTGGAGAGCCCCAGGCGTTTCCTGCTGAGGCAGCACATTCCCAGAGGGAGGAGAGGTCGCGGCTGGGGCTGTCCTGGTTTCCGCTCCCAGCACGGCCGTCAGCCGCCGCAGCTTCCTCTGGCTGCTGCCCAGCCTTTGCAAGGTGCACCCAGAGCTGGCCCGGCGATGGTCCCGCTGCCCCAGAGCGTCCCGGCCGGGCCAGCAGCCGGGCCAGCAGCCGTGCCAGCTTCTCTGTCCCGTGCGGGACTGGGCTGCTGCTCGGGCACAGCTGGGCAGGGACGCGGGTGGCTTCCCGGCTCCTCCGGTGACACACAGCCCGGCGGGGACAGCCACGAGTCACTTTCCTTCGCTTCCCCCTCTGTGAAGCTCCTCACCCACCGTTTGCATTCACCCTCAGCTCCCACTGTGCGGGGAGTGGGGCCAGGGCTGGCAAGTGGTGGCAGTGATGGAGGGGATGAGGTCTCCATGTGGCACCACAGGGCTGCCCTCTGCTTCTCATTCCGAGACTGCCATTTGTATCCAACTGAATTTTGTACTATCCAAATGATAGTATTTGTATCCAACTGAATTTTGTACTATCCAAATGACCATGTCCATGTAATATATTGCATTCACAATGTATTTAGCACGTAACTTAAAGGAAAATGTGAAGCAGAAGTATCTAGCACAGTTCTTAGTATAAAAATCAAAGCAAAATTAACCAAAACAATCATGTGGAAATGAAACCTTGAAGCTTATTTAAAAAATCAGGCACAGACCTCATGGTGCCAAAACCCCCATTAGGGTGAGTCATTTCAGCTCTCCCTCAGGGAAAAAGCACCGAAATGCTCATGTCCTGGTGAAATGTTTCACTTCTGACTGCCCAGGCAGGTGAGTCCCAGCAGCCCAGAATTTCCCCTCAAAGCCCAGGTGATGCTCATTCAGTACCAAGGGAGAAGAAAGCCACTTATCATCCCTGGCCAGTGATTGAATCAGCCACAGGTTTTTCTTGTGTTTCCAAGCGTTGAACTTCCCTGGAGGGCAATTCACTCACAAAATCCGTTCGTGTCATAGGTTTTAATTGTCATTTTATAACAGGTTAGAGTAAAGTAGGGGCTGCCTCGTGGTCCCTGCAGGTGGGTGTGTGCAGGGGCTGCCACGGGACCCCTGGCCCAGCAGGGTTTATCTCCCTGCTGTTATCACCTCCTTTCTCCCGGGCAATCAGCCGGGAGCCCATCCCTCTGCAAACGGGGGGATTTAATAATCTCTGCAAGCAGAGGGGGCTGAGGCAGGAGGGCTGGCGTGTGCCCACAGCACACGTCCCCTGGGGCAGGTGAGCAATGGCAGCCAGAGGGCTCTGGGGTGGGGGCTCCCATCCCCTCCCCAGGCAGGGAAACTGAGGCACACACAGCCACACCTGTGCCAGGGGCTGCTCTGGGATCACACGGCTGCCCCCAGCCAGGGCTTCAGCTCCATCTTCCTGGGGGGAGACAAGGACTTACCTGAGCTTCTTCAGCACTGAGAATGAGTTTACTTTGGCTCTGGGTTAATATATATGGGTTTAGTCATCTGACAGTGAGATCAACGGGCAGAGCTGGCCCTGGAAGATGTGATAGGTCTATTTTCTGCCTGTTTCAAAGCCTTTGTCCTGGCAGCAGCATGAGGCTGCCCCTCGTTATCAGCAGGCAATTAAAGCATCTGAAATTCAGGCTGAACATTTTTGCACATTTTTCCATCAAACCCTGGCTGCTTTGGGAGGAGGTGCTGAGGCTGTGTCTTCCCCAGCATCCCTGCCCGAGCACACAGGAGCAGGAGCAGCTCCTGGGCAGGTTGGAGAGGAGGGAAGGAGCTGCCACCCTCACAGCCAGGTCAGGAGGGAAGGACAAACTTTGGCAAGCTGTGCCTGGCAGTGGCTGTGCCAAGTTCAACCTCCTGGCTGTCCCCAGCCACACTGTGCAGCCTGAGCAGCCCTCCTCTCCTGTCCCTGTCCCCTTCATCCTCCCCTGATAACACGGGGACAATAGTGGTGGCAGCAAAGGCAGGGCCAGGGCTGAACAGGCAAACCAGGGAGGGACAAAGGCAAACACAGCCAGAAGGGCTCCTCCAGGCCCAAGGCCAGGGCCCTTCCAGGGATTAGATCCCCCCTCGGGCTGGGGTGAGACAAGTGTTTACCAAAGCCCTGGCTGTCGGTCCCAGCAGCCCTGTGTGCAAGAGGGAGCTGTGTCACCCCACGGGTGCCCTGGGGCTGTGCATGGGGTCCCTCCCTGCCCTTGCTCCTGGTCTGTGCCAGCTGCCAGCTGTCCCCCACCCCAGCAGGACCTGGCTTTACTCCTGTGCCAGGACAGTGCTTCACCTGCTCAGGTGGGAGCTGGAGGGGGCCCAGGGGTGGCTGCCCATGAAGGAGGACTTGCCCACCCCTCCAGCTGCTGGCCGTGGCTGCACTCACCACCGTGCCCACCCAGCCACTTCCCTGCTGGTGGGGAGTGGGGTGGGAGTGGGAGCATCCCTCACACAGCCTGGCAGCCCCAGCCCTGGCTCACACTCCGAGGGACCAGGCATCCCTTTCCATCCCCTCCACCCAGCCCTCATCCCCACCAAGAGGCAGGCTGGCTCTGCACTCCCCCCTGCTCTCTCTTGGCAGATAGTTTGCTGACGTCTTGTAACCGCAAAGCAGGTTGATTTGAATTTTCCATGGATGGCTCAGAGTCACGGATAATTCATTATTCACACCTCTCTAATTAGGCTGCTGGCCAGCAGTCCAGGCAGGGCTGAGAGCAGCCACATGTCCCCAGGCCAGGGCAGGTCAGCAAGGTCCAATGTGGCTTGAATTTGGGCTGTGGTGTCGCTCACCCTTCGCTGCACAGGGGACACAGGGCTGCTTTGATAAGCAAGATCCAGAGCTGGGAGGTCTGAGAGCAGCGCAGAGGGAAGGGCAGCAGCCCTTTGGGAGAGTTTCTCCAAACCTGGAGCCCAGCTCAAAGGCTGCCAGAGCCTTTCTGCTCCCGAGCAAGGGCTGGACGTGGCAGCAGTCCTGCAGCAGTGACTCGGAGCCGTGCAGCCGTTCCTTGCCCGCAGAAGGAGCTGGTGAAGCTCGCAGCCAGCTCCCTGGGGCTCACACTGGCTGCCCTTGGCACCGGGGCTCGTCCCGCTGCAGTCACCGTCACGGGTGGCACTGCCGGCAGCCGTGGGAGCAGAGCAGCACCGCAGAGGCAGATGGAGGGGCTGATGTGAGCGCAGGGAGAGGTGCAGGAGGATGAGCTGTGCTGGCAGGCTCCCCCGGAGCTCCCCGAGCCTCGGGCAGGGTGCCGGGGGCCGCGCGTTCCCAGCCCCGCTGATGAGAACTCCAAATGCGGCCGGTGGGCTGCTCCGCAGGCAGCTCCACGCCGCCAAGGCAGCCAGGGCCATTTTAATCATTTCCAGATTTGTGTGGGAGGTCAGGGCCCTGGGGTGCTGCTCCATGTCAGTTTTATAAACACGGCAGTTTTTCCAGATGGTCTCTGGCTCCAGCCTGGCTAGCAGGTTGATTGGGCCAGACCAAAATAACAACAGGTGGAGAACAGGCCATGACTGCCTGACGCTATCTCCCTTTTCCATCTATTCCCCAAATGATTTTTTTCTTTGCAGAAAACAATTAAGTTTTGCAGGGGCAGGGGCGGGAGCAGTGCCGGGCTGCGAGCTGAGGCCCCACACCTTCACTGCACGTGTGGGAGCAGCATCTGCCTGGGCTGGTGAGGCCAGGCAGGGCCAGGACCGGGCTGGGTCCTGCTGGCTGCTGGCACAGACCCCACCGGGCTCCCGAGCAGAGCTCTCTCCTCCATCCTCCCGGGGGCTGCCTGAGCTAGCAGGTCAGTTGCACACCAGCAGGCTCTTTCATTGCCCCCACTCCCCCTTTTTTATTCTGAGTTTTACAGCGAGATGAATTTTTTAATCTTTTCCATTAACTCCCAAGGAGATTTAGTGCCAAATGGGCGTTGTGGCAGCACGCTGCCTGCACCCCTCATTTCCAGGGCCAAGGGGAGCCCTGTGTCCCCAGGTACTCCATGGGTGGCCAGGGCTTTCCCAACACTGCCAACCCACCAGGACCACTCAGAGAGCAGCTCCATTCTCTCCAGCTCAGGAATGTGGCAGTGCCTCCCGAATGGATGCTCAGAGTCCCAGGGCTGAAAAGCCAAGCAGCACAGATCCCAGCTTTGACTTTGCACAGGAGCAAATGGGCTCCAAGGCCCCCTTCCCTCCCTCTCCATCACCCCTGCAGCAATGGGAGCACCTCTGGCTCACTGGGCACAGCTGCCCAGCCACAGGCAGCACTCAGAGCAGAGCTTGTGGCACGGAGACCTCTCTGAGCCCGAAGGATGGAAAAACCACGGCTGTGCACTGGCAATGAGCAGAGCTGCTCTCACATAGAGAGCTCTTTCATATTTCTCACTCACCCTCGTGCTAATGTCTCTCCGCAGGCCAAACCTTCCCATGCAGGGGATAGAGCTTTGGCCAGAGGTTGTAAATGGATTGTGGGCGTAAATAAAAGAGCTGCATGTGCAGCCCTGCAAGCCAGGCTCAGCACAGGACCCTCCCTGCATCTGTGCCTCACCCCACGCACACACCACGGCCCTGCCCATGCACGGGGCTGAGCTGAGCACACACAGCACCTGGGGGAGGAGCAGGGACATTCCCAAGGGCTCTGCTCAGAGGGAGGTTTCACACAGCCAAGGGGACATGGACCACCATCCCCTCTGTGCCTCTGGTGCAGCTCTGTCTCCACCTCCAGCATCCAAAAACCTCAGCAGCATCCCTTCCTCACTCCATAGCATCAATCTGGCATCACGCATCTCTGTTTCCTAAACTCAGGCCAAACCTTAACTGGCCCAGCCCAGTCATGGTGTGACAGCTGGCTCTGACACCTTCCCTCAGCCTGCCCTGATTCCTTCCATAGGAAGGAATTTGCTCCTGCACACCAGCTCCAAGGATTGCATGTCCCCCCTCTGCTAACTGCACAATCCCAAAGAAAATCTGTATCAAAGGCCTGCTGTGCTGCAGTTTAGCATTTAATTTATTCCATGGCTATTAATGGAGAAGAGGCTCCATCCCACGACCAGCACAAAGCACTGGCAGGAGAAGGGCCCTGGCTGAAATGCAGCCAGGCAGAGGAAGCAGCTTGGGCACGTGCTGGAGGTTTGGCCAGTGTGGCCACCGTGCTCGAGGGGAGGATCCTGCTGCAGGATCAGGGCTGGGGTCATTACTGTGGCACTGGGTCCTGCCCAGCAGGACTGGGGGAGCCCTGCCTGAGCGGGCAGCAGCCTGTTCACCTCCCCACTCTGGTAAGAAAGCAGGGGATTAGAAAGGCCTCACCCTGTTTCCACCAGCTCCTAAAATGGAAGTTTGGAGCTCTGGGAAGTGCGTCTGGACAGTTTTACTCCTGCAGGCAGGTAGGCAGTGAATCTGGAAACCCTCTGTGGTGGGAACAGTGGCAGCAGTGCAGGGACTCACCTCCCCCAGCCCTTTGTTCAGGAATCCCATTTCTGCCATGTCTAAATATGCCCTAATCCTACAAACAGTTCCCCTCCAGGAAAAGGAACAGACCTGGGGCTGATTTTTCTCTGCAGCTATTTGTGCACACCTGAAACCTTGGGATAATAATGAATGAAGTGGCTCTGGCATGGCACCTTTCCCCCTTGGATCTTACCTTCCTTTCCATAGCTTGAAGGTGTTATCAGCTCTGTTTGCAGGTGGAAAACTGGAGCTGTGTTTCAGTGATGGAGGAAGCCTGGTCTGAGCACTGTCACTGCAATGCCAAGGGCAGATCCAGTGCCAGGGTGTTGGGCACGATCGTGTGCACTCAAAATGTTTTGACAGGTTAATTTTGTCTAGGTGCTTATTTGCCAGTGGATACCTCACACACTGGTGCCAGCCCAGCTCTTTCCTGGCCTCCACTGCCTGCAGATGGTGGCAAAACCCCCCCACAACCCCTCAGCCCAGAGCCCTGGAGCCCAGGGAAGCGTGGCTCCAGTTCACCTTGGGCTGCACCTCTGCAGGGCACAGCGTGTTTGCCCCAACAATTCCTTCTCCTGTTGGCACTGACATCCTTCTGGATGCTGGCACCCAGAAAGAGTCCTGAATTTTCAGGCACAAGGAAATTATTTCTATAAAATCATTTGGTTTCTTTGGAGGATTGGGAAGCTCAGTAACCAGACAGGCTACAGCCAGCACTACAGGAGTTCCAGTTGGAAGGGACATGCTGTAGATCTTTCCCTAGGACAGTGTTGGCTGGCAATTACATCACTTGGGAGAAAGAAATGGGGGGGATAGGGAAGGAAAAAACCACTGTATTGGCAATAGGGACATTGGATAGAAAAGGACCCCGAGGCCACATGAAGCCAGGATCAGCTCAGGCATCTTCAGCTGCCTGGCAGTGCTGCTGCCACAGCCTGGCAAGGGGACAGGGACCAAGGGCCAGCGAGCACCACAGCACTGCTGTGCCCTGACCCAGAACTGGCCAGGTTAATATTCCTGCCTTCAGGAGCACTCCTGCCTGGGCCCTGTGCTCCCAGGGACACGTCACACTCCAGAAGAGCAATGTCTTTAACTTGGCACTTTCTGGACAGTCTCTGTCCCTGGCACCCACTTTTTACTATCATCTACGCAGGCAGTTTGTTTCTAAAATTAATGCACTAAAACTGCACACATACGTACTGGGGGGTGGGGCTCAAACACCAGCAGGCGAGTTTGGAAGTGCCAGGATGGAAAAACATCTGGGACACCAGGGGAAGGTCCTGCTGCAGGAGCACTGGGAGCAGGGAGGGCTCCTGGCCCTGGGCCGTGCTGGGATGGCACAGAGGTGTCAGCTGCCCGCAGAACGTCTTCATCACACGCTGCAGTTCGTGTGCTGCACACGTGGAACCTGCCCAGTGCCAGCCCAGCCGTGTCTGTGTCCCTGCCTGTGCCAGTGTCCATGCCCATGTCCGTGCCTGTGTCCCTGTCTGTGCCCATGTCCCTTTCCGTGCCTGTGTCCCTGTCCATGCCAGTGTCCATGCCCACACTCCTGCCCAGCCGACAGCCGGAGCTGTTTGCACACACACACACACACACACACACACAGACACACACACACATTGCACAGACACACACAGACAGACACACACACAGATAGACAGACAGACAGACACACAGACACACATTGCACACACACACAGACACACAGAGACACACAGACACACAGACACGCAAACACACACACAGACACACAGACACGCAAACACACCCACAGACACACACACAAACACACACATTGCACACACACACACACACACACATTGCACACACACACACACACACAGACACACACAGACACACACACACACATTGCACACACACACATTGCACACACACACACGTGTGTGCATCTCCTGAGCTGGTTCAGCGCCGAGGGAAGGAAACAAAGGCCAGGATCCCTGTGGATAAGCGGGGAGGCAGAGGAAGGGCAGGAGCAGCCCACACACCGAGCCACCCGTGGGCTGCCCCACCGCCCGGCGTTCCCAGGCTTCTTCCAGAGCGCAGGCAAGCAGCCCGCATTGCCTGCACCTGGCTGCTATTAAGCATTCAATCAAAAAGGGATCACAAGCCAGATAGAACTAATTCGGAGGAACTTTTTTACACAACAAGCCCCTTTCAGTTTGCTTGTTTGGTTTTATATCTAAGGCTAACTCCGGCAGGTTTGAAAATGAGCAGAGCTCTTGGCTGCGGGGGACACACCACGTTTCCAGCAGACAGAGGTGGGAGTTCTCCTTTGGTGTTTTAAAAATAGCACTACAAAGAGAGGCAGGCTGGGATCCTGGTGGTGTGCAGAGGGGGTGACACGACAGGGCTGTGTCCCAGGCCAGTCCTGGGGACAGGGCCCACAGAGCTGGAGGGTGTCTGTCCCCCACAGCTGCTGCTCAGGTCCTTTGCACTTGTCTTCCACCGTGGTGAGTCTGGGGCTGTCCAGGATGCTAAAGAAGAGACAGGCTGGTGCGCAAGGCCGTGCCCTCAACAAGGTTCCCTGTGACCTGGTCTTGGACCCTTCCCAAAATCGCATCCCTGTAGGGCAGGCCATCAGCAGGGTCTGAGCACCGGGCACTCCATGTGGGAGCAGCTGGGATGCAGTCCTGGAGCACACGGCTGCCTTGAGCTACACAGACATCGCTGGAGCCTGCCAAACTTCTGTGCTGAGCTGATGGAAGCAGGAGGAGTCTTGGAGGACACCTGGAGGTGAGGCTGTGACCCCCAGCAGCCCCGTGCCAAGCCCAGTCCCCAGCAAACACTGGACAGGTGGCAGAACTGGCCCCAAATGTCTCCTACACAATGGCTTTGACCCTATTTCAGCAAGGAGCTCACGATGCCATTAATCACTAATGACACTTCCTTCTGCCATGGCAAAAGAGACCCATCTTCTTATTTTTTATCAACTATGAAAAATCCACATTTAAAAGTTCCTTTTCTTCCACCTTCACAGAGCCCAGCAGCAAACACTGCCAGCTCCTCCACAGCCACCTCTAGATCCCCATCCTAAGGGCAACTACTTTTTTGAAACACAAAAAATGAAGGTAATGACAACAATAATCACACACACTCTGTAGCTGTGTGCTGCAAAGCCTCTGGAGGTGCCTTAACCCTCACACAGGGAGGGCACACCCACACGGGGAGAGCACAGAGGTCCCCACACCAGCTGCTCAGTGCCAAGGACGTGTCACTATTGGTCTGTCCTGGTCACCCACCCTGAGAGCAGAGCGTGGCCAGGCTGCTCTGGCAGCTGCAGAGCCGGTGCCTCCGTCCCGCTCCATCCCCGGTGCGTGGGTGTGCAGGGATTTACACACACAGCGGGCAGAAGCCAAAGGCTTCCCGCAGTTGGGAGCGTCCCCATGCCGCCGGCCCCAGGAATTGTGCCCAAGATGTGCTAAAAGGGACCATTCACAGGCGCTCCCGGAGGCGCCCCTCCGCACTGGCCACACTCGGATGGCGGCTGGGACACGCTGGCTTTCAGGGGAGGGCTCCAAGGAGGTTTTAATTTAATGCTGGCGCTTACCCTGGGAAGGATTTCCCAAGTAGGTGGAAATTCATGATCTCCATCAGCCCAGGGAGAGAGGAGGAGCATCTCCTTGTGCACTAATATTCCTCTTTTGGGGACGGTTCTGGATGTCTATTCCCCAGACACTGATATTCTCTTTCCCAGGAATATTAGCTGGTTTAAAACTTGAGCCAGTATTTGCACGTTATTTACACCAGCTTTTGGCTCCCACCCGCCCGGCTCCCGGTGGAGAGGGGACCCGAAGGACCGCAGGGGCTTTTCAGGCTCGGCTCAGGCTCGGGCTCAGCTCCGGCGGGAGGGAGAGGGGAGGGAGCTCGCTGGCCAGATGGTTTATTTTCACTCGCGATCAAACTCGCTGCTTGTCTCGGTGGCTCCCGACAGCTCATCCTCCCACGGCCGCCTCCGGGAGGGCACGGGCGGTGCCCGGGCTGGAGGCGTCCCCGGGAGCGGCTGGGGGACCCCGGCCCCGGCACGGCCCCGGCTCCGCGGAACGGTGCCGGCAGAGTCCCTCTCGCTGGCCCCAGCCCCTGATGGAGGGAATTAAGGAGCGGATTTGGCTGGGAACAGCCCCCAGGTTCTCTCACAGGGAAAGGGGGAAGGCAGATGTACAGCTTTGTCCTAGGAAGGACATTAAAGACCTTGCCCTGGAGAAGCACCAGGCTGTTGGGTTGTGGCCAGCGTGACTAAGCCTCCTCTTCCTCTCTGCTCACCCTTCTCTCTGCCATGTCAGGCTTTTTAAAAAGCACCTCTAGTTTTGCAATTCTCTTGCTCAGAGCCTCATTACTCAGGCTGAGCTGGCCCTGTTTCCTGGGGAGCGAGGCATCCCTGCCTGATAAGATAAGCTCCCCAAAGAAAGGCTTTGGGACCCTGACTCACTGGAGAAACTTTCTGCCGTGCATTCATACAGCCTCTAACACACTCAACTATTTGATGGGCTTATCAGCGAAATTCAAATGTTCATCTATGGTCACTAGAGGACAGCCCTGATCCAGGAGCAAGGTCATCCCAATCAGGTGTTAAGCCTGGAGAGTCATCCTATCTGCACCTCCCTACATATTCACAGCCCTTTCTCTGTCCTGTCCCCAAAACCCTCTTGCCCTGAGCTCCCACAGGGACTCAGAGACCCTCTGGTGCTGGAGCCCTGTTCAGCTGGGGCTCTGGACAGAGGGTGGCATCCCTGCTGGCAGGAGCCCTGTGCCTGCTGCCAGGTCCCAGCCCTCGTGGGCAGGGCTGGGGGATCTGTGCTCGGTGCCCACAAGCTGCAGCTGGGGCAGCTCCAGGCTGTGGTTCCCCATTACCAGCAGGGTCTGGCTCCAGGTTATCGCTCCTGCTGCTTCTGGCAGCCCATGTCTGGTTTTACAGACGGGCAATAAATCCCCAAGGAGAAGCAGCTACAAGGTCTCCATCCATGGACCCCCCGAGAGAAAGCAGGCCCAGACCCCAAATGTTTGCCCTGGTCAGCCCCCTCGTGAAGGCACCCGTGATTTTCTTTTTTAGGTACAGTGAACTCTCAGGCCAAAGGATGCCACTTCTGATTGCATCAGCAGGGCTGCAGATGCAGCTGATACTGGCTGGGGGAGAAATCCTCTTCTGGGGCAATAAACCCAGCACAACTTTGGGAGCAATTCCTTGGCTCTCAGCGAGTCCATTCCCTGCACACTGCTCAGATAGAAGGGGCTCCATGGGTGCTTTCCACCAGCATCCAAACCCAACACCCTGGCTTTCCCCTGGGCTGGCCCCAAAGCACCCCATCCCTGGGGTGGGCTGCCTTGCCACCAGCCCCACTGGGGTGATGAGTGTGTCAGAGCTGTGTGTGCCCAGCTGTGCCCAGCTGTGCCTCTGGCAGCAGGACCCAGCAGGTTATCAGGCAGCTCTGGAAGCCCCCAACAACTGCAAATGATCAACCCCGGGGGGGATTTTTTTCCTCCCCTCGGCTCTGGAGTCAATTGTCAGCCCTGCTTTTAAAGACACCCTTGTCGGCAGCGCGGCTATGCTTTTCTGCTCCGGAGGAATTCCTCTAAAACAATAATAGTGACATTGTTCCTCACTTTGCTGGCGGTTTTATAGGGCTCACGTTGGAGAAAGGTGACCATGGCTGCCTTTTGGCCACATGTGTTTACACAAGGAAATGCATGTGGGTTTTGGGGTGGCGCCTGGAGTCAGCAGCCGCTCTCTGTACTCCTGACCCTTACAGAGCTGCTTTCTTGCTTCTGGGTACGTTTACTGCACTCCAGATGTGAGCTGGCTCCAGCAAGGCTGCGGAGCGCCAGGGATCTGGCATCCCCAGACTCATCAGTCCGTGGGGTAGAATGCCATGGTGGTTGTTTTAAAAGCTGTAATGCGTCTTGGTAACACATCATGATTTATTCAGCCCTTGTTTGACAGGGAGCCTTTATCAAAAGCCGATGCGAAGCCCGGGCTCGGCGGCGCTGCCGAGGGTGGCTGGAGCTGCTCCTTCCCCAGGGATGGGCTGTTGCTTGGGATCCCAAGGAGCTGGGTCCCCACCGTGCCACCCATGCTGAGGGGCTGCATTTGGGGACACCTGTGCTGAGGGTGCACCTCCACCCCAGGGCTGGTTGAGTCGCTGAACAGATCAGCCCCAAAGAGTTTCGAGCACTGCAATGTCCCTGCTGCCAGCACCAGGAGCCCTGGGGCTGCAGGACCACGGGGTGACCTGGGGGTGACAACAGTGCCAGTCTCTCGTGGCAGAACCCAGGCTTGCTTTGGCCTCACTCTCAGGCAAACCAGAGTTGATGGAAGGAGAAAAAGAAGTGAAAATGGAGCTTGGGGAAAACCAGGCAAAACCAGAGCAGAGTGTGGGCAGGGAGGGAGCTCTGGGAAGGCAGAGCAGTGGCAGAGCTGGGGAGTCCCTGCCCACAGCTCCCAGCACCCCACCAAGGGCCCTTCTGCCCTGCTCTGTTCCACTTTTCTGCCCTCGCACCAGATAAACCACAAAACACAGTTACAGGGAAAAGGGGAGGGTCAGATGGTTCACAGCCTGAGAACAGCTTGCTGCTGGCCCAGGCTGGAGGCACAGGAGCCTGAGGAGAGCAAGCCCTGCCCTGAGCCAGGGCTGGCAGGCACTGGGCAAGCTTTGGGGGAGCAGCCCAGGATGGGGGCTTGGCCCCAGCCCTGCATCCCTGCTCCAGCCTCCTCCCTTGGTGCCTCTGAGGTGCCATTCCCATGGCACAGATGGATGCAGGACACTATAGCCCTGGATTACGAATGAGCCTCTGGTTTAGAGATATTTATTTGCTTTTTATCATAATGGGAAAAAAATGCAACAGCAGATAGAAGAGGAAGGAAAAACCCCAATCTGGGTCAGGATCTCACACTGGCTAGTTCACTTCACAGTTTAAGTAAATAGTTCTCATCCCAAAACCCTTCAGGGTCATATAAATGTGCCTCTTCACATGGAAGAGACTATTTTGATAGTAGCTGGGTGCCTGATGAATTTGCAACTTTCCCAAACTGTCGGTGTCTAGAATGTGACTCAGTTTTTCACAGTGAGATATAAAATCCTATCAATTAATCTAACTTTTATTGCACCTCTGGGGCATGAACGTGATGTTATTTAAACAAATGGTTCCCATTACCTTCAATTATTTTATAAATGTTTTTCAGTGATTTATAGGCTTCTATTAAATGGACAATATACTTCTGTGCTCCTCGAGGGGGTAAACAGTAATCTAAAGGCTTGGGTTTGCTGATCCTTTTTTCTTTCTCTCCTTCCTTTTCCACATGCATCAGAGGCTGCTGTTTAATTACCGGGAGGTGGGGAAGAGCCGGGCCAGACGCTCTGACGGCCGCCCCCGCACCCGAGGGTGCCGCGGGGCCCCTCCTGGGCCACCTCCCCCCCAAAGCCCGGGGCTGCCCCAGCGATGGCTCCGGGCTCTCCCTGCAGCGTCCCTGCCCGCCGGCTGTGCTCGGCAGTGGGGACAGGGCCGGGCTGTGCCTGGGGGTCTTACAGCTCTGCTGCTGCTCCGGAGGGGACAGGCAAGGAACGTCTTGCTCCTCTCATACATGACTGAAGGAATTCCTCCCGCCTGGGATGGAGATATCCCTGCGGTGCCTCATGCTCTGGGGACACATGACACTGCCACCAGCAGCCAATCCTCACAATGCGAGGAGAGCGCAGCCCTGAGCCCCGAAAAGGCTGGCACAAGGCCCGGACAGCAGGTCATTTTTGCCAACCCAGGCTGTTCTCCCACTGGTTTTGTTGCAGGCTGGATTTGGGGAAGGCCAGGAAGGGTCAGAGCAGCAGGATGCAGCGATGGGGACGGTGCAGAGCCTGCTAGATAAGCGGGGTCACGCCGGGACGTGGTTGCTGGAGCAGTGACCCCGGCTGCCACCCCAGCACAGGACCCCATCCATCTCCCTGCCAGGCCTCCCTGCTAACCCTCAGTGCTGCACGCTGACAGACAGGACAGCAATTAAGTCCTCGCTGAACCAATTCACTTGAGCCTGTCTACATTTCAAACAGCTCTGGAGATAGGCTGTGTTTACAGAGCCTGCTGCCGTTTATTATTTTTTGGGGGGTGTTGCATGGAGTGGGGAGGGGAGATGACATTTGGGGAAGATAAATAGGGCAGAAGACCCTGTAAAGACAAAGGGCTGAGCACGGCGGGCTCGGGCAGGGCTGCAGAGGGCAGGGAGAGCGTTTCCCAGCTCTGGCTGAGGATGGGCACAGCTCGGTGCACGCTCCTGGGCTGCTGCAGCCTGGGCAGGACCTGCTCCAGCACTGGGCTTCTTGGATGTCCTCTGCTAGCCAGGACTAGGACAATTTATAGGAAATCCCCTGCACAGCAGGGCCCCGGTTCCATGGGCACTCCTTTCCTTCCCACCCCGTGGCACACCAGGCACACACGGAGGGAGCCGCAGATGCCACACTTCCCTCCCAGCTGGGACCTGGCACCTCCTTGCCAGGGACATGGGCAGCCCCGAGCGAGCAGGAGAGCCCTGGCTCTCCCCTGCACAGGCAGGGAAGCTCAGAGTGTGCCCTGGGGACATGGCAGAGGGAGAGGGCACGAGCTGCTGGGGCTGGGGGTCACACTCCCCAGGGCTCCCAGGGACCCCTCAGAGCCCTGCTGGGTGTCCCTGGGGGCTGTGTTACCATCCTGTGCTCTCCAGAATGAAACCCTTGTTTTCCCAAAAGGCTGATCCCCACCTCCCAGCCCGGGCAGTGTTTTCCAGCACCATCCCCTGACCTCTGCTGGGCGCTGGGGGCACACGGAGCCCACTCGGGCAGCAGACCCAGCCGGGTGTTGTCCTTGGCAAACAACAACCCCCTCCAAGTTCTTACACTGAAAACAGCTAATAAGGTTTTACTTAATTAAGCAGCACGAGCCCTCACAATGCTGATTGTCACTTTTCCCCCTTGCCTTGAGCTGCTGCCACATCCCAGCTGGGAATCACCCGGCCTGCTCCGGACGGGCCGCGTGCCCAGGAGGGCTGCACAGGCACCGATAAATAATAATAACGAAAAAATATCTATACCTACCCCCTTGCCTTTCCTCTGCTTAAATCAGGTCATGTCTGGAAGACAAAAACACTGCTTGGGAGCCAGGGTTTGGGGCGATACAAAGGGGAGTGTTGTCTGGAAGCTGGCCGGGAGTCAGAGCGGCGTGGTCGCTGTCCGGGCTGTTTGCACAGCAGCCACTCCAAAATCAGATTTCACTGCAGCAGCACTGAGTCTTCCTCGGGTTTCTCCAGATCTGGGCTTGGGTCTATTTCTCGCTGCAAGGTTATTAAAAACACTTGAACCTGAAAAAGATTCATTGTGTCCACACGTTTGCTGTTTATTATTATAAACAAGGGTGTCAGGGCCATTAAAAATAAATCAAAATGGGTAAAAAATGAGCAAGAAATACAAGGAAATTGAATGATTGAAAACACCCATCCCATCATCCAGGGCTGACAATTCCCACTCACAGGAATGCCTCTGTGCTAGAGAGAGGGGAAAATAACTTCTCATTTTTCTTTTCAAAAAACTGCATCCCTTTCTCAGCTGGGGATGCCAAGCTGTGAGAAATGGAGAGGAACAGATCCAACACCCAGCCCTGGGTTTGATGGCTCCTGGACCCTGATCCGTGCTGGCACATATTCACTCCCACCAAGGGATGTGACTCGGGAGCTGCAAACAGGGACAGGGCCCAGCCAGGGGCACACCCCGGGGCTGAAGGGCTGGGAAAAGCCACTTCATCACCCCACTCCCTTCACAGCATCTCAGCCACCTGACATCCTTAAAAATCGTTGAAAAGCAATCAGAGGAGCTGCATCCTGCTCTCGTTCACACCAGCACACATCCAGAAGGAGGTGTTACTGTACACAGCACCAAAAGCTGTCCTTGTGGAATTACAATTGTTCCCTCAAGTCAGACCTCGGGGCTCTGTCATGGGAGGACACCAGTCAAGTGCCAGCCCCAGGCCTTGCTGATGGCGGGACAGCTGAGACCCTCGGGCAAGAGATGGCAGGAGCCAAGGCACATGTCAGCAGGCTGCTGGCCCAGCTGATCCCATAATCTCATTAAAAACATCACTGGGAGATTTCCTGCTCCACACCCCGGGCACTTCCCACAGCCAGGTCTGGGGAACCAAGGCACTAAAATCTGATGAAAATGATGGAAAGTGTTAGAAGGGTCTTGTTTCATGGCAGTGGGAGACCACAGGGGTCATTTCTTGTCACTCTTGGTTGAACACCAAAGCTCATGGGTGGCATTAGGAATATTTTAGAAGAACCACACATCAAAAACCAACTCTTTTTTTTAATGCATGTAATAATTTAGAACATGACTCTGCGTGGTGAAGGTAATGAAATCCTCTCCTTCTGTAGGCCTGCACAGACCAAAACCAAGCTTAAAACGAGTGACCCTGCACAAGAAGAGACATTGAAAGGGTTTTTGTTGTACTTTTGGGGCACGGGCTGGGGAAGGGACACAGGACTGGGGACTGTGTTTTGCTGGGAAGCATGACGACATCCAGGGAAGGAAGGGAACACTCTCAGCCTTCTGGCCTAAATTATCTGCTAACACAAATAATCAAATTCCAGGGACCACACTGCTCTGGCGCCACTAGAACAAGGGGGAGGCCCAGCCCCAGCACTGAGTGAGCAGGTGGCAGCCCAGCCTGACCTGCCTGGGACACTCAAGTGCGAGGTACAAAACTCTGGTGCTCTCCAAGGAAGCAGCACTGCTCACAGGATCGTGGGAAGTTTTTAATGGCTCACTCAAGGCAAGGCCTCTGAAATGTTTATATTAATACGTACATGTTGGATAGCCACTCATTTGGTCTCAGCTGGAAACCAGTCCAAACAGCTGAGAAACATCTGGCTGCTAACCTTGGACAGCATCTAATCTGGTAGCCCAGGGATTTAAGAGGTCTCTTTGGAGGGACAGAAGTTTGGCAGGTCCTTGCTGAGATCTCTGTCCTGCTGTGGCTGTTCCTCACTCCCTGCTCCGGGCTGACACGTACAGACCCCACCTCCAGCATCCAGAGTGACTGCACAGAGCTGCAGCTGGGCACTGCCACTAATTTTCAGGACCAGTCCTGAAGGTGTGGGGCTGTGTGCTCCCCCTGTCTCAAGGGGACACACAGCAGCTCGTTGCCAGCTCACTGAACCAGGCACGACTTCACCTCTCTGCCCCAGTCCACGTGCACAGGGCTGGGGCAGCCCTCCAGGCTCCCCTTGGCTTGTGTTCCCTCTGCCTCACTTGCAGCAAATCTGTCCCAGCACACCAGGCAAACAAAAATCCTCTTCTCTATAGATCTGCAGACCACGATGAAGGCAATTAGGAACATGTGGTTTCAAAGCAGAGCAAGTAGGAGGGGAAATGGCCCCATTGTTTCTGATGAAGATGGCTCAAAAGTTTGCATAACTTTTATTTTCAAAACTCCTGCTTGGTTGGTTTTTTCCTCCCAAAGAATCTCCAGCTTTGGCTATCCTGAAACACCCTTTGGCAAGTGGAAAGATAAAAGTAAGACAACATAAAAGAATAGATGCTGAGCAATAGAGAGGGGGAAGAGACTTTTAGACCATTTGACATTTAGTCTCCCCTCCTATCACCCATCAAGGTTCTGCAGGGCTTTCTGGACATGTCAGGGCAAAGCCACCTGGCTCAAGAGGCAGAAAAATAGGACAGGACCCACATTTCTGAAAACCCTTTGTAGGCTTTATTTAAAACGAGGTAAGGATGAAAAAAGGTGACAAGATGCTTGACAGATATAAAATGATGAGCATTCAGCTTATCTCCCTATCCTCAACATCTTCTTCTGCTATTTACTTTTATGTGACAACAAATGTGGGAGACATCAGGGAAAATGTAAAGAAAGGCACAAGCACCAGGGATGTAGCACCAAGAAGGGAGGACAAGGAAGAAGATGCTCAACAAGGGCTTAAAAAGCCTCTTTCCTAGCAGAGGCTGAGCACGCTGGCTCTGGTCCAACAAAGCACTTAAGCATGTGCCTTAATTAAATTTGCCTTTACTGGGGCTCTTCGCAGGCTTCAGCACATTCTCCAGCAATCTGCTACAGCATGACCAGGGAAAACGAGGAGCTGTTAAGGGACCTGAATCTCAGTCAGCAGCCAGGTTAGCGAGCGTTGGGAGAGCACATTAACCAAGATTAATGCAACATGGCAACTCCACTGACAGGAAAACCCTCAGCCACCAGAAAAACCTTCTCAAACATAAAATCATAAGTAAAAAAGTTTAGATATTAAGATTATCAGTATCAATTTCTCTTCAGCTTCTTTCAGCTCAAGGTAGGTAGAGCCTGAAGCAGGCATATTTACAGGTACCTGCAGAACTGGAACTCCCTTGTCACAGGGCATGTCGGTGCCAGCTTGAAAAACCACACTGACCCCACCGTGCTGTTCCTTGGTGCAGCAAACACTGTGGGCAAAGCACCAGCCTCAGAGGCTGAATGGCCAATTCCCACAGACACCAAGGTGAGCCACCAGCAGCCCCCACAGCCCTGGCAGTGCCCTGCAAAGCACTGGCACAGGAGCTGAGCACAGCCCCTGCAGTCCCTGGTGCAGGGTCCCACAGCTCAGCCCTGCTCCTCTGCTCACACCCACCCCAGGGGCTCGGGGCTCTGGGGGAGCCCCCGGAGCTGCCCTTGGTCAGGGTCTGCCCGGGGCCGAGGGGCACGGCCGCTCCTCCTGCTCCGTGTCCTTGTCCCTCCTGCTCTGGTCCTTGTCCCTCCTGCCCCATGTCCTTGTCCCTCCTGCTCTGGTCCTTGTCCCTCCTGCTCCGTGTCCTTGTCCCTCCTGCTCTGGTTCTTGTCCCTCCTGCCCTATGTCCTTGTCCCTCCTGCTCCAGTCCTTGTCCCTCCTGCTCCGTGTCCTTGTCCCATGCCAGCGTGAGCCACAGACAACCCTAGTGTCTCCCAGAGCGGCTCAAGACTCGCCCTGGCTTCAAAATTGTTACTATAATGCAAGTGGGAGAAACTGAAATTGTAAATATAAAGCACTGCGTGGGGTTGTAGGAGAGCAGAAGGGGCACATTTAAGCACGTACTCCCTACATACACACAGCTTAATTCCAACACACCAAGGAGCAACCAACCATTAGTCTTTACTAACAATGAAGGTCTCACTGTGGTGCTGGCGTTCCCCCAGCAGGTTAATGCCTGTACACTGGGACAGCCACGATACACAGGCTTCTCCAGCTGAAACCGATTCCGGATAAACACGAGCAGTGGTTCCCACACGAGGACGGACCGCCTAACCCGAGCCCTGGCCCAGCCTTGGGAAGCCTTCTGGCTCCCTCTGCTGTCCCCGCGGCCAGCCCAGGCCATCGGCTCAACCCCCGGCAAGCACGGGCAGGGCTGGCTCGGGACCCTCTGAGGGCACAGGGCTGGCTCAGGGACCCTCTGAGGGCACAGGGCTGGCTCGGGACCCTCTAAGGGCACAGGGCTGGCTCAGGGACCCTGTAAGGGCACAGGGCTGGCTCAGGACCCTCTGCACAGCGGGCACAGGGCTGGCTCGAGACCCTGTAAGGGCACAGGGCTGGCTCAGGGACCCTGTAAGGGCACAGGGCTGGCTCAGGGACCCTCTGCACAGTGGGCACAGGGCTGGTGGGTCTGGCTCAGCCACCCCCAGCAGCACCTGCTCCAAGTACAACACCTATTTCATGGCCAATGCCCTTATTTTATTTATTTATTTATTATCCCTTGATAGCTTTCTCTGAAGAGACAGTGGCCCTGGACAGAGACTGAAGGCTGGCAGGGATCACCTGAGCACTGTGGTGGGCACTGGCAGGGTTTGGATAAGCACAGGTGTGGCACGGCTGTGTTCCCACACCTCACTGCTGAAGCACCAACAAGCACCAGCCCGGGGGTGAATGGTCCCTTCCCCTGCACAGGTGACACACTGACAGAGCCACCATGCAGCTCCAGTGGCAGCTGGCTCCCAAGGAGTTATTACTCCACACTGCTCTTACTTGGTTGTGGGAACAGCAGCAGAGCTCTGAGGTGTCCAGAGAGTGCAGCTCCAGGGGGAGAACAGTCACAGCGAACCCTTTTTTTTTCAAGCAGCACCCAGCTTTGTCTGGCAGGTGCTGTGAAGAGGTGGCTCCTGCCAGCACAGCTCCCAGCCAGGCCGGGACGCTCTCACCTGTACAGCTCGCAAAGCAAACCTGGCGCTTGTGCGGTTTTAAAATCATTACTTGTAGGAAGGTTCAGGGAGGTCCCAAACATCCACCAACCACAACCTCCCGAACAGGGCAGGGGCACTCTGAAAAAGAGACAATCAAGCAGCCCACAGTAATTATCACGTTGTTCCAGTGCCCATTTACCACCTTTGGCACTAAGCTATTTTAAATAAACACACACAATTAGCCCCATTGTCTTCAGACACCCTCGGGGCTGCCCCAGGAGCAAGCAGTATTCATTCCAGCCCAGAAACCAGCAGCAAGTTTCACAAAGCATCACAAGGTCATTCCTGTTTCATTCCCAACCCAGAATGAAGAGCCCTGTTTCAGCCCATCACTGCAGTGAATGCGTCAGGACCTTCCAGCAATCCTCTGAACTGGAGACACTTCACACTGGGAAAAGGGCAACATTTCACAGCCTTGTTTTTACCCAGATTGGGAGAAAAGCTCAGCTTGTTGCGGGGCACGTCGCAGGCAGATACTCTTCGCTATCTGAGGAAAACGCTTAAAATTTCAGGTTGTGAAACACTCCTTGAGAGACAGTGTAACATGCAGCTGCAGAGGGATTCCGTTTCCTCGGGACTCCAGCACAGCAAGGCCACGGCCCTGGCAGCTCAGGGATCCAGGAACCCCCGGCAGCTCCTGGGCCCCACCTGATGCTACCAACGGCCAAGTCTGGGGCAGCCTGAGCTTAAACCAAAACTACAGATGTTCCTTGGCACAGCAGCAGCTGGATAGAGACAATTGCCTTTCACCACCAGGTTACATCCTGTCAGCTAAACGTGATCTGTAGGAAGATACTTCCAAACAAATCAAGAATTCCATAAGGGATCAAAATTTTAAACATAAATACAATTAAAGGCTTCTAATATTAATGCACACTTTTTATTATATTAAAATCAGGCAATGGTCTGATACAATAAAAAGGCTGCTTATGGAATACTGTTATGTTAAACTTTCAGTACAGAGGATGTTAAATCCTTACAACTAATATTTTCCTCAGAAGTTAATGGAAACATCAATTGTTCATTGACTTGACAGCTGCTGCTTTAAAATGTGTTTATTTTTACTCTTTTCTTTTTTTCCTTTTTTTTTTTTTTTTTTTTACNTTTTTTTTTTTTTTTTTTTTACACAAACACTGAATTTTTCATAAAACTTAGGACACACTAGGTTGTTTTCCTGTAAGCTTGCATCCACATTGCAGCAGTTAGTGGTCCGGAACAGTAAACCAGAAAAGGCAGTGATTTGCCAGGATGCAAAGCCAATCAAGGTCCTTAATCTGCTGTGCCACCGCTTCCCCAAAATCTTCACTGAAGAGATTTCTAAGACTTACAGAACCCTAATAAAATCTACCACCCAGATTTGATTTGTCTGAGGCTGTCACATCTTTAGAAGGGGCAAATGCAAGTGCAACATTTTGTTAATTAACATTCTTGGGTCAATCCAAAGCACCAAAACACAGCGATTTGAGGGTACCTGGAGCGTGTTCAGAATCTCTGTGCAGAGTCTCCCCCACTGAGGTTTGGCAGCAGCAGGTTTGGGCAATCCTGGTAAATTACTGCTCTTTTCCCCACTCAAAGCCTATCTAAGAGCACGGCCGTGGCCAGCTTGGCGGTGTGGCAGCAGTGCTGGAGGGAAGGGAAAACCCACGGTTGCCAGCAGAACAGATACTCTTGTTTCCCAGGCTGGTGAAGACTAAATTTGTTGCAAAACCAAAATGATAAGCAGGAGGGAACAGGTCAAGTTATTGCCCCGACGCTCATCCCTGGGCTAGGGGTGAGAAGAGTCACCAAGAGGGGCAAAAAGAAAGCAGCACCCCCACTAAAAAGAGGGGAAGAGGGAAGAGATAAAAAGAGCCCTGAATCCCTCACCCAAAGCTCACGTCACCGGTGAGGGGGACCAGGAAGAGAAATACAATCTATGCCTTGGCCAAAGGAAAGAAGGAAAGCTTGCCCCAGATTATCAGGGCATTTAAAAAAATAATAAAAACCCCAAAACGACCACAGTCACATTCAGCCTTTACTAGAGCCAGCACAAAGGGAGGGATGACTGAGGTTAGCACACATCCCCAGTAGTAGTCCATACAGCCCAGTGTAGTACTGGAAGCAAAAACCTTTGTGTCTACTCTAATAAATAGCCCTGAGCTTCGACTCTATTGCAAAAGACAGAGAAAGAAAAAAAATAACCCAGGCCAGACACACAGCAAGGTGATTGTGGGATGGATCCTTTCACAGTTAAGTTGGATGTGCCACACTGGTCTTGACAGTAATAAATTTAAATAGACTTTTCCTGATACCAGAAGTTCAGCTATGTGGACAGTGGTTACACGACAGGATTATTTGTTATAGCACAACTTATATTTCAAATGAAAAAAAAAATTAGTATCATTTACAGTATCTCAAGAAAAACTTCCTTTGAATGGGAACTTCCTTTCCAGTATTTTGAGGTCTACAAGATGCATCTAGAAAATTTACTACTGTGGAAAATGAAGACAGCTTAAATTGAATAAGGGGGGCATGTTGGTTTTTTTTTTTTAATTAATTGCTGTAACATTGTCCTTCAGGTGGCTGAGGAAGTTTCATATTTTCTTTAGACATCATTAGACGCCGAAGCTCTTGCAGAACAACTTTGATACTATAAGAATTCTGCCATTTTGCTAGGACTGATATGGCTCTGGGGTCCACCTAAAACAGACAAAAAGACCATTCCTGTCAGAATTGGTGCACTGGTTACACTTAACTCCCCTCCACCCCAACTAAAGATCCCACATGAAATCTGAGAGGGAGAAATCAAAAGCAAGTGTTTTCCTAAAAGCAAAATAAATCTCCACTTGTCCACTTCCCTTCTACCCCTTTTCCTTCTCCAACAAACAGCATCACAAGCAATGAGTAGCTAAGCAAGCTACAAGTATAAACAAAGCATTGAAGCTACATAAAAACACCCATTAAAATGAATAAAAGCAAAAAACTTACCACTCCATTAGAACTATTTACTCCATTCATATTAATTTTTGTTACAAATCTTACAAATGGAGGTGCTTCTGGATACTTAGGCCCACATTCTATTTTAAGGCTGTATATTCTGTTTTCATAAATTGTCTGAGGGGAAAAGAAAGGGGGAAACAATTACAGCAGGCAGCTCAATAAGCATTTGGTTAAAGCAGTGGCTACTTCAGGAACATGGGAACTCCCAAAAGTGTGGGCAGCCATGCAGACACTATGCTGGCTACCTGTTCTTAGTTCATTTACAATATTCAGAGTTATCAAATGTTTCTCCAGGGCAGTGAATTCTGCTGGTCTCTGTGCATGGAGCAGGGAAAGCCCCGAGCTCCACGCAGGGCTTTGGGGTCTCTGGAACACCCACCCCACACGGGGAGCAGGCACTGGGACCCCTGGCTGTGCACAGCCAGCACACAACACCTGCAGATCAGGATGGATCAACTCTGACAGTGCCACTGTTCCTGAACAGCCCGTGCCAACAAGGTGACTCCCTGGCTGTGGGACATCACACACAGCCTGGGAATGCCACAGCCCTGCAGGACAGCACACAGCAGCTCCAGCTCTGCACAGCTGCTCCTTCTTCCCACTGGAATCCAGCACAACATCCTCCCACCTGCTACAAGCATGACTGCTTTCCACCCAGAGGGAAACAGGACTCAGCTTCTGTCCCCAGCCAGTATTTCCACATCCCACTGAGAACCAAAATGGTAATAACTGAGTATGAGCAGTGTTAAAAGGAGGACAGCAAACAAGACTGGCTGCAAGTCCCCAGGATCTCTCCCAATACAGTCTGCTGCCTTCAAGCAAGAAGCTCAGAGGAAGTCATGACACTTCTGGCAGGAAGATCTATATTCCTAAGTGTGTCAGAAAACCAGGAGAGGCAGAGCTGACTCCTCTGCTCTGATGGCCCTGTAGCCTTGGTCTGCAGCACGACAAGAACTGCAAACTTCCATCACCGCTGGCAAGGCTGCACGCTCCTGTTTGCACATTTCAATTCCTATTTAATTTTCTAAATTAGATTTCAAGGTTGTTTAAATTTTCCATAAAGCCTATGCACACAGTGAGCTTTCTTCACAGCCTTAATGCAGGCTCATTAGCACTCTACTAATGTTCTAAAATCAAATGCTGTTCTAGAAAACAATTTGGGTACATCATAAACAAATGAAATGCTCGTGACTGGGGAGAGATTAGCAAAGGCAGACAACAAGTAAACAACACTTCTGGGTGAGACAGAAAACACTGCATGTATAATGCCTTCATAATACACTTTCTTGTACAACCTCACTGTATGTCAAAAAAGGCAATTGACAGAATGGGAACAGACAGCAGGAACGTGATTAAAGGTCTGTGAAGATTTCCATACAATGACCCCTGGAGTTACTGAGAAATGATACTGAGGCCAGATGTAGAAGACATCTGCTATTGCAGGAATGAGAATTGGCTACTTGCACTCCATCAAAGGATATTAAGGAAACAGAACAGTGAAACTGGAGACAACAGATACGTTCTGGTTTTAGAACACATGCACACATTCAACACACAGTTAAGTCCTCAAGTTCACTGCTAGAGTGTAAACCCACAGTTTAGTAGGGCTGGGGGGAAAAGAGAACACAACAATACTCCCACAAAGACCAGCTGCATTATAAGATGCTGCTTTGGGAGAAGACATACAGAGAAGAGACTGAAATCACTAAAATTTGAGTTTCCTCAGTCAGCTGAAATTCTACAAGAGCTTGTCAGTATTGCTGCAATAAACAGCACCCCATAAACTGAACAGGAACAGCAGAAAAACCAGCACAGAGCATCCCCTGGCACCTGCAGCATTTGTAACCTCACTAGCTGAGGGATTCTAAACCTTGCTGGGTTCAAGGGTACAGCATGTTACAACGCTGGGAACTCGGAAGTTATGTCTACTGAATCTGCAAATACAAAGCAGACAAGTAACAGAACAAACCAGAGAAAGGCACCAAAATGTTTCAAATTATAAGCAAAAGCCATTTAGATACATGAAACCCATTATTATTATAAAGAACTTCAACATAAGTCACTTACTAAAGTGTTTTTTCACTCATTTGCCTTTTGTTTATTTTCTACTTTAGTGGTTAGGTTAGGAGAAGGGGGAAAAATGTAACAGTACTATTTTATTATTTAAGTGGACACTTACTCTTGGAGGCCCAATAATCATTCCTGTCCATCTGGTGAGTGTCATATCTTCATCATCTTCAAGGCCCCAGCTAACTGTTCCATCCCCTACTCCCTTCTGACCTTCTTCAAGTTCTTCCAAAAGACGAAAATTACGAGGAACTTTTACTCCTGAAACAATCAGAAAAATATTTTCAGGTGAGAAATCTAGTAAAGAAAAAAAGCTAGAGTAATTTCCCTGATACTTTTGGTCATTCTACAGATCACATTTTGGGCAAAACCATGAAAATACCACTTTTCAAATGACAATATTTCAACATTACAAAAAAGCTACTCCCATATTTAGCTTGGATTTTACAAGCAAAATCAAGGTATCCCCAAGTAAACATTCCAGAAGGCTGACAGGCCACATGTCACAGCAGGCAGTAAAATGAAAGGAAATCTCTGTTCCCTCAAAGGTACACCCAGTATTATGGAGCTCTAATTAGCACTTGTCTATATGATTTATAGTATAAAAATTTAGACGTTTCTACAAAATGACACCATGAGAGGCTTGACAGCAGTCAACTCCGAGCTTTAAAAATACCTTTCAAAGCAAATAAAACTCTTTCATAACATTAGTAGGTTAATCTGAAGTTAATTGAAGCGGGCTTCGTCAGCAGCAATAGCATCCTTTGTACTTGTGACCTCCACCACCAAGGAATTTCAGCACTTTGTAATAGCTGGCACATTTCTCCTCAAACCAGACAGCAAAGCAGGGAGATTTCCTTCTCCCCATTCCATTAATGGAAAACAGTGGCACAGAGAGCTTAGGTGACACAGCCAAGGTCACACAGCAAGCCCCTGGTGAAGGAGGATCCTGAGCTCAGGCCACAGTGGGTTTCACTGCACCCCAGGCATCACAGAGCAGAACAGCACTCGAGCCCACTGCTGCTCCTTTGCCTGGGGTCTGTGGGCCAGCCTTTGGTGCTGGGGGGCTACAGGGCTGGCTCCTGTCAGAACCTGCTGGAAGCTCCCCCCTTGTGTGCTGGAGCCAGTCCTGGGCAGCTCTAGGAGGGACCCACTGCTGGCCAAGGCCCAGCCATCAGCAGTGCTGGGATAAAGTGCTTGGGAAGGGACAAAGTTCCTGCACAGGAGCAGCTGGAGGGAGGAGTGAGAGTATGCCAGAGGAACAGCTGTGCAGACACCAAGGTCAGGGAAGGACGGGCAGAGATGTCCCTGCAGCCCGTGGAGGGCTCTGGGGAAGCAGAGATCCACCTGCAGCCCATGGAGCACTCCTTGGCCATGGGCAAAATACAGAGGATCTTATAGTTTTAAACTCTCCTTTAAATTCAGTAATGACCTAAAGAAACTTAATGGCAGAGATGATTTTGCTGCATAATCAGAGGTGTCCAAATTTCATTCACTATAAGGCATTTATCAAAGAAACCAAACCAGCAAATGACTAAAGAAAGTGGATACACATCTAAGGTGATCATATCCAAGAACAGCCTGGGCAGCAGGATTCATTCACAGCTGCAGCAGCAGCACGGGATGCCAGCAGACACCAGAGCTGTACTGGCAGAACCAAACCTCCCATCTGGGGGCTGCTGAGCACAGCCCCCTGCCAAACCCCCTCCCAGCCAGACCCCGCTCTTTCCATGGCTGCTGAGCAACACAAATCTTTGGCTGTGAAAGGAAATGAGTCAGCTGGGGCTGGTAAAGCCATTGCCAGCAGAATGCCCGAGCCCCAGACCCTGGGTGGCAATAGGACATCCTGGGCACCACTGTCACGTCCCCTGCACAACAAACTCCAGCATTTAGTCTCCCACAAAATCTTTAAGTTATGCAGTGTGTATCCTGTGTGCCTCAGACACATGAGGGCTCAAGCCTGCAAGTCACACCTGAGCCATGACAGACGAGCCAGCCCGTTTTTAATTCTACTCCCAACACTCTCCATGCTGCAGTTTGGGGGGCAGAGCAGCCCAGCTCCAACACCTGGGACAGGAGAGCTGGGGGACACGAGGCACGGAGCACGAGCTGAAGGACAAGGTGCAACCTTTGCGTGCACACACCCCACCTTTCTCCCTATTTTTGCTGCAGTGGATGCACAGGAGAGCTGCTGATGGGGAATGACTCACAGCTCAACTGCTGGCTGGGCTCAGCCCTGCCTGCTGCTGCCCTGGGAAAAAAGGGCCAGGGCAGAAGGGCAAACACAAGCTCCTTCTGGAGGGGGCTCTGCAGCTCTTCCCCAGGGCAGGGGATGCCACAGAGGAAACCCTGTGGCTGTTATCAGAACCCCAGCCCAAGCCATCAGCCAGAGAAAGTGGAAAACCCGCCTGGAATGAGTCACATGAATGCCAAAAAATGCTCTCACTTCCACACCACAACATCACAATGCTTAACAAGCATCATCTCTGTGTCTGTGCCTCGCTCCTTAGTAACATCACTTCACAGTTATCAGTGGTGCAAAGGCAATTTACTTAGACCAAACTAAATAACCCAGGAGGAATCAGCTTTATGTTAGACACAGGCCACTCACCAAAGAAGAAAACCAAAAATATTGCCTGTCCATCCTTCCTCTGAGCATCAACTCTGAGTGATCCCTCTGAGCATCACACCCTGTTCACTGAGCCAAGCAGGAATCTTTAAGTGAGCGTGTAATTAAAAATGACATCACCATGTACACACTTGAGCAGGCCACAACCAAGACTGAAAGGCAGCCTCAGTTCTGACATTTGCTACCCAGAGTTGGGCTTGGCTTTACAACCTTACGGGAAGAGAAGGCAACTTAATTGCTGAGCTCTCCCCAGATACAGCTGCTCTGATTCAGCATGAATCCAGCATGAATCACAGCCATAAAAGAGTCACACAGGATTTCAGAGTCCTCTGGCAAGTGTGAGGTCTCCAGAGAGCTGGTGGGTCATACTGTGCACCGACTCCTGTCACGCAGAATGAGTGCTCATTCCACAGGAACTGCTCCTTGGGAGCTCTGCAGGGCCACCATGGCAACGGGGTGCCCAAAGGGAAGGACACACATTTGAGTTTTATGATCATGGGAGATAACTGGAAATTTCACAAGAGATGACCCTGTCCAACAGCATTGCTGCTTTTTAAACATGTTTTACCCCATTCTAAAGCTCAGGGTGTTACATGAAGGACCATCACCTCAGCTACCACAGAAAGTGGCAATTCAGCTCCCTCCCTGACACATTCTCAGGAAATTCATTCAATAGAAAGAGAATCACAGACATTAACATAAAAGAATATGCCCATATCACCATAAATGCTTTATATAAATTAACTTCCCTTAAGCAAGGCAGAATAAAGACCAGATTCATCCTTCTGGTCAGTCTGGAAAGATGCACCAGGCCATTAAGCCAGCCCCATCTCCTCCCCATTTGCAGGGGCCTGGAGCACTCATGGTCTGCTACCACATCCTGCTGGGACCTGAGCCTCAGAAGCCACAGGAACTTTATCACTTGTGATCACACACAAACACATCACCATCGTGTTTGCTGTCCACCACAATTCCTAGAAAGTGGCCAGATCTGCCCTGGGCACACACAGTATTTGCCAAATGATGTCCATGCTGAAGCATGGCAGCTGCAGAGTCAGGAGATGTCCTGTGCCCCTGAGAGCCCCAGGAGTCCCCAGGGTTTCCTCCTCCCACCCCCCAGTAAATACCTTACATAACCCTCTCAGTGCAGCAATGCAGACAGACTTCCGTGGCAGTAACCAAACCAACCTGTTTTTCTAAGGGCCCTTCATTTAACACAAGAAAGCCTAAATAAAGTGAGAGGCAATTAAAAAGTAATCAGCTTGTCTAAAGTATTTTCAGTTATGCATTTTAGTTTAGCCTTCGCTATGGTGCAAGATGACTCTCAAATAGCAGCTTCATTTGAAACATCAATACAGTAATATCTCAGTAACTGCTTCACTTGTAGCTTGCCTAACCTCACAGAAATACTCCCAGAAATGGAACTGAAAACATATTTCAGAGCAAAAGGAGATATCCACTATTAATCACAACAGCAAACCAGTGAAAGCTAAATCCTAACTGTACTGACTAGGCGAGCTCCCAGTGACAGAGCTGAACATCCTTCTCAAAGTACACCTTCCAGCAACGTGTACTTGCCCAGCCCCAACCCCACACACGAGTTCACCAGCTACAAAATGTTAAGGAAATCATTTTATGGCAACCAGAGAGGAGAACTGAACCAACTGGAACTCAGAGTTGCAGTTAAGAAGCTGTGTGACCTTGTGACATCCTCTTCAGCCTTCAACCAAATCAAGACCTTCTGTTTTCCTTGTCAGAAATTTCCCTGGCACCTCACAACTCAGCTGTTTGTAAACCAATGAGTTGCAAGGCAGAGCCAGCACACTGAAATGGGGACAAAAGGAGTCTGACCTGGTCAGAATCTCACTGAAGCAAGAACAGAATTATCCTGAAAGACAGTTAAATGCCAGCTTGGGCTTTTAAAGATCTTAAAGCACTCTCAGATAGATTTACCTTTTAATGCAGCACTACTAAAGATACAGATATACCAGTGAATGTGTCTTGCAACAACTTTAAGAGTGATCTTAGCAGGCTGAGATTTTTCTTATCTTACTCACAGACTCCACTTTTCCATCTCCATTTTTCTCAGTTAGGTAGCCAAAGCAATTTCACATGCAGACACCTTGTGAAGCTGAGAACAGCACTGTGAAACCAGGCAGGCCATGTGCCTTGGGGGGGAGATCCTCTCCTCCAATCCTTCTGATCAGTGGCAGTAGAACAAAAAATACACCTCTCAAACACTTCAACAACACGTTTTACCCTCCTTTCTAAAGTGGGATCGAATTACAAGCATTTCTCTTCAGGACTAAAGCACAGGCACAGGGCACAGCACTCTTCAGCAAAGCACCCAGAAAATGGGGCTCCGAGGAGAGGAATTGTCTTTTACTGAAGGTTTTTCCACACAAGCAACTGATCAAACTGGCCTTTCTCGACAATTTAAACTCTGCTTTCTACACTAGTTCCTAATTTACAGTAACTCAAGTGAGCTGAACTCCAACAGCTTTAAACACCTCTGTTGCTCAAAACATTAAAGTGCTTTCTGTTTCTTGTTCCTGTGTATTTGATATTCAGCCTTAATTACATCCTTTCCAGTCTGTGTTTCATGTCTTTGCATTGACTGCAGATAATGAATTGGACAGCTTATCCTTGCAGCACAGGGACTGTAAAAAATACACAAGCCATTCCTTGTCACAACGGTATATAAAGTTTCTGAAGTGATGGAATACTTAAAACCAAATAAAAGGCTTTCAGCAATTGTCACAAAAGCTTTCAGGAGACAGGAACTTTGGATTTCTTGCATTGTCTTTACAGTCACAATTTCTACTCTGATGATGCAGACAGGTACTGAGATATTTTGCAGACACAAAAATAACTTCCTGTGCACTTCAACAATCTGAAGTGTTTTCTGTTCTGTGCAAGCTTCAGCACTGGTTCTATTTTTCAATGCTTTAGGCAGGTTCCTTGGAAAGAGGTCACTAAAACATCAGTCTGAGGCCCCCAGGTGAAGGCACAGGCAGGGTCACACACAGCCCCAGGTGATGGCACAGGCAGGGTCACACAGCCCCAGGTGATGGCACAGGCAGGGACACACACAGCCCCAGGTGATGGCACAGGCAGGGTCACACAGCCCCAGGTGATGGCACAGGCAGGGACACACACAGCCCCAGGTGATGGCACAGGCAGGGTCACACAGCCCCAGGTGATGGCACAGGCAGGGACACACACAGCCCCAGGTGATGGCACAGGCAGGGTCACACAGCCCCAGGTGATGGCACAGGCAGGGACACACACAGCCCCAGGTGATGGCACAGGCAGGGTCACACAGCCCCAGGTGATGGCACAGGCAGGGACACACACAGCCCCAGGNATGGCACAGGCAGGGACACACACAGCCCCAGGTGATGGCACAGGCAGGGACACACAGCTGCCCCCAGGTGATGGCACAGGCAGGGTCACACAGCCCCAGGGACACAGAGCAGCCCCAGGTGAAGGCACAGGCCCAGCTCACACCCAGGGGGATGGGGCACAAACCATCAATAACTGCAGCTCCATTTGCAGGAATTGAACAGCACCCTCCCAAGCTGAAAATCCCAACTTTCACACCCTCACCAAATCTGTCAGTGTCACACCTGCCAGGATCCTTACCTGTCTACATATTTAATACACTAATTAGTACTGTTCTCAGCCAGAATGCTGCTTTTCAAACATATTATGTAATTTATATCATTGAAGATGAAAATATTCAATTCAGTATCATCTTGTAGGAGTGTTGAACTATTTACCTTTCTATTTAATTACTGCATCCTTCTATTACAGTACACAAAGCTCTGCAATCAGCTCCTCTGGCACTATTTCACGTGCTCTTACAGTCCATCTTATTTAAGAAGGCAGAATTTATCTTGCATTTTCTCTTCAATTACTTTTCCCCTACCCCTGAGTCTCTCACTCACAGTCCCAGAGAGCCCTAGGTGCTGGCAATGTTTCCTCTGAGATGAGGATGACTGCTGTCACTCCAAGGAGCCATCGTGGGGCACCTGCACTGTACAACCCTCCTACTGCACCTCTCCTGTGCTTTTCACAGCATCCCCTGGAGTTCACAGGGATGTTACAGGGTTACAAACAGACACTTTTAACACACTGCACTGACCCCAGCGTGTGCTCTTCTCTGTGAGGAGCAAAGCCACATGCACCAGCACTGTCACAGCCATACACACAACGACTGGTTCTCCTGCAGTTCTCCACCTTCCTCAGACTTGGACAAACTGAAATCTGGGCAGACCATTTTACTACTCAGCACTTCCAGGCTCACAGTGCCTCACAGCCCTACTAAACTGAGAGAAAAGTGGGTTAAGTGAGGCCATTAAACCTTTCCCAGGGTGGAAGTTAGAGAAACACAATCCCCTGGGCCAGCACAGCTGCGTTTTGACTCGTTATAAATCCCAACTCCGTGGTGCAAGGTCTGTAGTGTAACTGCAGCCCAGCCAGTGCAGGAGCCTCTGAGGAAGCCTTGGATTCCTGCTACATCACCTCTGGCAGCGGGGCGCTCCTGCAGGACACCTCAGTCTGAAGGATGGACACACAGAGTGGAGTCTCCTGAGAACAGCCTTATTAAAATCATCCAGGTCAACCCTTTCTTTTTATTCATACAGTAATGGGGAGTGTGAGAAACCCACACCATCAGCAGCACAGGCTTTCCCTCTCTCAGTGCTAGACAGACCTGACATCCTAACATTCCTTCCAGGCCAAGGGTTGGGTTTTTCCCCTTGTTAATAATTTCTACTTGCTTAACAGACACAAATATCTAATCTATCTACCTGTCTAATCGCCAGGACCAGCCCTATGACTTTTTTAGGTTACAGGGGTATTTGTTACCACTCCTTCCTCTGGGTCAGTAGCTGCTTTTGAAGACAGATGAGCATTTTTCATCTTCAATACGTGTTTAGGCTCCATTGCTAAACCACCATAAACTCAAGATATCCCATATATTCCGGTGTTTTACAGACAAATACGAGCACATTAAGATTCCACAAACCAAGTTTTAGCAAACTGTGCTTCCCAGATAAGTGCAGGCAGCACTGGGGCACTTTCCCAAGCCCCCAGTGAGGGGTCAGCAGTGGACAGGGAGGTGTCACCTCCAGTCCCCTGGCTGTGCCAGGCCATGTCTTCACTGCAGGGGCAGCAGGGACCCACCCAGGCTGCACTGCAGTGTCACCTCTGTCCTTTCCCAACACTCCAGAATGCCCTGAGGGCAGCCCAGGAGCTACAGCTCAGGCTGAGTGCTGGGTGCACTGCAGACATGCAGTGCTGCTGCAGCACAGGTCTGCAGGGCAGCCCTGGAGCAGCTGTGTGCCCACGCTGCGCTGCACGCAGGGCACTGCTGCCAGCACTGGGGACAGCTGTCACAAACCCAGGGGACAACGGCAACAACGCGCCAGACACAAGGTGGCCAGCAGATGCCAGGAATAGCAGCCTGTACCAAAGGCTGTGCTGGGGCTGTCACTGCAGCCCCTCCAGGAGCACTCACAGCTCACTCCTGGAGCTGCACTGCCTCGAAAAGGAAAGTATCTGCCCTGTTCTTCCTGCCAAACACAAAATGCAAGGTCAGCAGCTTGAAAGGATCACTGAGAAGGCAGAGCAGGCAGGAGAGGGAGACCTAACAGGGGCAGAAGGGTCCCCTCTTCCAAAGCACAGCTTCTGTGTCTCTGGTCAGCACCTCGACACGTCCAAACACAGACTGCAATACAATCCTCAGGACAGCAACCACTGCACTTTAGAAGTGTTTTTATTAACTTGGTTAATATGAATTACGTGCACTGTGATGGTGATCTTTAAAATCTGAGTGATCAGTGATAGAGAACTATCCGTAAAAAACCCCTCCAAAATACTTGCATTATATCCCCACCAGTCACTTCGGAGGGTGCAATTTGAAAGCGAGCACTACAGGAGCACATGTGAAACCCTCCACGGACTGGGAAAACAGGAAAACGAGACTGTCTCAACAGAAGTGACTCTGATTTACTCGATTTACTCCAAGTTCATTGGAGGAGGTAAAAAAAAAAAATCTCACTTCAAATCTAGCCGCAGTATTTCTGCTTAACGTGTAATGATAAATGTAAAGGGAGAGTGTGTTTAACTACTTGAAGCTGGCGTGGAGCAGGTTTGAAGGGAATAAAAAATTCACTGCCTTCCTGGAGCACACACGTCCTGGCACGGGAGTTACCCATTCTCACGGAACGCAAAGCGGGTACCGGCCAAAAAGGCTTTTAGCGCGGCCAATTTCCCCCACGTAACTCCGGCACAGCTGGGGGAGCAGCGAGAGGAGAGCAGCGGGGCCAGCCCCAGCCACGCGGGCTGGCCAGGAGAGCAGCAGGGCAG
>VXAX01000265.1:298663-315825 GCA_013399835.1 Leptocoma aspasia
CGCGCGGAGAGCTCCGTGGTGCACGCGCGGCGCTCCCGCGGCTCCGCGGCGCGGGCGGGCGTTACCGCCGCTCGGTGCAGCCCCGGACACCGGCCCCGGCACCCCGGGACACCAGCGCCACGTCGGGCCTCTGACACCCCTTACACTCCGGCCCAGCTTCCCCCAGCCCGCTCCGCTTCGTGCATAGGGCGATAAAAGAGTTAAAAGAAACGGGAAGAAAATGAGTTCTGCTTCACTTTGCTTTGCAACACACGCTCCAAAATCTGAGCCCCAAAACATCCTATGAAAATACCCAGAAACAATTGCGAAGCAAAACGTTTTGGAGACCCATGGCAGCTCAAGCCCCGTTCTGCTGTGAGCTCTCCCAGACTCAGCTCTGAGCCGTTAATTGTTCTTGGAAGCTGCTTTGGAACAGCAACGCTGTTTATTGACCCAGCAACGCTTCGCTCCAGCCACGGCTGAGCACGGCCCGCCTGAGGGCAGAGAAACAGCCAGCAGAGGAGAGGAAAAGGGAGCAGGAAGAGGCAGGGCAAAGCAGCAGGAAGGAAAGAGGAAAAGGCAGCAGGAAAAGGCAGGACAAAGCAGCAGGAAAAGGCAGCAGGAAAAGGCAGCAGGAGAAGCATTAGGAAAAGGCAGCAGGAAAAAGCATCAGGGGAAGGCAGCAGGAACAGCATCAGGAGAAGGCAGCAGGAGAAGCATCAGGAGAAGGCAGCTAGATGGCACGAGAGCCCAGCCGAGCGGCCGGGGCCGTGCCCAGCGTGGGCAGCACAGCAGCAGAGCCGGGGCTGTGCCGGCAGGATGGTTCTGCCAACAGCTGTGGGTGCATGGTGCGGGACTCATTTCACACCCTTCCAACCATCATTCCCCTCCGCCTTTCAGGCTGCTAAGTCACGGGAGGATCGCAGAGACAGGCACCACACCTGAGCCAAAACCTCCAGGTGGAGCTTCGAGGCACTTCGCGGTAATTGTCCTCAGCAGTTTGCTACAGTGCAAAACCTCCCTGTGCAGCCGTGTCCCCAGACACCTCTGTCTGGGGGCTTCTGCAGTGCCACAGCTGCACCTAAGGGATCACCCCTGCTCCTGGGATGGGTGTAGGGAATCACCCCTGCTCCTGGGATGCACATAAGGGACACAGCTGTTCCTCCAAGGCCCTCCTGACCACACCATCCACTCACGGAGGGCAACTGCAGCCCTGGCAAAAGCTGGAGGCCTGAGAGTCCTTCTGAGGGTCCAGAGAGCAGGAGCCAGACCAGAGTTCCCCATGGAGGTGAGACTGAAATCAGAGAGCTTTTAAAAACATCTAAAAAGCATTGAACTGAAATGCAGGCCATCCATCCCTGAGGAGTTTAACAGGAGTGCCTTATTCTGCTTCAGCTCTAATCTGTTCCTAATCAACTTAAGACAAATTTTCTTAAGCCAGATTTACAGCTGTTAAGAAGGATCCACGCAGCCTTTTGCTCCAGAATTGCCATATTGATTTTGTGGGAGCATCCACATCTTGGCACGGGTGGAACAGCGACCTTGGGAGTCTCAGCCACGTCGGGTGTGGGGAGTCACAGAGCCAGGGCTGCCCCAGGAGCCCAGCACAGCATCCACGGGCAAAATGCATCTGGAGATTAACTCTGTCCCAGTTTCTCATAATTAAGCAAGATTAACAGCTAAATAGTCCCAGCAGCCACCAGTATGAGTAGCTCAGATTTGTTTCCAGTAAGGTGACAGCGGCCAAGAGAGGTTTGGGCAGCAGCAGTGCCTTAAACAGCACTTTGGAAGTACAAATTGTGGTGATTTCTGTGTCCCAAATCCATCTGTCCATCCCCTGCACCACTGCTGCTCACTTGGCATTTAAACCTGCAGTGAAAAGAGCTCTCAGAGGACACAGTGCTTCGGGCTGATTTACACAGGAGCCCTGAACAGCCACCCAGTTCTGCCCAGAGCTCTCCAGAATCAACTGAGAGCATTTTGGGACTCCTGCTGAAGTGGAAGAATTCTTTAATGTCAAAGCTGCATGGAGACCTGGTATTGACTGTGGCAATGGGAACAGAAAACAGTTTCATGTAATGGCACAAAGTTCTCCAAGGGTCTGGACACTTGCATGAAATATTTTGTGACCAAGGTACCAACTGTGATTTTAGTCTGCAGAACCCAGCTCAGAGGCATCTGCATTCAGCACTTCCCACTGAAGGAGAGCTGCCAGATCCCAACTCGTTCAGAATCCATCCACCATATCTGAAGAAGTGGAGATCAAGGTCAGTCTAAACCTATGACTCAAAACCATCTTACTCTGCTCTTCAGGAAGAGGCAGTTTGAATTTAACACAGTTTACAGCTAGAGGAGGGAACATACCTTACATCTGATCATCAATAAGCTTTCAGTCAGGCAAGAATTGAACAAGATCCAAATCACATTAACTTGGTAAAGTTCCTGTTGGATGTTTTTAGAGGAACTTCTCCACCCCAATTCAGTTGGGGTTACTCCTTTGCATCCAGAGCAGAATGAATTACTTACACTTCTTGGAAGGTGTAGAAGTCTGGTAAAACACAGTGCCAGGCTCCTAAAACGCTGGCAGAGGATCACTCCAACCCAAACAAGCTGTGACAGGCTGCCAGGTGTCTCAGGTGTGGGACTGCACCAGGTGTTGTGCAACCACTGATCCCGCTCTTGCACTGAGTGCTGCCAGTGCAGCAATGAGAAACAGCAACAAGACTTGAACATGATTAGTATTATCCAACTGCTTTGTTATAAATATATTATATACATTCAAACATCACATTAAAATATTATTCCATTACACCAGAAGAGATTAAGGCTTTATATTATTTACAGAAACAAGCAAGCACCTTAAAAAAAATAAAAAGAACGAAACACCAGTCATTGACATTTCCCTTCTAACATTACGAGTTTGATACCTTGAGCTCTTGAATACAGCTATTTGCAGTGTGCTCAATGCTAGAACTATTTCAAACATTTATTGTCAGGGTAGGAAACACTTAATAGAAGACTCAGCAGTGAGCACTCCACATGAACAGACACATGGTTGTAGGGTGCCCTCCCTCTCCTCAGAGGCTCCTGAAGTTGAAGGCTTATGCAGAAACTGCTCAATTCCACGTGGAGAGTAGAATAATTTTGTTTTAAGGGAAGCTGAAGACACTTGAGGATTGGTGGCCCCTGGAGGAGCGGGATTCTCCATGTCTGTTCCACATGACATCAATCAGGTTGAACATGATAGTGAAGACAGAGCTGTACGTGGATCAATCACTGAGTGCACTCAGCAGTCATGATTTTATAGGCTTCCATTGCTCCCCCCACTGCTCTCATGCAGTGCCCTTGCACTCCAACACCAAGTGACACACTTGTCACCCTGCTCCCTGCAGGTCTCAGGCAACGAGCTGCTTTGGAAGTGTTCAGTAATGTTGATACAACACATGTTTCCTAGGCCCCACGTCCCCCTGGAGTGCCCGTGCTGCTCTGGCGTGCCCGGTACCTCACGGATACAGCGACGAAGCAAGGTCTAAGGTGAAAGCAGACATGGCTACACAAAAAGGTGCTCTGTGAGAGTAATCATCTTCATTTCAAGTATTGTTTTAAGAATTAGTTCTTTTCATTGCAGTCTGTGTTAGCACTTTTTAGTTTGTGCTTTAGAGTCTGTTATTTCTTTGCAGGTCTTGAATTTGGCTGATGGCTTTATTTTTTTTTTTTCTTTTAAAAACAACATTGGCAACAAGTTAAGGATTGCAGAAGGCTGGCAGAAGTTATTTGATTTTCTGAGCCCATTTCATGTCATCTGCTCTTGGCTTCTCCCCAGTAAGTCCTTGGATGATGTTCTCCAAACATCTCCAAAATCTTATCTTCTCTAATGGATAATTCAGCCAACCTAAGGGATTGCAAAGGAAAAAGAGGATTAGTTTGTCATAGCATCCAAAGTTCAGGGTTTTTTTAATGAGAAAAAAAAAGCAACCAGCCCAATACTGCTAATAATGGTCAGGCTTAAACTCTCAGGACATAGTAGGACTTAAAAATAGCTCTTTGGGTGGCAAGATTTTTGCTACCATCTGTCAAGTCAGGCTCCTTAATTGTACCATGTTTCTACATTACATTCTGCTAATGAGAATTAGATTTTTTTCTTGGCAGAGGTTTCAAAACCCACATGAACCGTTTGTCGAAGCCAATGACAGAATGAAGAACCAGAGTGGTTTATTTCCAGCTGTCTGATTAACTTGATAACTTATTTAGGATCGTGCAACACTGGTGAGTGAGCATTCCCACCTGTACAGATATAAAGGGAAGCTAAAGCTTTCTGCAAACCTGTCCACTCCTCTGAGTCAGAATGAGTGGATGCTGAAAATCCAGAAGCCTGGCTTTTAGAAATGAGCATTCCAGAGCAGCTGCAGACATTCTGCTCTTTTGAGGGAACAGCAGCTTTAGTGACCAAACCCCATTAGTGGCCTGAGCTTGCCAAGACCCCAGGCAATGGGATCTCAGCACCACTGACTGCTCCCTCAGTTCCCTGCAGCTCATCACAAACCTTCCCCCACGCTTTTTATGCCAAAACCCAAGTGCAGTGCTAGTGAGAGCAGAGTTACTGCAGGGCTCTGCAGGTGGCTGTCCTGGGCAGGGGGCCCTGCAGGGGGGCAGTACCCGTGGTGATGCAGAAGTAGGTCTCGTGTGGGGACACGTGGTGGATCCTGTGGTGCTTGCGGGGCAGGATGATGTGCCAGTCCTGCAGGAACACGACCCAGCGCGGAAGGCCGAAGTACGTGTGGGACCACTTGTGGATCTGGTTCGTCATGGTTATGAAGATGATGAGGGCAAAGACGTAACACTCCCAGGGACAGGTCTCACACAGTGCCTCTGCAAAACACCAGGGGCAGCTGTCAACACCAGCTCTGCAAAGGCACGTTTCTACAGGACAAGGTCCTGCCCAGGCAGAGCTGCCTGCTGCTGCAGGAACTGACAAAGGCCTCACCAAAGCTGCTTTGGCACAAGTGTCACAAGAGCCAGTGAGCCAGAAGCAATTCCCAAATGTCACAAGACAGGCTGGGAAGTGCCAGAGTCTGTTAACACACCATAAGCAGGAAGTCAAGCTGAGTTTACCATCTATAAAATTAATCTGATCCTTTAGTTCCTGACTCCTGGTTTGCACATAAAGTACTTGTGCACAGATGGAGCATTGCTTTGTGTTACACACTTTGGAACAATGAGTGTCCCCAGATGTTCACAGCTTGCTCCCTCTTATAAAAAGACTATTTAGCATAACTTCTAATCTTCCTTGCACAAGTCTCCAGCCCCAGATTCTCTGCTGACCTAGAGAACCTCACCGTGCCACTTTCTGCCACCACACCTCAAAGGAAAGAAAGTTTCCCTCCCTCCTGCCAGGAGCACCATGCTTCCAACAGCTTTTCTTGTCATATCACATCCATGGATTTCTCCAAACTTTACACGGACAAATGTTCATTCAATAGCAACAAGAACACTAAATCCACAGCAGTCAGAAGTAACAGCTTACCTGGGGAAAAAGAAACAAATTTGTATGCCATGTTTGCCAAGGGGACCAGTGTCATGAAGCAGTTGTCTCCATTGGTCTCTATGAAATCATGCCTGGTGATTGCTGTGGGGTCAATATGGTGTTCCCTAAAGGGTCTGATGAAAGCCTGGGAAAACAATTGGATAAACACAATACCACATTCAATAATGGTCTTGGAAAAGAAAAATATTACCAAAAAAAAAAAAAAAAAAAAACAACCCCAAAACCAACAAACCCAAAAAACTCTCTCATACACTCAAATCTGATGATTGAGTTGAAGAGAATTCCATAGTACAAAGCCTGTAAACAGGATTCAAACTTTTGTCATGACAACACTTCAGATAATTTGATTTACATTTGCAAAGCAATTCAGTTCCCACACCCAAATCCAGGTTTTCTTTGCTTTTCAGTTTGCTTCTTCTAAATTCTCACTTAGGACTTTAGTATGTAATCTTAAAAACAAAGCATCAGCACCCTAATTTCACAGGCAAAATAAGCCTGTGAAATTCACTTGCTAAGCAGACTCAACCAAGGGAAAAAAAATCACTAAAAAAGTTAGGATTCAGCCTGCCACATTTATGGGCTATAGATGCCAGCACTAACAGACTAAATGCAAATTAAGTGACTGGACAAAGCAATGGAAGACAAACAGACTATACAGAAGTCACCTCTAGGAGCAGAAATCACATCTGAACACACAGAGCAATTGTTTCACTGTGTGGGACAGTCAAAGCAGTTACTGATTTGCCTTTAACACTTCCAGCATGTCCAGCCTGTGCAAAGGTGTCCTGAGCAGCCTCAGCTCATGGTTATTTAGTGCAGAGTCGCTAGCAGTAGGGTTTTTAAAAGTTATTTAAACTGTGGTCCAGAGATACAGGGGTTCAAGACTACTAAGTCCATTGAAGGTGAACAAAAGCCAAACTCAACAGTTTTAATTCTGCTGTTGTAGTTCATGTAACTCTGGATAATAACAAGGAATAGCCCATTTTTTTTAAAAATAATGATCCTTCTAATACTGCACTGTGAGGAGTAATTAATGGTAGCTATTAAGAAATTTAATTAAGAAAACAGATTGTTGCTTACTACAGAAGCCAGTGCACCTTCCAGTAAGCAAGTGGCATTTGTAGCTGCAGGTGTATAATACCAATCAAATTAAATCTTCAGTCACCACCATTCTAATATTACTGTGTTACAACAGAGGCCCACAGAAGAGGAACTGGGAAGGTTCTTCCTGGAGCAGCCTCATGCTTCACAAAGTTTTAGGAGTTCAGCTGCAGGGACAACTCTCCAAATCTGTGTTCCTGACCTTCTGAACATGCACAGTGCCCAGCCAGGTTCCAACCCCTGTGCTGTCACAGGCTGTTCCCACAGAGCCTGAAAGGTTTGCAAACACTGGGACTGCAACCCTGCCAACCTCAAGGCAGGTGACAGAATGGAGCAGTGCCACCTTGCAGGTGTCCCCCAGGCAGGAGCAAACACAGCCGTGCCCAGCAGTGCCCAGGCCGTTCCCTGGGCTGGGTGTGGCACAGAACTCAGCTGGGAGCACTGGCAATGCTGCAGAAAGGGACTTCACAGCTTTTTCAAGCTTAAGAATAACAATCTCAAACCTTTCCAACGATGGGTAGCTCCACAGATCCCCAGGTATCTGCTCCCCAGTGGAACAATCCTGAGAGGAAGTCGGCTGTAATAACTCCTGCAACTTGAATGAGAGAGAGAGAGTCAGACAAACACCGCATTTTTACTGACTCAGTCACATCCTAGTCTTATTTTACAAGTTTACTTGTTTATCTGCCTCTAACTTAGATATTTACAACCACATGAGACCTACCCACTCTGAATAAACATATGGTCAGGCAATTAGGAAAAAGAGGTTAGCAGGACACCATTTGGAAAGTAACAATCTTCATTAAATTGGCATTTGTGTTTAGCCCATCTCCTACAGAGCAGAAATACCTCCCCTAGTGGGTACCTTTTGCTTGGCTGACCTCTCACCTTTGCAGTCCTTCCCCTCACCTTTCATCTTCAGAAAGGAAGAAGAAATAAAAGCTCCTTTCATATTCTAAATCAGCCCCCATTGTTGAATCCATTATCCAGTTGGGCCAAACTCTTAAACGCAGCAGGAGACACTTCATTCTTTATCTACCCCCTTATTACACAGAAGACAGTTTATTTTATAAGCAGTAAATTGTGTGCACTTGTTGTGGTTTCAGACCACACGTGCAGGCTACAGCAAGACTGGGTAGGACACAATAGCATTTAGATCTGCTCCTAGCAGCTGAAAGGGCAAGCAGCCTGGGTTCAGGGGAAGATATCCAAACAACACTTCTCTTTGCAGCTACTCAAATGCCATTCTCACTGAGGTAATGCCCCCATTAGCCTGCCTGGCCTCCAGCTGCTGCATCATCCGAGTGAAACACAAACTGAGGCAAAATACTGGCACTTCAATGGATGTTCCTCGTGTTGCTTTAATGTCAGCTGGTAAAGGGAAGAATGGAAGGTGCCTGGAGCAGTGCATTATACTAAAGCAGCTGGGAAAAAAACCTAACTACCAGCAATCTTGTTCCAGCTGTACTGCAGCAGGGTGTGCTCACTCCTCTGTGCTTGTAGAGGGTGAGGCGCAATGCAAGAGCTGTGCTGAGGTCCCACACAACCAGCGAGGTGACACTTGGTGTGTGTTCCTGTCCCTGGGCTCACAGGGCACATCCCACTGATGAACTGGGCTCACAACCTCACACACCCAGCACTGGCTTCTGAACATGGCCAGAGCAAGGCACAGGAGTTCAGCTGCTGCTCAAAGGTGGCAGAAGATCTTGATGCTCTGTCGAGAGGAGACTGACAGCCCTGAGCATGGTGAAGTGTTAAATACAGTCAGAAAAAGCAAGATAACCCCAGCTCAGGTATAGAACTGCAAAGGGTGGATTCAACACTCACCAGAAGCCAGCTCAGTGCAGCTTTAGGGAAGTCCTGATCCACACACATTAGCTTTGCTCCAGCTCCCTGAGGGAGGGGTGAGCACTGGCCCATCCAGGGGCTATCCCTGAGGAGGAGGCGATGCTTGGGGCACACAGGAGGAGGGCAGGAGGACACGAGCTGCAGGACTCGCTCAGAACACTGAGATGGGACTTTTGGTTTGCAAGTAGACTGCAGAATAAGGAGGAAGTAGGGCAGCCCAGCGTGCAGGGAACCCAAAGGTGCACAAATGGACTCCAACCAGTATCCAGGCAAACACTCGACTGCCACACACATTTGCTGGAAATGCTGCCCTGTCCCATTTCCCCACACTTGTGATCCTCTGTGTGGGCACCTCCCAGGCACAGCAGGGCCCTCGAACACCAGGTGCCTCTCCCCAGAGCCGGACATGGGGCTGGACAAGCAACTGCCCCAAACACACTACGGACACAGGGCAGCTCTGTCCTGCCTGTGTCCTGCTCAGAAACCAGGGAATGTGTAGGGTTTGTGACCCAGGAAAGGCCCCTCTGCACCTCTCCACTGCTTTAGCCAAACTGAGAGACAACCTGCAAGCCCTGCTCCTGTGGGTGACTCTCAAACCACTTCCCGTGGCCAGGCTGCTCCCGGGGCCCGTGGGAGGAGGAGGCCCCACAAGAGCTTCCAGAGACAAAACTGCTGTGCATATTTACCCTTAAAGGTTGAACTTCACCAAAATTTTATGAGGCGAGCGTAAGCTTGGCTTTGCCTAGATAGAATGATCAAATTGTAACCTGGAAGACTTACATCAAAGTATACAAAGTTTCGTATTGACTGTAAAAATTCAGTTAGAGTTTCTGGAGAGGAAGAAACCAGGATAAGATGTTATTAAATCACTTGATGCTATTGTGTAACATCACTGAGAAGTAGTCATGTTTAATCGGTGACTCTGTGAACTGGTTGAACAGCATTAAAGGGTAGATGTGGCTAACTTCACATAGAAAAAAATCTTGTCTAAATATCAATATGATGAAGTATCTGTTGTTTGTCACTTATATGCTTATGAAAATAAATGTCTTCGTCACCTGCAGTCCCCATTTAGTCACTTTCAGTACAGAGAAGGCAGGGGTTTGATATTATGGCAAGTTACAGGGCTAAGATAATAATCCCTGGACATCTCAATAAATATAAACTGCAGCAGCTTTAAAGAGAAAAAAGAAGAGTTCATAATTTTGGCTCATAAAGCTGAGAAACTTTCAGTCAGAACTGGACCTGAGAGTGCCCCCCAGCAGGGCTGGGACAGCAAATGTGTCACTACAGCAGTTATATCACACTGTAACCAGGGTTCCAACAAGTCCTGTCTGCATACCTGTGCTCCAGGGACACCAGCAGCCTGGGCTCTGTCACAGCTCTGTCACAGCAGCTCCCCTGGCAAACCTGGCACCTCTCCCTGGGGCTACTCCCTGCTCTGGGAATGCCTTGGGACCAATGTCCTGCCTCCGGAGCCTGGCACACCCCCATAGCCTGGGGGAACAGCCAGGCAGCTGGGACACTGCAGGGAGAGGAGGTCCCCAAGGAATCGGGGTCCTGTCTCCTCCAGGGCTGAACAGCAGCAGATCTTAAAGCAAATACTCATCTACAAAGCACAGCTTGGCTCAGAATCCCCACCTGATCAACTTAATCCTCCAGCCAAACTCCGCTGTAACTTTAAGAGAGCCCCTGACAGCGGGCAGGCAGACAGAGCTGCCTTTGTCCCCTGTGCACGCCTGGGGACACAGATGGGGCCGTGCCACCAGCGTCCCTGCAAGGCCAGGGCAGGAGCCTGGGCAGAGCCTGCCCCACAGCAGCTGCCAGCAGGAGGAGTCCATCCCCAGTCCAGTGCCACCAACAGAGAATGGAGCCAGCAGCACCTGCTGAGGGCAAACCAGCAATAACTGCACCAGGTCACTTTGCTCCCAAGAGCAACACCCTCCTCCTCCTCCTCCTCCTCCTGGGGCCCCTCCGGCCAGGGAACCTCCATGGGAACCACTCCGGTTCTGCCCAAAGGATCCACTGCAGACACCTCACAAGCCCTGCTGCTGCAACACAAAGATATCTCTGCAAAGGGGAGCAGAATCAAAGTTTGGTCTCTAATCACAGCTTGCAGAGTTTCCCTCTTTAAGAGATGATGCAGCTGAGAATGGAAACACAAAGTTACACAGCTGCCAAGATGGTTACTTCAGGTGGGTGAGCAGGTGACAAACAACCAGCTTACTTGGACCAGCACTGAAGTAAAGGATCATTTTCCTTTGCTAGCTGAGGTTTCTGGTGTAATTTCAAGGACCTTTTAAAACAAAAGTTCAAGTGGAAACTCATTTTAATGCACATAATAAACCCAAGATGAAGTGACATCCTTGGAGCTGTGAGGCAGCAGGATGTGGACACCTGACCCACGTGCCCATCCAGCACTGATGTCTCTGGAGTGTTTTTCCTCCAGCGTGTGCCACAGCTTTTGTGTGTTACACACTCACGTCTGACCAAGGGCAGCCCTGCAGAGCTGCTGGAGCTTGCAACAAAGACGTTCTGGGCCTTGATGAGATCCAGTTTCTATTTTGAAACTGCACTAAGTGATTTTTTCCTGTGTGCTCTCTCTGGCTAACCCACAACCTCTATAATACTGAAACATGTACCTCAAATGGGTTAAAAAAAAAAAACAGTTGCCCATCTTTCAAGAGAGCAGTAATTAATTGTAACTTGTATCATGTCACAAGATGTTCCTAAAGATATCTGCCCTATGTGGGGCAGTTCTTAGGAATACAAACAGGTTACAACACAAAGTTAACTCTTCCTTTTTTGTAAGACTGCAATGGACGGTCCCTGTCATGTGTCATGAACAAATGTGGCTGCAGACAACAGTCAAATGTCTGAAACAAGTCAACCAACTTGGAAAAAAGGGGTTTAAAACCCCATACAAAAATAGGAGGAAGGAGAGGAAAACGAAAACCAAGATTCATGCTGTAACTTGCCAAACTTTTTATCTAGATGTTATTAATATAAGAACCATATACTCAGCTCATGTATATTGAATATGCTGGACACTACAAGCTCTCCTGAAGGTATGAGGGCTTTCAAGCCTGATATTACATATCTTTGTGAGGCTTTTCTGCTTACCACACAATAATCCCTTTGCCAGCCTTGTCCCTGGCACTACCAACCTTCAACTGCAGTGGCAGAGGCTGCTCAGGTTCTGTGGCACTGCTGGGATGTTGTCCTGCTGCAGTGGGAAACACGGGGGTGTTCAACCTCCCCCACAGCCCCATTCCCAGCCAGGGCTGCCTGACTTAGCTGGGTGCTTGTGTGCGTGCAAATAAAACACCAAACTCCCATCTGCACAACTCTCAGCTTGCAGGAAGAGCTGCAGTTCCACGGCTGCCCAGCAGCTGAGGATATCCAGAACAGGCCATGACTGGAGTTAGCACAAACCACAACAAAAATCCATCCTCTGCCCACTCTTTTTTTTTTTTTTTTTTTTTACAGTGAAAAGGGGAAGGAAGTTGTCTNNNAACCCAAAAAAAAAACCCCCCTCCCCCCTCTTTTTTTTTTTTTTTTTTTTTTTTTTTACAGTGAGAAGGGGAAGGAAGTTGTCTCATTTCTGCTAAACCAGCCTGGAAGACAAGAGAGTCCCGTGGCTCTTCCTGTCCAGCAAGCTCATCTTTAGTCAGCAGGACATGACACAGCCTGAGCTGCTCTGAGCCAAGGCCAGCGAGGTGTCCCTCAGTGCTGTGCTCCCTGCAGGCACTGAGTGACTCAGCACCTGCCTCCCCCACTGCCACAGCACCCAGGGAGGGACTGCTGCCCCACGCAGGAGCAGATCTGAAGGTATTCACAGTATCACTCATGTTACAATTCCGTGTGCCTTTAAAGGAACAAAGAAAGAAGCTATGACACGGCCTTTAATTACAGACACAGAGTTTGGGCTCAGTGAAACGATGCAGAATGTTCAAACTACTCCATTTCCTAGAGGAAAATATGTATTTACATAAGAGCCCACAGAGGGTCCCCATGCAGTGAGCAGGTCTGTGCAGCAGAACAGATCCAGCCCACTGGAACAGATTCCCAAAGACCTGGCAGGAACCTGATTTGGAGCTCTGTCTTTATTAGCAGAATGTTTACTCTGTGACTTCAGCTCAAAGGTCAGTATTCCAAACCAAGCCTGAGGGAAGCTGTCAGTGGAACACACCTCACCCTGTGGGTGACTCAGGATTCCCAGCTGTGCCCATGAAGCTGCTCACGTATTTAGGAATCAGGATTTTTATGGATATGACAAGATATGACTTTTATGGATATGACTTCCACAATATGCAATAAAACCTAATAATCACTGTGAAATTACAGGCATCATTCACACTTCACCTGGAGAAATAATGTATTGAAGGCAGCAAAACAAGATAGCGTGAAGCACTTACTATTTTATGGCACTCATTTTTGTACACATTATCAATTATTTCCACACCACTTTATTTACACAGAATCCAGATTCTGTGACTTTAATCATTCACTACTACTTAAATAATCCTATCAGTGAATTGGCTGCTTTATCAGTGAAATTGGTAACCAGGATATCAGAGAACTCCAGCTTTTATCAATATTAACTTTGAGATGAAAGCCAGCTGCAAACAGATTGCACCACAGGTTAACCATCATTGCTGATTCTCCTGTCTGGATCTGCCCCCATCCCCAAGGAGCAGTTCCCATGCCATGTTCTCTCCATTCCTCCCAACACCTCCACCTCATCAGCTGAGAGCAGGTGAGACTGAATGAGGCCAAGAGAGCTGGTGTGACTCACACTGGAGGACGTGCTCCCCCAGCCCCAACAAAGCCAAAAACCTCTTCACAGACACCAAGAATCACCACCTCCCAGCTCTGGCAGAAATTCAGAGCTTCTGTTATGTACCACTGCTTGACCCTGGTGCAGTGTTTTGGGTGGGTTTTGTTTGTTTTGTTTGAACTCCTTAGCAATGCACACCACTGATGATGATCAAGTACCATTCTCTTATAAAACACACACCACACATAGTTTATAGGAAAGCTATTTTTTCTGAAGCACAGGAGCTGAACATTCCATCAGAATCCTTCACTGGTTCTTCCTCTCCTCCACAGAAGAGGTGGAATCAACTTTTCTTATACTTCTGGAAAAAGTCATCATTCAGGATAATAAAGGCCAAACATCACGTCCTGACATGAAAGCACAATTCCCCACAATTCTCGTGTTCAGTCTGCAGTCCCCAGAAATGAAGCCAGTTTGATGCCTGAATCACCTTTCATAATACTGCCCTTGAGCTTTTGCTTTCTGAAAAGCTCTTGTGAATATTTTTGTCGAGCAATGTACTTTGTTTCCAGCTCTGACCATTTTGACAGCTCTTTTCCTTCTCAAGAGCCCTTACACTTGCAGTGACTGCCCAATAACACCAAACTTACTCAGCTACACCAAAACTTCCCCTGAGATACTGGGAAGGCACTGAAATGTAACGACAAAGCAGAAACGCATTCTGCAGATGGTCTCAGTTTCAGAGGCTCACACACATGTCCCTCTCCCTTTCCAACAGCAAGTTAAGCCTAAAGGATCCCACAGTCCTGCCTTGAGCAGGGCAGCAAACAGTTCCCACTTACATATCCCAACGAGAACCGAGGGCGTGTGCTCCAGTCGCAGGTAGAAGAGGAGATTGTAAAAGTTGAAGCAGATCAGAGAGAAGCATAAGATGACAGAGATCCATTCTTGTAGTCTCTTTCCTGTTGCAAAAAAAAAGGGGAAAAGCATGTTTTACTTTTATCTGAGAGGACATTTTGAAGCCTGAAATACCAGGGACATTCTACTGCCTGGATGACTTGCTCCATTTCTCTGACAGGGAAGTGAAACAGAAACTTATTTATCCACGGCAGGTGCACACACTTTCTTAAATGACATTCCTCTTCCCCAAGCCACTACTAACCTCTTCCCTCTGCCCTTGTCCAATTAACAGGGCCAAATCAGACACCATCTCACACTGTCCTAGTTTCCCTCTCCCTGAGATTGCTGGCATAAAGTTCCTCCACGTCACATCTTTTCTCAATTTGCATTTCATCCAATATTCAGTGTTGCTGGAAGGGCTGAATCTGGGAACAAATTTCTGGCCTCAAACATATTTAAATCACCTTGTGATCTGTAATATTTACAAGCTCTGAGATTTTAAATAAAGCTATTGTACTAACAGGAAAAAGCACCATTCTCACTATTCTGTATTTTGGTGGCCCTGGAATGGCTTTTCTCACATCACAAATATTCCCCTGAAGCTTCTCCCTGAACTGTTGTTTTGTCTGTGCCTTCCTGCTCCCAGGCAAAGGCTGGGAACCCTCAGCCACTCTGAGATGACAAGGGACAGAATAAGAAAGGAGAAAGAACTGGCACAAATTCTCTCCTGCACCTTGCTGTACCACTTTGTACCTCTATAAAAAAATCATGTACTGCCTACAAAAAGGGAACAGGCACATCAGAGTATACTAACACTTGGAGTATGAGATTAGCACAGAAAGCTGCTCCCTGTTCCTCACTGCTGGATCCCCAGGAGGCACCGAGGCAGAGCACAGGGAACACCCAGGGTGAGACCTGCAGGATTAGGGCACAGAAACAGACCTCTAATACCAAGGCCAAGAAGATCTGAGCTGTCACCAGAAGGGCCGGGGCTGCAGGCAGCTCTTAATGCCCTCAGGAGCTGCCAGGCCAGTCCCTGCCTGTTTCAGGGGTCAGCCAGCACAGCCTCCTCTTGCCCAGGGCTCCCCAGAGCAGTTCCTTCCCCACTCCCTCTGGCACAGCAGAGCACAAGGAAGGCTCAGGGAGGGCTCCAGAGAGGTGCACGTGCTCTCCCAGGAGCAGAGGCACGCTCAGGCCTGGCATGTGTTCAGCTTCTGTCCTACTCCTCCTCTCTGCTGACCTAATGCCTGATCAAATTTCTCCTCCTAAATGCTAAATCAAGTCTTCCTTCTCACTGTACCATGCAATGAGCAGGGAAAGTGGGAACATAAATGGAGGATCAGTCTTATCTCCAACGTGCCTACAAGGCAATATTTGAAAGTGTGAACGACGACTTTGACAGGTCAGTTTTAGAAGTTCTAGAAGGGCCATGGGTACATAAATTAACACCCCCTGCAGTAGCAGAGGAGAGAATAGTAAAATTAAATTAAGACACAAGAACAGCCATATTTGACAGGAGCATCAGGTCACAACGTGGGTGATTCTATAAAGAGATCCCTGGAGTAATGAAAGTAAGAGTTAATTAACACTCATTTCCTGCATAAGAAAACCACACCCTGATTAGAGGAGCTAAGTGGGTAGATCCTCGTGGAACAATTAGCTGAGTGCTGGAAAGGAGGCTGGCAAGTCCCCTGAGCTGTGTGCAAACACCTCTGTGCTCTGAACACAGGGATCCAGGATGGCTGTCCAGACATCCAGGTTCAAAAACACAGCCTCAGCTCTGCACTGGGGAGGCAATTCAGGCAAGGAACTGAGTCAGCACTGATAGCTTGTGTTTAAAAGGCACTCAAACCCCAAAGTGTGTCCTGTGTGAAGCAATCAAGTGCCAAAGCCACTAGGTACGTGCTTAAAGAAGTCAGGGAAATATTCCAGTCATGTTCACGCTGCACAATTCAAAGTAACCCCCATTCTTATGAATGCAGAATTTGAACATGATACACTTCCACCATAATACATATTCTGGCATTGCTTATGTAAATTATTTATGTAATGCCAGAAGAAACCTGCATATCTAATACACCCTCAGCTTCCTGACATATCACTGTACATGTGCTGCAGCCAGCAAGAAGGGCAGCAAGCTCTTTGGGGAGGAAAATCTTTTCCTTATGAGCCAGAGCAGTGGTGAAGTCAGTGACTGCTTTTGTGTAAAGCACAGGAATCAGTCCTGGATGGACCAGAGCAGCTGAAAGGTGTCACAGAGGACAAGGCAAACTCGAGGTGACCAAAAGAAACTGAAACAGGCAGACCTGCCCCAGTCACACAAACCAACAAAGACCTTGGACTTCTTATCATCACATGGCTCAGTATGAGTAAGAACACCTACTTGTGCAGGAATTGCCTTGGATGTGCAAGCTGGGCTCAACTGACCTGCTGGAAACCACAACGGGTTAAACCACTTAAAACGCATCTTCCCTTCCCTAATTCTTCACCAGAGAATGGATTCACTAGGCATGGCAGGAATACCCAGCACTGCTCACACTGTGAGCTAAAAACAAATGATGGGGTTTTTTAACAAGGAGTTTGCAATTATTTCCACAGCACAGTCAAACAGTCATTTACTGAGCACTCAAATGACAAACCGAAGCTTGTTTGACGAGTTCCAAGCTTCAGGAAGAGCAAAACAGGGACTGAAGCATCCCTCTGCCCCTCTCTGAGGTGCCAGGCCTGGAGATCTCAGGGCAGCTCACGGAGCAGACGTTCCGAAGGCAAAGCTCCTGCTGCTGCCGCGTGCTGCGGCCACATCCGCCCACCTGCGCAAAGGTTCGCGTTTTGTCTGCCGGCCCCAGGGAGCAGAACGTCCGCTCGGGGCAGTTTCTGGCTGCAAACGCTCCGCCCGCAGCCCGGCCCGTGCCGCAGCCCGCCCGGAGCCCCGCGCTGCCCCCGCCGGGCCCAGGGCCGGCACCCCGGGCCGCCGCCGCCCCTTCCCGCTCCTCCGGGGCCCCGGAGCCG
>VXAX01000265.1:324538-444370 GCA_013399835.1 Leptocoma aspasia
GGGATCCACCGCCCCTATAAATAACTGAGGAAAGGAACTTTCCTAAGTCAGAGACTTTAGGACACGGGACCCAGAACCAGATGGTCCGGAGGAGACGCGCCAGCCTCCGCCGCAGCTGCCGGAGCGGTGAAGCCCCGGCGCGCCGCAGGGACTGATCCAGCCCGGCTGGGCAGCGCCGCGGGGCCGTGCCCGGGCCAGAGGCTGCGGCAGGGTCTGGAGCCCCCCACCCCGACGGCGGCAGCTTGACCCTGTGCCGGGGGGGGCCCCCTGCGCCGTTTCCTCCTCCCCGCATCCCCCTTTGCTTTCATGCAACGCCTGGTGGCCTGGGACGCAGCATGCCTCCCCATCCAGCCGCCCGCCTTTAAATCCATGGAAGTGGCTAATTTCTATTACGAGGCGGACTGTCTGGCTGCTCTCAACAAGCTGCACCCGCGGGCGGCCGGGGGCCGCTCCATGACCGAGCTCACCGTCGGGGACCACGAGCGAGCCATCGACTTCAGCCCGTACCTGGAGCCTTTGGCGTCGCAGCCGCCGCCTCCCGCGGCAGCAGCAGGGGGCAACTTTGAGCCTCCGTGCAGCAGCGGCGCCGGCCAAGATTTCCTTTCCGATCTCTTCGCCGAGGACTATAAAGGCAGCGGCGGCAGCAAGAAGCCCGACTACACCTACATCAGCCTCGCCCGGCACAGCCACCCCTGCGCCAGCCAGAGCCACAAGCCGGGGGGGCTGCCGGGCTGCTTCCCGCCCCAGATCGTGGAAACCAAAGTGGAGCCGGTCTTCGAGACCCTGGACTCTTGCAAAGGGCCCCGTAAGGAAGAAGGGGGCGCGGGGCCGGGACCGGGGGGCATGTCCTCGCCCTACGGCAGCACCGTGCGCTCCTACCTGGGTTACCAGTCGGTGCCGAGCGGCAGCAGCGGGAACCTGTCCACCTCATCCTCCTCCAGCCCCCCCGGCACCCCCAACCCCTCCGAGTCCTCCAAGTCCGCCGCCGCCGGCGGGGGCTACTCCACCGCCCCGGCGGGCAAGAACAAGCCCAAGAAGTGCGTGGACAAGCACAGCGACGAGTACAAGCTCCGCCGGGAGAGGAACAACATCGCGGTGCGCAAGAGCCGCGACAAAGCCAAAATGCGCAACCTGGAGACGCAGCATAAAGTCTTGGAACTGACGGCCGAGAACGAGCGGCTGCAGAAGAAGGTGGAGCAGCTCTCCCGGGAGCTGAGCACCCTCAGGAACTTGTTCAAACAGCTGCCCGAGCCGCTGCTCGCCTCCTCGCCGCGCTGCTGACCCCCGGCCGGGCGGCGGGGCGAGCGGAGCCGCCGGTTCCCGGCCCCGCTCCGCGCTCCGGGGCCGGGGCGAGGGGGGCGAGAGCCCGCGGCGGGCGGGCGGGGTTGGGTTTAATTTGCGTTGTTGTTGTTGGATTTTTTTTTTTTTTGGTCTTTATCGACATGTTGGCGGAAAGCTCCGCCGCCGCGCGGGGGTCTGAGCGGGGCCGGGGGCTGCAGCGGGGCGGGCGCGGAGGGGGCGCGGAGAGACCCCGGCCCCGGCCCGGGCGGGCTCTGCTGGGCGCTGGGTTATTTAAAAGAGCGAGAGGAGAGCAAGGGCAAAGTGATGCAATCCTTTAAGCATGGCTGGGAATGCTGTGTACATGATGCAATCTCGTGTAACTGTCAGTCATGGATTGAGTAATCTGTTAAAGATGTTCCTACAGTTTTTTTTATTATAAAGAATAATCTATTTCTATAAGAAAATACATATGTATATTTTGGGATCTATGCATTCTTGCTACATTTGAAGCATTAATGAACAATTTTAATAAACTTTATGACTAGGTTAAAGAAAAGTAGCTTGTTTTATTTTGAAGGCATGTTTAAAGTTAGTTTAAACACAGGGTTGAAATTCCAGCTGATTCTGGCTCAATGCAGTGATCAGGGATAGGGATTTTAGTTGGTCTTTTAGCTTTCTCTGAGAGAAAGGAAAAAAAAAAACCAGTAACCAAAACCAAACCCCAAAACCCCCAAGAGAAACTCAGCAAAGAGCAGAGCTGGAAGCCTTAGCCAGTTCTTGTTGCCTCATTTTGTTTCCTCTAATCACTTGCTTTAGCTGCTGCTTGGGTGTTGTTTGGGGAGGAGGTGTTTGTGTTGGGTTTTTTTCTGCACTTCATGCTGTTTTGAACGTGTAGAGCAAGATGTGCTATCCAAACCATGACCAATGCTTGGCAAATAACGCCGAGTCTGAAGTGGGAGGGAGGAAGAAAAAGTAAGGGAGGAAGCCTGAAATGAGGTTTTGTATGTGTTCGGGTTTTTTTTTTTTCCTTCTTTACAGAGTTTCTATTCTCTATGATTCAGCATTTCTTATGTTTGTAGTTTACAGGAATAAACATGAGAAAGTAGCATTTCTGTTGGATTTTGGTAATTTCGGGCATTGCTCAGGAAGCTCCCATGAGACCCAACCAGGTGAGAGGCTCATGAACCACCCCCTTCCCTTTGCTCCTGAGACATTTCCCTAAAAACTGCAGGTAGATTCTCTGATGAGAGGTGTTTGCTGGGGGCAAGAGACAGACAAGTGTGGGGTGGCAGAGGAGGAGGAGGAGGAGGTTTGTAGCAGGCCAGGAGTTTGTTTTGGGGGGATCTGCCTGCTGCTGGGACAGGCCAGCCTGGCCGAGCTCCTGGCTGTGTTCTTCCCTGCTGTAAGGTCTGGAAGGAGGGAACAGTCCCAGGCTGGTTACGTGGAGGGAGTTGGGCAAAAGATCAGGTCTTAGTCAGCATTTTCCATTTTCCTGTTAGGCCAAATTTGAGCGTGAAGGTTTTAGATCCAGATTCCCAGCGCCTGGGGAAAGAAACTCCTTTACTGCCTGTGCTCCGACAGCTGAGCACAAAAGGGGGTTTCAGTACAAAGCCAGTGGCCTTGAATTTGTTCCTATACATTCCATACAAACAGCTGTGGGCTGCAGGACAAATCTGAAATTTGTTGCTTATTTCTAGTGTCTCTTTAAGCAAAACATGTTTTCTGCTGGAAGAGCTGCTCTGCTTTTTTTGACTCTTAGGATCAGAGCCTCCTGCAGGTCCATCAGCTGGGGCCCTCCCTGACACTGGCTGCACATTCCCTGCTCGCCCCAGAGCTGTGCAGCAGTGAGCAGGCCAGGGTTAGCCCTGGACAGATTATGGGGCTGTGTAGGGCAGGGCTAGCCCCAGACAGATTTCCCCCATTTGCTTTTGCATTTGCACAGTGCAGTTCAGTTGTGTTTAGAGCCCCTAAAATAGATTTCTCGGGTGAGCTCGCTCCTGCAGCAGCATGACTCAAGCTCTTGCAGGCAGGACAGACGTTAGATCTTGTCTTGGCTGTCCCTCGTGAGGATGATTACTCCAGACTCCCGTGGCTGTTTATTCTACTACTTGTATCATTACAAAACTTATCCACATCGTTAGATCCTATTTTCTTCTTGTGCTGGAGGCCACAAAATGTCACCCCAAGTCACAAGCAGCGTTCCCAGGCAGGGCCCAGCGCTGCCCCAGGTGGAGTTGCCGGAGGACTGGAGATGGCCTCAGATACATTTCTTTCTTTCTTTCTTTCTTTCTTTCTAAATAACAAAGTTTCCAACAAGAGTTCAGTCTGTGAGGGCTGGAAGGCAGGGTAGATAGAAAGATAAGATGTACTGAAGGTATTTATATCTGTTTAAATAATAGTCCAGTTTTGGAGCCTGAGCTCTACCAGGCATGAGGGAGCTAATCCCCGTCCCAAACCCTGCCTGCCCCGGTGCAGGAGAGCCAGGGCACCGTGGCTGTGATTTAAAGAATGATGTTTAAATTACTGCTGTATTCCAAGGTATCTCCTAATTAGGATGACAGATTTCTGGTTCCGGAGGAACCTTGTCCAGCAATGATTTTTTGTACAGACAGGAAAATTAAGGCCATAAACACACCAATTTTACAGTAGTCTCAGAATGAATCTGTGAAAGACTTGGAAGGAGAATTCCCCAGTCCTTCATTCTTAGTCTTGTATTACTCTCATAAATTACATTGTAGGAGCTTTGTAGTGCCGTTAAATGCATGGAGGCCATGAAATACTCTGCCCTCTAAAACAGAATATGAAAAAGCCCGGGTAATTAAAACATTTCCTAGAAAATAATAGTCTGGAAAAAATTGCTTGTAAATGAATCTGAGAAAATTGCAAGCACTAAAGTAGACAAAAGATTCCAAATACCTCTTCTAATTGCAGTGTGGGGATTGGAAAATCCCTGTCCAAACAGTGTCTCAGCTCCAAATATTGATTTAGTTTCCCATGACAAATAAGATTCTGCTGGCTGAGAGCAGGACTTGGAATGTCTCAGCTGGCCTTGGACAGGGCTTCCCGAGCTTCTCCTCCTAAAGCCACTCAGGACAGCTCATGGTGGGCAAACCATGCAGAGAACTCCAGGCACCAGAGAGCTGTTCTCACTTTTATGGAAATTTATAAGCAGCATTTCATTTGGGCTTTTTATTTTTATCTTTATTTTCAAATTATGTATTACACTGGGGAATTTCTACAGGTCTTTCTTATTGCTACTAAAGTAACTGAGGTTTTTCCTCTGTAGAAGTCAGTCTGTAAATCCTTGGCACTGACATCCCCTTTCCAAAGCACTGGTTTATAATGTGTTTTAATTCAGTAGTGCTTAGTTCTGCAAAATTAATCATGTGTAGCAGTTTAAAAATATGTTTAAAAATACAACTATAGTTTTGAAAGCAGTTCTCCAATTATCACTCTGTTATCTGCCCAAAGCATGTGTAACCCAGTGCAGTTCTGACACTGTGGTGCTGCTTTTCCACTTTTCCCACTGCCTTCCATTGATGACTCTTGGAAGATGCAGAAATATTCGTGCATCTTTCTGTACTAATTGTTGCTCCTCTGTCAAATAAAAATCATCCTGCTCCTCCATCAAATAAAAGTCATGCTGCTTTCATTCCCTAAATATGCTGCATTTGATCTACTGGAAATTGGAAACTCCACTGGAAACCAGCTTGCCTTTTGTGATCATTTCCCCACCTGCTCAATTGTTCAAATGTTTTATTTTGAATAAAAGGCCTTNTGTTATAATAAATTCCAATAATAATTTATAGCTAATTAAAAATTAAGAAAGACTGTGATCTACGTCTGGCTTTCACCTTGCCCTGTCCTGTTGGCCGTTGCTGTTGGGATTCCTGTTTCACACATTCCACAGCTATCAAAGCACCTTCCCAGAGTTCAGGGTATTTAGTCACAGGTTTTAGTTAGGTCTCCTAATTTCATGCAATTTGCAGAATAAATCCTCTCTGAGCTGAGGCCAGAGAAGTGCTGGCTGGGCTTTGCTGGGCTCCAGTGCCCAGCGCTCTGGGAAGAAGGGAGCTCTGGCCAGGAGGCTGCGGGAGGCTCGGGTCCCCAGCCCCACGCCGACCCAGACTTGTTTGTTTGCTATAAATACCGTGGCTTTGCCAGTGTATTGCAACAGCAGTTCATTAAGGCTGTGCTGAGCAGCTCGCTGGTGGTGCCTAGGAATGACAGTGACAGGAATCACGGGCTCCAAACAGCCAAAACCCCCCGAGCCTCCCCTGCCCTGCTCCCTCCCCACCTGGGCGCGGGGGCCACAGATGCTTTGGGATAGATTTGCTGTAAGTGAACGGAGGAGCTTGGGTTTGAGACATGAATGTGATGGTGACACGATGGGAAAATATTTCAGAGCAACATGATGAAACAATTACTTGGCTGCAGCAATTCAGGAAGGGAATCACAAGAGCTGGAGAAAGTGCCTGGAGCCGCTGTGCGAAGCGCAAGGGTGGCTCCAGCAGAAACAGCTCTGCTCGCTCCCCCAGCCTCTGCCATCCACACACAGCTCTGGGTGCTTCTGACAGGGGTTCTGAGCCCAGGAACAGTAAAATTCAGGTGTCCCGAACAGTAAAATACAGCTCCTGTCTCTATTGCTTTCTGCAACGCAAAAGGCCAGAAAACAAACCCAGAATGTAACTTACTGAGACGCTTTAGTGTGTCTAACACTTCAGTGTACAGGGAGCAGAATATCTGGGGGATAACTTGGCACGAGGAGATGAGGAGAATTACAAAAGAAAAGGAGTAATTATCAAGGAGTTTGGCTGCTTAGAGGAATGCGAGCTGGCCCCCAGCCAAGAACACTTCAGCTGAGCACACAAGCCAGCCCCGGTGGAGAAACCCAACCTCTGCACAGGGCTGCTCTCCTGCTGCTGGGTTATTGATGACCACTCAGGGTGGCACAAAACATCTCTGTGCTTGAAGTTAAGAATGGTGCTGACTGCTGGGCTGAGTTCCCAAATCTGAAGGAGTAGGGGAGATGGCAGAGGGCCTCGATGTCTGAGTGCAGCCACAGTGTCCCCAACCCCTTTTAAAGCAAATTACAGAGCTGCAGAGTCAGTGAGTGCAGAACACGGATGGAAATTAAGGTGCAAGATGCAAATACAGATCTTTGGAACAAAACAGACAGTTTCTGGTCCTGCCTTTCCCACCAGTTTTTCATATATCTGTATTATCAGTTAGCCCCTAAACATAAGAGAGGCTCATGCAGGTATGTGCATCTGCAGTTCCAGGTGCAGTTGCCATAGCTGCAGGTGGATTTGCCTGTTCCATATTTAGATCCTGATCTTACACATGTGCTTCATTCTATACATGTAGCTGTAGTGATTTCAGTGGAACTATTATTACTGCCATGAGTAATGATAAATGCATAAATCTGTATTTACATGGGATGTATTTACATGGATCTGTATATACATGGATCTGAGATCACTGTGTCTCTGGGAAAATTTTTGTGCCTTGCTCAGTTTTGTAGCACATGCCCTGGCAAATTCTGAGCTCTTCATTTTGTGTGCTTTCCAGTTTGAGAGAGCTGATTTGGCTGTGGCATGCTGTGCAAAAGGAGATGACAGCGGCTCTGGCATTTCTGCATTTCCCAGGGAAAAAACCTCAACCACCAAAACCCTGACAAGTGGGGTACAGCCTGTGTTCTAACAGCTCCTGGGGGTCCAGCCCCACGCTGCAGTGAGTGTTGCAGCCCAGCACAGCAGAGCAGGGCTGCACAGGAGCTGTCAGGGTCTGGGGGTGCCCGGTGCTGTGCAGACACAGCCAGCAGAGCCTCGGGTCACACTGCTGGGACAGCCGTGCCACGGGCGTGGGAAACACCACGGCAAACCTGGCTGTGCAGGGGGGTGAGTGAGGTGCTCCCCAACGGGCCCAAATGAATCCTGCTGCACTGAGGGAGCCCATCCAGCCTTTGTGCTGGCCAGCTCTGGCAGCCAGGGCTCCAGAGCACGGTGTGATAGTGCCTGGCTGCTGATCAAAGGGCTCTTGAGCAATAACCCACAGCACATCAGCAGGACCTGCTGCCAAGAGCCATGGACTTCTCTGGGCTGGAAGACAACTGATAAAGCAGATGCTGAGAAAAGCAGTGATGCCTGCGTTGGGCAATCTGAGTGAGAGTAATGGCTACTGGAAAATGTTATTTGGATTTTAGCTCTGCAATTGCAGAAGCCTGATTTGCTAATGGCCCCCAGTTTGTGCCGTGCTTGGGTTTAGTTTTTATTTTCGCAAATCATTTTATGTAGAGGAATAGATGCTCCCACTTTATGGGGAAACCTAATTCTCCTTGGTAGTTCTTCCTCTGTCAATAACAAATATGTGTTGATCGTGCCTTCCCCAGAATGAGGGGAGCTCTGAGAGCTTGGGGAGGGATGGGCACTCACAACAGGCGGGGACGAGGCACTCAATCCTCTTGTCATACAGGCCTGTGCCTGGCAGCAGGGGACACAGTCCTTGAGCAGGGCTGGCAGAGTGGAAAGGCATTGGCAAAGAGGGCAAGGAGGCAAATCTGCAGGTGGTGAAGGGCCTGGGAAGAAGGAAGCAATACCCAGCAGCCCAGGGCTCTGGGGAGGCTGTGGCAAGCTGTGGCAGTGATGGGGACCATTTCCAGCAGCCAAGGGACGATTTTCCCACTGACCTCAGGGTAACGTGAACTGAAAATTTCACTCTGGTGTTTTCTGCCAAGTCTTAAAGGCAGACTTAGGAAAGGACTAAGGACTGCAGTAGCAGGTGCTCCTCTGCAGGAGCCCTGCAGGAGCTTTATCACCAGGGGGACACTGACTATTAATGAGCCATAAGCTCAGCCTGCTATTTACTGCAGGACGGGGCCTTTTTATTGTGCAGAGGAGGGAACTCCCTGCTCAGCCCTCCAGGTGGTCCCTCCAGGGCAGGGTTGAGGCACACTGGTGAGAAGGGGTGGGGTTGGTTGGGAGAGGCTTTCATTGCTGCCCTACCTGTTCTGGGCATAAATTGAAATGATCAGTCTCTAAATCCTGCCAATTAGGAATGCTTTACTGGCATGAGAGCCAGTTTACTATGACAGGTAAAGCAAAAATGTTTCTCTTTTTTTTTTTTTTTTAAAGAGGCAAAGCCTTGCTTCAACAGGGAGCAGGGGTAGCAGGGGACAGCAGGGACTCTGGGGTGCCTGGCCTTGCCCAGACAGCAGGAGCTGGGCAGGATCCTGCAGCACTGAGCAGCTCAGGGACAAATCCCTCCTGGCGTGCTCTGTGCCCTTCCAGCAGTGCCTGTTTGCCAGGGAGCCCCTGGGCAGGGGGCTGCAGTCCCCCAGAGCACCCTGAGCTCTGCAGTGACTCCCCCATTCCAGCTGGCACCAGGTGTGGGGAAAGAAACACGGGGGTCCCCCTTCCCTAGGCTGCAGCTGCCAACAAAGAGCCACCTGCCTGGGGGAGCAAAATGAGATGCTTTTACAAGCCTCTGAAACTGCTAATCAGGGTGGTAGCTGTGCCCTCAGTTAGTGCCCTCCTAATCTTCTGATCCACAGATTCCTGTCATGAAGAGGCAAATGGACCTCTTGGGTTTGGTACTTGCTGGTTTCTGCAGACATTGTTCTGTTTTTCTGCTCTGCTCTCTCTCCCAGGGTAATATTGGTTGCTCTAAAGGCCAGAAGCACAACTGTCCCTCACTCCAAACCCTTCCCAGACAGTAATTTGACCACACAAAGTCTGGCTCATTTTACATGTAAAATAGACAGAAGCTATTAGAAAGTCATTTTTTCCCCCACTGAGCAGCCTGTCCCTCATTAAGAAACCCTCTGCAGGGGCCATATTTTTATCCTGCCCCATAATCTCAAGGTATTTAAGGTCACCCTCAGAACTGGATAGCATCTTCCCTTTTCTACCTTGAACCTGAGCTCTGCCTTCCCTGAGCTGCTCTGAGCCCTCAGCCCTGCCTGCCAAGGCCCTTTCCTGGCCAGTTTGTAACTCCTGCTGCTGGGGCTGCTGCCACAGGCTCACTCAGTGTCAAGGGGCTCAGGGACAAGGACAAGAAACCCTCCCATGCTCACACCTGGCTCGTCAGTCAGCATGGGAAGCACTGAAGGGGACTCTAAAAGCACCTTTAAGAGGCTGATGGAAATGTCCAGAGAAATGAGCAGTGTTTTGTGGTGTTTAGGACCCTGCAGAGCAGAAAGGGAAGCAGCACTGGATAGGACTCTGCTGGATGCCCACGTGTGGGCCAGCACATCCCCTGGGTCACCCCTGACAGAGCACCCCCCATGGGATGAGCTCAGTGCCTTACCTGGCTGAGTGACACCAGAGAGGGCAATTTCCCTTCAGCAGTGGCCACGGGACCAGTGGCAAAAGCCAAGTAAATATCTGTTCAAGGCAAAAGCAACAATCAAATTTTTGCATATTTTTATTTTTACTTATCTACTTCTCGCTGTAGGAATTTTATTATTTTAGATGAAATGCTAAAAACTGTGTCCAGCAGCTCCACCAGAAGCGTTTGTGTGCCCCAGGCTGATGATCTGACACATCTGGCACTTGCACTTGGGGCCTTCCCGCATGGGAGAAATTGCCCAGGGAGGAGACTGCACATTTCCAAGTGAAACAGAAATGACAAAACAGTTCCTGGTGCACAAGCCAATTTCCAAGGCCAAATCCAGCTCTCTGCAAGTCCAGGGGAAAGGTCACCACGAATCAGGAAGAAAATGACTGAATTACCATCATTGCAGCAGCAGAATAAACTCTCACAGAGGCATTGATGGGGACAGTGGGATGTCACCCCTGGCTGCTGGCAGCAGTCCCCTCCTCATTACCCTCATTAAGGTGGTCATCTCCAGGCCAAACCAGCGCACACTCCGGTCTGTGACATAAAAGACATCAGTTAGATTTCTGTAAGAGCATTGCAAGTTATTGGATAGCAGCTGCTGGCTGCCCAGAGCAGCAGGAAGGTTCCCTGCCCTGCCAGCCCGGCTGGTTTTGGGAGTTACTCCTCGGTGTAACCGGTGCCAGCCCTCTGTGCCTGTGCCGAGGGGGACAGGGACACTGCTGGCACCTTCGGTCTGGCAGCCAGGCTGGGGCTGGCACTTGCCCGCGTGAATCACCAGCTCCTGCCGCTGAGAAGCGTGCATATGCAAATGCTAATGAAGGCCATTAGCATAGCCAGCTCCCCACCTGCCCGTCCCGGCCAGGCGGAGCTCACACCCCTGCTCCAGCTCTGCCTTCCCGGCAGCCGCGGCCACAAACTGCTCTGAGAAACCATTTTTCCTCCTGTAGTTCCAGGAAGGAAAAGGAAGAGTGAGAGTTTGCCAAGAGGCTTCCTGAAAATCCTGAGCTGATGGGGACAGCTGAGGGACCGGGGAGGATGGAGTCAGGCACCCTCGTCTTTAATCTGCCCATCTTTGGGATTCTGTCAAGCCAAACAACGTGGATTTCCCTCTACTAGCGAATATTCTGACACAGGAAAAGACTATGTGCCAGATTTTGACTTTATTTACATTGAGCTACCTGAGATTAGAATCTGAAACTAGAAACTTTCTTTATACAGCTACAAATAGCTATATTATGCAGTTTTAAGGGGTTAAGAAAAGGAGGAAATCATAACCACAGAAGTCATAAAGGCAACTTATCCCAAGCCAAATAGTTTTGTTTCTAATGCAGGGCTTTAATTATAACATGTCATATAATGATGACATAGTGCTATAATAGGCAAATATAATGCATTAATCTGATATTATATTCTGGCTTTAACAATAGGTGCAGCGAACCAGCCTTAGTGGATAACTCATTCAGAGCCTATCTGCACACTCCACCTAGATACTTATCTGCCTCTTTAATTAAGTGGAGGGAAACTTCTTGAGGCCATACCCATAAAGCCAGTCTCTGATGATAGCAGAGTTACTGGAAGCCTTTGGTAATCGTTTACACCCACGTTTTGTGGTTAGCTTCCAACTTTGGCTCTTTCCTTCTCACTCTGGAACCACCTATTTATCCCCCAGCGTAAATCCCCGGCTCCCTCTGTAGCAAGAGGGGCACAAAGGACTCCAGGGCTCGTTTGAGCAGCACCAGCAGCACACTGCCATTGGCCCCTCAGGACTGAGCCAGGCTCCTGAGCGGCAGCACTGCAAAAAACAGCTCTGGCACATTTTCACTCACCAGGAGCTGCTTGGAGCAGAGCACCAGGGGTGGGCAGTGCCACCTCCCCGGAGCACGAGGTCCCAGGCTGTCCCCAGGGACACCACAGCTTCAGTGGGAGCAGGACTGGGATTCCTGGGACCTCTCTCCTGTCCCATGGGTCCTGTGTAGCTTTGTGTGCATTGAAACCTCTCCTTTCTGGCTTCTTCAAACACAGAGAGTCGGGAGGATTTGCCCACTGGCAGGAAAATAAAATGTAACTAATATATTCTCTGAGAGAAGGTGGCTCCTGAGTTGCAGTGCCTGCTCTCTGCCTGGGATCTTTGAGAGAAATATCCTGCTCTGAGGCTGGAGCATCCAGAAATCATAGAGACCCAGCACGGGAATGGCACCTGAGGACAGCACAGGGACAGCAGTGCCAAGGCCATGTGAGCCAAAGTCCGAGGTGACAGGAGCACACAACAAGTGTGACAGCCCCTGCAGCAGCACAAAGGCCACTGCCACGAGGTCCCTGGACTCCAGCACCACCTGAGCAGATCCACACGATGTGAGCACAACCAGAAAGGCTCCAGCAGCTGCTGCCACCTTTTCCTTTTCCTCTCCTCCTGTGGCTCACTTCCGTGCTCTCCTCTGGGCTTTTCCAGTATGAAGGGCTCTGCTAATGACCTTTGAACAGACCATGCTGAGAATGTCACTGCAGAGCTTCTTAATCTCATGGTGGCGCCTGGATAATGTGGTGATGGGCACTGAAATGCTGAAAAACAGACAGACAGATAGCGAGATAAGATTAGATACAGAAGTAATTTAGCCACTCATCATACAGGGCAGCTGACATAAGTTCATTTGTAAAGCCAACTGCTAAAATTGCTTTAGAAGTCCTTACATTTGAATTCTGTTGAAAGGCAGAGCTTTGATCTGAATTGTTTTGGTGGCATGTGCGTTATTTGAATGGAAGCTCACCTGGGCAGGTAGTGCCAGACCGGTCATTCCTGGCATTCTCTTCCACAGGGGAGCAGTGTCCATGCAAATCCATCCCTTTGGATAGCTTGGGGCAGGCAGATAACTGAGCATCGTGGAACAGACACACACTGAAGGCATGAGCCCCATGCTATGCTGATATGCAGAATGAATCATGGCTAATAAAAGGCTCAAACAACCATATATATGACTAATGTAACCCCAAAAGACTTTTAAATTAGGCATGATCAGAAAATAAAAGCAGAAAAATTAATAGATAAGTGTTATTCCTTCTCTTTTTCATTAATATTTATTAAATCACACTGTGGGGGAGATGGAGGAGGAAGGGAAATAAAACAGACCTGTCCAATTCCCTATTGTTTATACCACTTCTTTATTTCCTGCATTCATTGCAGGGGAAATTATTTACATTTGCATGTTATGTTTTTGTAATTTGGCATTAAAATTTTTCAAAGACACTTCCTAGGGCAGTTTATTTTTGAAGTGGGTTATTTGTTTTCACCCTAAATGTGGGGCCACACAGAAGCATTCCCAGCTGTGGAAGAGGCAGGCAGTCAGCACAAAGGTGTGGGGTTGTTGGTGGGTGCCTGTGCTCCTCTGGGGGCCGTTCCCAGCACTGACACTTTGCAGTGCTCAGTCCCTCTGAAGCAAAGGCTGCCAAGTGCACGGATGAACCACAGATAAATCGTTGCAGCTCTTAATTAGTGACTGCTGAACTCCCAGAAGATTCTGTGGTTGAATTAGAATAAGCACTCAGAAAGCTCAAGCATTAAGCAAAGTCTCTTTGGTTATAAGGATGGAAGTCACTCTCTGGAGGTGGCTCACTCGTCCCGTTTTTAGTATTTCCTGACTGAACCACTGCACAAACAGCAGCTGGCACAGAAAGCAGCTCCCTCCTTCGTGCCCACCCAAAATCAGTGATTCAGGTGTGAGCAGCATTCTGCTCACAGCCCTTCCCTCAGTCTTGTGCCCTCCCATGACACTTAACCTGGCTTTAGAGCTGGAAGGCTTGGGTTAATCCTACTGAACTGTTAGAATCCTCATTTCCTTGCCATTTGGGCAGCTCAGCCTCTTTTGGAAGGCACTTGCCTCTTGCCAGTGACACAGAGAAGAAGCCAGACTCCAGCTGGAGCATCTGAGGTTGCAAAGCCCAAGGTGCAGCTGCCCTGTGGGATGCTGATGTTGTGGTGAGCTGGCCCCCACAGCTCCTCCCTCACGGGATACGCATCCCTGATGGGATAGATCCCGTGGGTTTTCCTGCACTGGCTGTGTTTTGGTGTTCTGCCACATGGGACAGTGGGCTGTCTGAAGAGGAGTGTCCATGGACCAGGCTCCTGCAGCCCAGCTCCCCTGTGCAGTCACACCACGGGCTCACACCAAGCACCCCAGGAGCTGCCAGCATCTGCCTGTGACCTACAAGCATGAGGATGAGGCCAGCAGCTACCAGAGCTGTACCAGTACGCCCAGTGCCTTTGCACACTGGCTTTGTTGTGTGTGCCTTTGTCATCTGCAGAGAGTGGTCCAGCTTGAGAATAAATGCACTGAGTGTGTTTTTCCCTGGTGCTCTGCGTGCCAAATATGTGCTAATCAAGCACTAAAGTGTGCTGTTGGCTGAGGCAACCATTTAAAAATAGGTACTGAGAAGTATTACGTAGTAAAGTAAAAGAACATAGTTTTAATCTAATTTTCAAAATTGCCAAGCAGCAGGGAGCTCTTGTTTGTTTAGTTTTGGGTTTGGGGTTTTATTTGAGAATCAATCACTCACACATTTCTGCTTTGGTTTTGGAACATGATTTTATATTCCTATTTTTTTGAGGAGCATTGGCCAAATTGCTCGCTGTCAGCTGGGATCTTTATCAGGAAATCTGTAACTGAACATTCCAGGCCGAGATGCACAGAAACCAAAACTGGGCAGAAACTTGCATGGTGTGGTGGCAGTTACACTGGAAGCAGTAACTAGGATTAAAAATCCCAGTTCCATTGAAAAGCCAAGTTCAGGAGAGGCAGCAGAAACATATTTTTGTGAACCTGGAGTGTTTGTTTTTGTGTTTGCAAGGATAAGAGCTCTCCTCCTCATAGCACTGTGACTTCCAAAGCTTTGAATGAATAACTGTAGCTGAGGAATAACAGTACCTACAAATAAAATCTTAATTGCAAAACAAAGGAATAATAAGGAAAAGTTAATACTTTTTTATTTTATTCAAAGCTTAGAAAAGTTTAGGTTGGCGTTTGGGTGAAGGTTTGGTTGCTGCCTTTTCCCCTTTTATCTGAACCAGCTCACTCAGACATAATCTTCATCATCTAAACCACAAGATTAACACACAAAATAACTTTGGAGCAAGCCAGGTCCAAGCAGGAAGCTGCAAGTACCATCATGTCTTCATGATATTAGCCAGCAGAATAACTGTGGTTTCTTCAGTTTTTTGGTGGTGTGTTTTTCTGGTTGGTTGTTTTTCTGGTTTTGTTTTGGTTTTGTTCTAATTCACTACATTTATGTTTTCCTTGAAAGGGCCTGGAGTTTTTGTTTCTGTGTGTTGGAAACGTTCAGATTCCTGGTCTCACTCCTGGAGGGAATGCTTATTGTCCTGGACAGTCCCAGCTGACCCTCACACCAAGGAGCCCAGGGCTCTCCCTCTGCTGAGCTTCCAGTGCAGACCAAACCCTCCTGCCTGCTCAGGTTAAAGGGAAGCAGCTGCCACTGCAGCATGTGAGGGGACAGGTCCTGCTGGTGTGCATCAGGTTTGGAGTGCTCCTGACCTGGCTGTCCTGAGAAGAGGAACACTCCTTTCCTCCTCCGAGGATCCCAGGGGGTTTTAGGTGGGAACTCTGAACTAGGCTGCTCAGCTCCCAGCAGCTCTGGGCATGTCCAGACATAAAGCTGCTGGTACTGGAAGAAATGCTATCCTGAGTAGGGAGTAACCTATGGAATTGTAAGTGCTTAAGTCCTCTTTTGCATCTGGCCCAAACTTGCAAGAGAGGAAGAGCCAAGTGCTCAGAGGCAGCTTCCATTTCATGGCTCTAAACTGCGCAAAAAAAATTCTGGACTCGGTAACTTTGCACCTGCATTTGTGTTGGAGTGAGGGAGAGCCTCAGCCAGGCATGGAGAGGCTCTGGTTCTCTGCTCTTGCTCTGCTCTGTGGATTCAGAGGGGAAGGGTGGCTCCTGCCAGCAGAATGAAGTCCCCATGTGTGTCCCACACTCCCATGCAGAGCTCCGTGGTTGGTGCACTGGGTGCTGGTTGGGCAATGGCATGGAGCAGCCTGGTTTCCTTGGAACATTTCCTCCTCATTGTCCTGCTCCTTCCCAGCATTTCACAAACCACCACAAAGAAGACGACAGAAAGAGGGGGAAAAAAACCTTCTCAAAAAGAATTGTGTGTCCCTTCCCTCGCTATCCCAACAGCCTTGGCAGGCTCATAGGAGCCAGGCAGAGCTGGTCTCTGCTGGCTGTTACTCTTTGCACAATTTTATGATAATTTGGGGGAGTTTGCACGATGGAATGGTAAAAGCACAGGGAGGGAAGTCGGGACTTAGCCTTCATTCCTAGTTCTGCACCAAGACCCGTTTGTACTGGGATGACATATTTTGGTTGTCCCATTGGCACAAACCTTGTTTTATCTATTTTCCTGCTTCTGTTATTTCCTGGGCTTTCTGAGGCTCAAATCAAAACAATAGCAAAGTATCCCGATATATCTGCAAAACAGATTATAAACCTAAGAACTGTGACCTCCCTGCTCTGATTCAAAAGCTACTAAAGACAATGCAAAGACATCCTCTGACTCCTGTATGCCTTAGATTGCAGTGCAGCCCTTGATCAGCGGGAAAAGAGAAGGAAGGCCAATAGAAACCAAGGGAGAGGTGGAAGGACTGTAAAAGATATTAATGGGAATTAAAAGACACCCTCAGGGGATGCTGGAGGCAAGGCTTCTGTCAAGGCTTGGCTTCAACACACAAATTTAGGGACTCAGCTTTTGCAGCTTCTTGGCTCATCCCTGGAAGAAAACAGCTTCCTGTCCTAACCTCTTAATGGGAGTTCAGTTTGTCATTCACAGTACTTTTCATACCTGAAAGAACAACTCAGTTCTGCTTTCATGGCAGAATTCCCAGTGATTTCATTGTGAGCACAGCTCACATCCTCTTATTCTCTGCTGTTCAGTCCTTTTCCCATCTTCCCATGCTGTGAGGCTTGGCTGCTCCCCTCCCCTCTCCTGCTCATTCCTGGTCTCTGGTTCTTTGACACAGGCACTAACTCCATCTAAAGATCATATTTGTTTCTGTAGCAATCAGAACAGTAAAAAGGGGAAATCAACTCAAACAGTGTCTTCTGCACCCGTCCAGGACCTGTCCTGCTTATAGTGACAGTGAGTTTTCTCCTGGCTTTTGCCATCAGCCAGGTTCAGCTGTTCCCAGGTGGGTTACGGAGAACGGGGCCCCTGGACAGTCCTGCCTGCCACACTTCCACAGGCAGTCTGTAAATGGAGCAGGTGGACATCCCAAAGCACAAATACAAAACCAAAGAAAAGAATGAACCAAAAATGTATGGCTGTTCTTGAGAAAGAAATCCCAGGACTGCACGTCTCTGCACTGCTATTTCAGCAGTGTGGGTTCCAAACCAGCCCTGACTTTGGGCTCCTGCTCTGAGCACCTGGGCTTGCTACCTACAGCTGCCCTCTCTGCCCCTCAACATCCCCTTTAAGTTGCTTCCAAACAAGGGGCAGGCTGTACATAAAACCTGGAAAGTTTGTCTAAAACCAGATTTTTCTGAAGCTTTTGCAAGGCTTTTATCAAGATAAACCCTGCAAAGATCTAAAACCACGATCCACTAATAGCCTTGTCCTGTCTAACCCTCATGTAATCAGTGGCCATCTGCTGTCATGGATGATGGAAAGTGGAGGAATATGAACACTGATTATACAAGGAGATGCTCTGAGCTGTGATCAGAGATGGCTCTTTTTCTAGCAGGACACTAAATTGGATTCACTAGCAGCAGTGACAAAAAAGACATTTCATACTTTGATCCAAATATTTAATTTTGCTTTAAGGGTTTTAAAAATATAATTAAGCACTAAACTGAAATGGAAACACTAAATCCCAAAGCTAAAATGTTTCACTTACAAAATGTAAATTTGTTTGGAATCTCGGGGTGATATAACCAAACCAGGCAGCTGAAACTGGTTGTAGTTCCCAAGGCTTTTTAATTTTCCTAGATTTGAGCACTCTGGCTGGGATGCCCTGCTGTAGCTGAGGGAGGAGGTCACAGTGAGAAGCAGGGTGCTGTCAGAGCCAGGGTTTCAGTTTCAGCACGTGCAGGTGGCCGGGCACTGTCCCCTCCCTGCCGTGCAGGGAGCTCCAGCGCAGGGTGGAGTGGCTCCACGCAGGAGTAAGTCACGCTTTGCTCCTGGTGTATCATTAGCACGGCAGAGTTACATCCAACCCATAAACTCCACTTGGCAGCAAAACACCAGGCACATTCGTGATGCCACAGAAATGAAGGGTCATAATTAGAACAGAGCTTCTTTCCCCTCAGGATTTTCTTTAGGCCTGTCCCCAAAACAAATCCCAGGCAGGTGATTTATTGTTTATCCACGTGACATTTAAGCAGCATATTTAATACAGTTGCAGTTCATATTTTAAGTTCAAACATGGCATCAATGCAACGATTTTTGGCAATTAAAAGGCAGCAATGGAGTGTCAGGAATCGAAGGAGACTCCAACCTAATTTACATGGTGTTGCTCTCAAAAGCTGGCAGCACAGAGTGCATCTTTTGAAAATGTTTCTATTAGAAGCTGATGTTTATGATCACTCTCAGCTTGGCACAAAAACATTCTTCTAAACATTTACATTTCACATTCTTTAGGACGGTTGAAAAATGTTGGCTTGCAGTTATCCCCAGTGCAGAGAGGCTGTGAGGAATGTTATAGTAAAGCATTAATAGCCTTGTACTTTTCTTTTTCTTTGATTTACTGTGTGGTAGTTTTTATCCTAGTTGTGTTCTTGATGTTGCCCGTGCTGAATTGAGTTTCACTCAAACAACATGAGCCTGGGTTTATTTTACTAGCTGAAAAACCCAAAGTCAATTAATTTATTAACAATACTTTATACTCATGTTATAGTCACCATTTGGAGACATTCCCATTGGAATATATTTCCTAGATACTGTTGCAAAACTCCCATCAGAGTCAGAAAATGAGGGTTTTCCAGGAGATGCACCCACAGAGGAAGGACTGGTGCTGTTCTGTTTGTCCAAACAATGCTGCCATGTTCTGGTTTGCCTCTGACTCTGAGCACAGTGTACAGAATCAGCAACAAAATGCATAATCCAGCACAGAGCCCCTGCTCAGTCCTGTGGCTCCAAGGTGAGTGCTTCCATGAGTAACTGCCATGCTTGGGTAAGGCATTTGTGCCCTGGCTGCTGTGAGCTCCCCAAACAGTGCCATTAACAGCTGGACTGACTGCTCCTTCCTGCTGCTCCCTCCTGCTCCCTCCTGCTCATTGCCCAACCCCACCCAACCTAATAGCACAGCAGAAAAGCTCAAAAAAAAAATAGCATTGGCTTTATCCTTCCCCAGGAGAACTGTTTCCAAAGCTATGTTTTTAAAGTACAACTAAATTGCAGATTGGATGTGTATAAATGTGCTCAGTGTGTTCCCCATTCCAGAAATCCTTTCAGGATGTGTATGGACACACTTAAATGGATTAGGACTGGTGCTTGGAACACGGTGAAGTCCCAAACACTGCCAGCTCCTGGGAAAGTCACTGACAGCTGATGGTACCTGGGGATTGAACGAGTACCAGGATGCCCCCACACATCTCATTTTCTGCAAACCCCTCCCTGCAGTGGCAGTGCCCAGGCAGGCCCAGCCTGTGGCAGAGTCACCCCTGCTCTGGGGACCTGCAGGATCGGGCTGGGAGCTGTGTGCTGGAGGCCTGGGCACTGTCACTGCCATTCCCTTGGCTGAGGTGTGGACAAGCCCTGCTCAGGGACACGTAAGCCACAGTGGCTTCCAGTCAGCAGCTTTGGCTCGGGGCCTTTGTGCTGCCAGCTGGAGATGGGAGGCTGGTGAAGAGCTTTGTTCCATGGCACTGGGGTAAAGAATAAAATTTGCTGTATGCCTTGTTGGCAGCAGCAGTGGAGAACTCCAGGCAAGGGAATTTTACAAATTGTGAATACAAATTGTAGGTGTGAAGCCTTAATTGCTGTTCATAATTAGGCAACAATACAAACAAACTGTACACATATAATGCCCTTCATCAGAGGAACTCAGGCAGCCCAGAAAGTTCATTAAAGTCTCCTCATGACATGGTGTTGTGGCAGCACTGCAGGAGACCCCCTGAAGCAGCTGGAAAGCACCTCTGGGCCGTGGCACAGGGCCTGGCTCTGTCAGGTCAGGAATGTGCTCGTTCCAGCAGCTCCCAGCCAGCCCAGGGCTCGTGGTGTTCAGGGAGAAGCTTTTACTCGGCAAGATAAAAGCTGGGACATTCTGGCTTACATCAAACTTGTTTGGGAATATTTGCAAACTCATGGAAACAAAAGACAATGTCTCTTGACAACACATTTTAGTGTAATTCTGTGCAAGAACACTCTCATTCCAGAATGAAAATGACCACACAAAGACTGACTCAAAACTAACTCCCTGCCAGCCTTTAGAAACTGAAAGTCCCATTTTAAAGCTGAAGGCATTTACAAAAAGCCCGTGTTTTTATTTAGCTTGTTGTTCCCAGCGTGTTCCTCCCCCAGAGCAAGTACCCCACACCCCAGCAGTCAGGGGGCTCTCGAGGCACCCAGGGGCAGCTCCTCACCTCAAACAAAGCTCCCAAAACCAAGCACAGCCAACAGAACCTCGAGGTGCTCAGTGACTCCTCGCAAGGCAGGCAGTAAAAGTGAAGGCGTTTTGCGGGGTTTTCAGAATTTTAACCTGAAACTGGGAGAGAGGATGAAGCTGAGGAATTACTGCACTCATAGACAAGTCCTGTCAGAATAACTGTTAGCAATCAATAATCTATATTCATATGGAGTAGCACATAGAGGTCTCTATAGGAAACTGGTAACACCACAAGCCATAAGTTAATAGATCTGTGTGTCAGCAGTGCCTTGAATAAGACTAATAACTCTGTATAAAGAAACAAAGGGAGCAGCTCAGAGTGGGTGGGAAGCAGTAGCCAGCAGGCTGGCTAGGAGGAAGGCAGAAATAATAAGGCACTTGGCTCCCAGGAAAGGCCAGAGGTGTATTCACAGAGGTCACACACCTTCTGGTCAATTAGGCCGAAACCCAGAGGAACCACTGCTAAAATATCCATTGCTGCTGGCTCTGGTAAAAGTCAATTAGAGACCCATTTATATTATAAAACCTAATTTTAGGAAATAAAAGAGTGGAGAACTTCAAAGGGCTGTCCAAAGAAGGCTGGAGCACAGTGTATATTCAGCCTGGGACCAGTGGATGCCAGCCTCTGAGCGTGTGGGCATTCTTTGAGATTCCAGGGGAGAGCATTTAAAAGACTGGCCTCTGGTTGCAAAATTGAAGCCAGAATTGAGATATTTTATATTTGTTTACTTTACATTTTACTTGTTTACTTCCTCCCAGTCTAGCATCTAAATGTTCAATTTTAATAGTTTCTAAATAAACACTTGCTTTGCCTGGCCTTGGGGGAGAGGTGAGTGAAGCCAAAGCTGTGGAGCTACAACCCCGTGGAGACCCCAGACTGGGGGAAACACCTCACATGGATAACCCTGGGGAGCCCCAGGACCTCTGCAGTGGGAGTGGGCTTTGCCAGGCTGCAGAGGACCAGCACAGGAGCTGGCAGTGCCAGCTGTCACAGGGGTGCCTTTGGGGGCACAGACAGGACCCTTGCTGAGGCACAGGACACTCCCCAGGGCTTCTCCAAGTGGTGCTGCACAATGAGGAGATCAAAGTCATACCACGGGTTAGTGACAGAGCTGAAAAGAATCCAGATTGCCAGCTCCCTGTCCTAAATACCAAATGTGGTCCTGCCTTCCCTAGGATAAAAGCATAAGGAAAAATATTCTAAAAGCTTTCAAGAAGCAGCGTGGATTTTGCTGTTAAAAGGAGGAAACATTATCAAAGGATCAGAAAATTCCACAAAGTAACACAACAGTTACTGTTGCAAAACTCTGGGGGATCTCTTCTGTGGTACGGAGTTATTCAGTGGCTCCGACTCACAGCAGTGCTTCTTCGTCCTCCACAGTCATAAATCCTTTTCCTGTTTTGGATAAGTTCAATGAATTCAACCCTTTTGGCTTCAATGAGAGCCAGGCCTTGCCTAAAATGTGATATTTTTATTGTCCTTTCCATAGAACATTTACGCTGTGTTTATCAGGTTTATTTCTCTCTTCATTAGAAGTTAATCGCAGCACCACTAGCACAGCTTTAATGTCATGAGAATCACACTCTGTAGGGTGCATCCTATGACTGCCTCAAAAATCCCTCCCTGTGGATATTTTGTCTCTGTGAAATAATCTGGTTCCAACTATTCATCTTTGCCAAGAAGAACAATGTTACCAATTATTCCTACAGTGAAAAAATAATCAGAACAATCATTTGTTTTCTTGCAGTTGGTTGTACATGTCCTTCATCAGAAGAAATTCAGCTATGAATTAGAAGAATTTTCTTCCACCTTCCCAGGCTCTTCAGTCTGTGCAGGATTCATGGTATGTCTATGCATCAGATGAGTTATTTTACCTGGGAGGTAGGAATTGTTCCAAGTTCATACCTGCTCCAGATGTAATTCATTTTTTGAAGGAGACTGGCAGAAAGCCTATCTACAAAAAATCTCCAGTGTTATTATGTAGAGCGTAGAAGAGTTAACAGTGACCCAGTACAGGAATATAAAGGTGGTTTTGCCAAGAGAAAAGATCTGTCATTACTGAAAAGAAATGAGATGAAGTTACTGAAAGAGCATTTCTGATCATGCAACCAAGGAAATGTAGAAGAAAACTCCAGAGTACGGAGGGGTTTGTGAGTTCCAGCCTGGGAAGAAGGTACTACAGATCCTTCTTCAGAAAAGGGCAGCTCAGAATCCAGGGCCTGAGCTCAGAAACCCAAACATTCTCACTAAAAATGCAATCAGATCATGTTCATGTGTTGGGACATGAGCAGCTTTAGGAGCTTGGCTCTGGGATTCTGCTGGAACACGCAATTCACACAGACAATTCCAAGGTGCCATTCCCTGGCAGCTCTCAGGGGCCAGAGCAGATGCACACCCAGGTCACAGGAGCAGCTGCTCCCTGTGCTCAGCTGTGACAATCTGGTCACACAGGCTGCCTGCATTTCTCCCGGCTTTGCCCGGGGGCTCTGGAGGTGTTGTCCGAGGTGCTGAGTCCTCGCAGGTCGCTGCAGAGCTGGAGCTGGCTGCAGGTGCCACTGAAAAATCACGTCATTGGCTTAATCATCACCAAAGTCTTATTACCAGGATTTGCAGCTGGTATCCAGTGAAATCTGAGATAGCAGTTAGTTCTCAGGAACTAGCAATACCAGTTTTTCTAGAAAATTAATAAATGCAAATGATAAGTGCTCTAAATTCACTTAATAAACAGGTCACCTGGAAAGATTTGTGGTTTTCATTTGAACAGAGAATATAAATAGAAGAGGAAATGGAAAGCCTGATACTTGGTGTCCAATAAACCCCACGATGTGGCCAAGCTTTTGCAGGGCTCACTGGGTATGCAATGAGCTAATTAGCAAAATCTCATTGCAGCCTTTCAATCACTATAAAACAGATTTAAAAGCTAAGTGTGCAGCCCATTAGTGACTAAGGAAGGGACTGCAGAGCTGGGCTGGGCCCTGCACTGCCCAGGTCCCACTGCAGGGCAGGTGCAGGGGGCTGAGGAGCTGCAGGAGGGATCCTGACCTCGGCTGGAGACACTGGCAAGGGGGGACACTGCCAAGTGCCTCATCCCACAGAGCCAGGATGTCCAGGGCCCATTCACACCCCCTGGCCCGGGGGCTGAGTGAGCAGAGGAACCTGAGGTTCATCCCCCTGGGCTCTGCTGGGTCCTGGTATCGTTCCCAGTCTGGCTCTGCCCCCAGTACCCCAACTTGCTGCCCTGTAACTGGCAGATCAAACCCCAAGAAGAAGTTTGGTGTGAGTGCTCAGTGCTGAAAAGAACCTCTGCCTCTCCTGAAGTCGTCTCTAGGAGACAAGCATGGATTCCCCTGGGAATCTGCCCAGATCTGGAAGTGCAAATGGAAATGGGTGTTGTTGCCTGCACTCTGTTTGTGACCAAACTCTCCCTTGCCTGCAGTTTCCAGATTTTTCCTAACTCGGGTGAGATTGTAAATTGATAATAGTTAGGTGTCATCTTGATAATGAATTATGGATTGAAAATGAGTCTCATTGAAAGTTTGAAAAATTTTTCACTTGCCTCCAAAGGAAAAGGAAAAAGGACACACAAGGAAAACAAACCTTCCTATCACAGGCAAAGTGTCTCAGCAAAGCTAACTCCAAGGGGAGATTGTTTTGTGAGTCAGAGCTCCTGCAGTGACCCAGGCACCTTGGACACTCCTGAGCAGTGTGTCAGGGAGCAGCTGTCCCCTCTGTGCCCAGCCAGGAGCCCTCTGCTCCCCACTCGGCCTGGGCAGCACCAAAAATGACCCAGCTGACCACCACAATTAATGCAGTGGCCCTGCTGGAAGCATCAAGTGTCTTCCTGGAGTTCTGCACTGGCAAGGGCTCTCTGAGTCACCCTCCCCATCTGCATATCCCTTTGCATCTCGGCATGAGCAGGCAGCAGCCACCGGAGCCAGCGAGAAAAGCCTCCTGTTTGTGCTCTCCCATGCAAATACCTCTTCTCCCTATATATTAGTTACTGTGTGTGGGTTTTCTCTCTCACTCTGGCTTGCCATATGTGTGGGAGTTGATGGCATCAACTTTATGAAATCTCAACACATGCCAAGAACAGCTGGAGAAGTTGAAACAAGTTCTGGGTGAGGTGAGTTTCATGGGCAGGGACTGAAATTAGCCAAGGTACCGTGGCTGTTTGCCACGTCGGGAGTCTCACATGGAGCATGTGGGCTTTGCTCACTCCAAAAGCAGATTCCCCATGGAAAAAAGGATTTGATTTGATTTGATTTAGATAGTGATAATGGCAGAGATAACTGAGCTGTAAGAATCTGTCCACCAGGAGAGACCATCTCTGCACCTCTTCTGTGACTGGTTCATTATGTAAATATAAAAATTTAATCATGAGGCTGGGGTAATTAAGATCTTTAGCCAGCATGTAGCACTCCTCATCTTCAAAACAGTTTACTAACATTACTAATTAATCATCACAACACTCTGGGAAGGCTGTCATCCTAATCAATGGGTAAAGTGAGGCACAAAGATTTGAAGTACCCCAGTAGACCTGTGTCCCAGCCTGTGTTCCAGAGCCTGCCCAAGCCACCTGATAGGATTTATGATAAGGGACAAACCAAGGGGGCATTCCAGGATGGGTGAAATAAAACTCCCTTCAGACTGCACAGAGCCTGCTAATCATTGGCTGCTCCCTCCTCTGTGTTCTCAAACCCAGGACATCTGTCCTGCCCTTGGAACATCCCCCTGTGTGTGTTGATCCCTTCAGCAGTCCATCAGTAAGAACTCCTGATGTGATAGATACCCTCTGGCCTCGGCCTCAGTTATGACTCAGGTATTTACATGTTCTTTTTTTTGTATAATTTTAGATTATAAGGAACTAATCATATATCTGATGAATTTTAGTGTTAGATATAATTTAATAACTAGCATGTGTTTTTGAAGCACTTTACACATCTGTCTCAGAAGAATGTCCAGTTTTTGCCTCAGTCTCATATAGAAACATTTGAATCTGATCCAGTGTTTGGTCTTAAGCTGTTAATTTTCAGTCACCAAGGCTAGTTTAGGCCAGGAAATGCAGCTTTTCCCTTACCAGTTCCTGCCATTAGACCCACCTGGATTTCTCCCCCAGGTAACACATTATTGCTCAGGTCTGGCATTCCCAGAGAAACCTGGGGACGACTGTGAAAGAAGTGACCTCCCTGCCCAAATCAGAAAATGAAACTTCAGCTCAGTTCACAAAATACAGAAATACAGAGTGCATCTGAGAGAAAAGGTTGCTTGTCTTGAGGCTTCACAAGAGGGATCTGTCAAATGTGGCAGGCTGTCATTAAAAACAATTAACCTAATCAAAAATCCCTTTTCTCTTCTTTCTGCCTAGTCAGGTGAATATTAAATACTAGATTTTCCAGGGGCACAGAGAAGAGGAAATCAGCATCTGTGTTTTCAGTCCAACAGGTGTAGAAGCAGCAAGTACAGATTTGCCTCTGTCTCCCCAAAGCATGCATGTCATTAGCTGAGTGCAGGGCAGTCACGGCAGCACTGGCCACCTGCTCGCCCTGGTGGCAGTGCCAGTGTCACCTGCCCACCCCAGTGGCAGTGCTTGTGCCACTGTCACCTGCTCACCCCAGTAGCAGTGCCAGTATCACCAGCTCACCCCAGTGCCAGCGTCACCTGCTCATCCCAGTGGCAGTGCCAGTATCACCAGCTCACCCCAGTGCCAGCGTCACCTGCTCATCCCAGTGGCAGTGCCAGTATCACCAGCTCACCCCAGTGCCAGCGTCACCTGCTCATCCCAGTGGCAGTGCCAGTATCACCAGCTCACCCCAGTGCCAGCGTCACCTGCTCATCCCAGTGGCAGTGCCAGTATCACCAGCTCACCCCAGTGCCAGTGCCACCTTCTCAGCCCCCAGTGGCAGTGCCAGTGTGCAGCCCTGGCTCGGCCAGGGGCACTGGGGACAGCTGCTGTTGTCCCACCCCACGCTGCCCCGCGGTGCTGCTGCCTGTGGGGACAGTGCCTCTCGCTGCACAGGTGGCTTTTGGGGCCTGTCTGGTTCAGAGCACACTGGCTGCCTGTGATCTCAGCTCCCAGCATCACCACCACGGGTCCAAGCACAGCTCTCTCCTCAGCACTCCCAAACCTCTTTTGGTTTTCCAGCAGTGGAGGAGGCAAAGAGAAACCCTGGTTCCTTTGAGGTGGGAGCTCATCCCCAGGGGGAGGAGAGGGAAGCTGACCTCCCTAGAGCATTTACTGATCATATTTATTTTTAAAGGCACTTAGCCATAAGCCTCAGCCTATGGCTCTGCTTCCTGCAGGCACACCCTGCTTGTGGCTGTGAAGGTACTCACTAAGCACTAGTAACACCCAGCATTTATATAGGGCTTTTCATCTTCAAAGCACTTCCCGAACATCGTTTAATTAATGAATCCTCACAGCCCTCTGTGAGGTATGCGCAGTTATTACCCCCACATTTTACAAGTGAGGAGAACTGAGGCAGCGATTAGGTGAGGCAGCTCTGTGGGAATTGGGATTAGTGCTCAGGAGAGCTCGGGGTGCCCGGACCCCCGTCCCACACAGCGGCTGCCAGGCTGCCTCACTGGGGAACGAGTGGGGCCTCAGTTCACTGCAGGTTCTCAAACACAACCACTGCTGACCCTGGGGTGCATCAGCAACGTCTGACCTTCCAGGCCCACATACGTTTTCTGTGTGGTGATCTGGAAAAAAAATTCTTATTCGTCTTCCAGTATCAGCTGTCACCCGGAGAGCAGATCGAAACAACGACACGGACCGAGCTCCTGGGAGAGGATGGCTCCAGGTACCCACGGCACCCCCTAACACCGGCAGCTTCAGCGCCTTCACGGGGTGCTTAGAGGGACACAAAGGGGGCTTTCACCCAGAGGTCCCCGAGCTCTCTGTGGACAGAGGACAGTGTCGCAATCCCCGAGCCCGGGACGGCTCTGTGCGGGCTCAGCCCCACTCGGGCTTGGCGGCGGCTGAAGATCGGATGATTCACGACCCTCATCCCACATTCACGGAATTTCAGCGAGTTTCACTCACATCCTCCTCAGTAACTGCGGGTTCCTCCCTGGAGCAGCCCCAGGGTGTCCCGGTTCCCAGCTGACAGGGGAGGACGGGCGCAGACTTCCTGGTGGTGGTGGCAGCCGGGAGGGTGAGAGAGGGCACCAGCCATGGGGGTTAGACCTGGATGGTTCAACCTCGTCAAACTCGAACATCCGAGAGAACCTGCAGGGCTTGGTTCCTTTCCAGCCCTCCAGGGCTCTCACGGCCCTAATTATTATTGTTGTTGTTGTTATTGTAACAAAACATTCATATACTGCCATAAAATGCGAACTAGATAATACACGTTCTTGGCCTGAAGAGCTCAGGCTTCAAACGGGCTGGACACGGAGCTGGATCCCTCGGGAGAGCCGGGGAAGGCGCAGCCCCTGCCCAGCCCAGCTCCTCTCTGAGCCCTGCCAAGGGAAGGGAGCGGAGCAGGGACTGCCCACAGCACGGCCCCGCAGCCGGGACAGGGCTCCTCCTGGCACTGCCCACAGCGCCGGGGGCACCGCTTTAACCGGGGGGCTCTGCCGCCGGCTGCGGCTCCCGGCGGGCAGCCAGCCCCGAGCAAGGGCTGCAGGGGCGGGGGGCGAGCAGCTCCCAGCCCGGCCGGTCTCGGGGCTCGCAGGGAGCCCTGGCACTGCGGGTCCGCGCTGCGGGTCCGCAGCATCCTGCCCGGGCCGGGCCGAGCGCTCCCGGTGCGGGGAGCGGCTCCGTCCTGCCCCGCACGGGCATCCCGGTCCCGGAGCTCCCGGAGCTCCCGGAGCTCCCGGCACGGAGCACAGCTCACAGCGGGCACCGCGCTCCCGCCACCCGGCAATCCGCGCCTCACAAACGCTGTTCTGACTGAGCTGCTGCCTTTTCCCAGATCCCTTCTGGTCCCTCCTGCCAGCGCTTCCCAGTCTAGTCTGCAATGCCATGAGATATGCCAAGGGAGAAGTGGAAAATGTTGCAATTGCTGAGCTGCGCTTTGAAATGGAACAATAATTCTTGTAAATAATAGTAATCTCTAATGGAAAAAACCAATATTCCCATAGAGCCACCGCAGGTAGCAGCTGGGTGTCAGGCTGGACAGACTCACCCACCAGGCCCTGTGGCACTGGGCATGGTCCCCAACAACTTCACCAAGGCAAAGACAAGGAGCACTCGAGGCCCTTTGTGTGTCTGAGCACCAGGGACTGATCCCTGGCCAGTCTGCACCCCCTGAAGGCTCTGAGCCAGAAACTGTCCCTGCCATCTATATTCATAACTCATAACACAAACCAAACAACAACAACAACAACCCAACAAAAAAACCCCAAACAACAACAACAACAACAAAAAACCAAAACACAAAAAACCCAACGAAACACATTCATAATGAAGAAAACGTTTCTCAGAAGAGCTGCTGTTTCCAATGCCTGCAGTGCTCTGTGTTCCAATGCTGTAATGTTCCCTGGTCATTTGGGCAGACAGAATCGAGCAGAATTAAGCATTTAAGCACAGCTGAAGTGCTTGAATGCTTAATCTGACCTACCTTAGGCCAGGCACAAACCCAAGAATAGGGGCACACCTGACATATTGTTAAGGGCTGTAAAGTTAAAGTTCTGATTTATTATTGAACTCTAAAGCAATTCTCATCACAGAACCTACACAGCAGAGGGGAAACCTCACTGGACACCCCTAAACCCCTTCTACTTTTCCCCATTCTCCATGCTCCTCGTCTGTCCCCCCGCCAGGCTCTGTTCTGTCCCTGGGGGATTTTGTTCCTACACACAGATATGCTGATGACTCAAGGCTTAGTTTATCCCCAGCTGCTGTGCCCTTCCATGAGCAGTCAGTGCCAGTCTGTCACATCCCCCAGAGGGCTCAGGGCTGGAGCCCTGCTGTGTTCCCCACCCTTGCCAACCTGCTCTGCCCCTCCTTGGCTGGCACCGAGGGAGTCTTTTCCCTGCCTGTCCCTTTGTGGCGTGGCCCCAACAGCAGCTGAGTGCCAGCCACGGCTCCTGTGCAGGGGACACCTGCTTGCAGCCCTGCACACACTGTCCTGCATTTCAACACACCAGCAAAGCAGGATTCCTTTTTTTTTTTTCCCATTTGCAGATGTGACCCAGACAAAATGGCTAATTTCTAAGTTAGGTCCTCGTGGCTTACGCTTCCTGCCATAGCAATAGTTGTCAATCAGGCAGAGCTTAATCTTAACTCAGGCATTAACTTGAACACAATTAATTCTTGGCAGCAGGCAGCAAGTGCTGTGAGCCCCATCTCTCCTGATGGTGATAAGGCTGACTGTCAGGACAAGCTCTGCATTCACTCCTCGACTTTGGCAAGAGTTAGATCAAGTCCATACAGACTAATAAACCAAGTTACATTGCTGGCATCGGCAAGTACCACTCTAAAAGAGTCAATTGATTTCTGCCTCATTATGCCAACCAGGACCTTCCTCAACTCCCAGAGGCAGCTGGGATTTTCCCAGTAGTTTTCAGGAAAGCAATTCAAAGCACAGCTGGGTAAGCATAAGAAGAATAAGTCTGAGGCACAGGGCCTAGCCAAGGGACAGTGTTTGCCAGGAGCAGCACTAACATCCCATGGCAGAGGGGCACAGGGGTGACCTCAGCCTGCCCTGCCTTCCGCTGCCCTGCTTTGTTGCCTCACAAACACCTTCTGCATATTTCACCTCCTTCCCCGTGTGGAGCTGCCTGGTGTGGCTGCAGTGAAGTTCCCTCTGCTGGGGCTCACAGGGCTCGGGGCTGAGAGGAGATGGCACAGAGGAGCAGCTGCAGCCCCGTGCAGCCTCTCTGCACCCCAAGGCAGAGCAGCCAGCTGCCTTGCGGCACTTACAGTCCAACCCTCACTGTCCCCCTCCCTGTCCCTTGCTTCTCTGGGTGTTTTACTGTGGTCACCCTGCTCAAGAGAAGAGCTGAACCACCCTGGCAGCCCGGGCACCCTCAGCAGGGTGTGGGGTGACTCAGTGCAGAACTCTCCCTTGTTTTCAGATCCACACTCGGGATGAGAGGACAGTGAAAAGAGCAGGGAGATTGCAAAACCTCGAGGAGTCAGCAGGATGGAAGGTCCCTGGCAAAACAGGTCCCATGCCCCACAGAAATGCCCTTGTAAAGTCTTTTTTTGATTTGAATGGGCTGAAGTTTGCAAAAGCTCTGAGGTTCCTGAGGGGATGCACAGGAATTCCAGCAAAGGCTGCTCCATTCACAGTGTCCTGGCAGCTCCCTGCAAGGGTCTGTAGGAGTCACCCAGCCACAGGGCCAGGTATTTGATGGCCAGTGCTAATTACACCACTAATTATGTGGGGGCAAATATTTTGGGAGTGATCCATAGGCAGAAACACTTTCCTACTAGCCAGTGGGGGTGTTCTGCCCAAATATATCTGACTGGGGGACGCAATGGCACAACCTACCCAGGGGCTAAAACTACAACATTTAAAATTGATTGTTACATTTCCCCAGAATGAAAACTTTGGGGGGACTGCTTGGTCAAAAGGCAATCTCTTCCCACAGAAAACCAGCAGGAATTTTTCTCTGCCCTACGTTGAACAGAATCTTTACTGAGAATTCCATTTGATTTGTCCTGGAAACAATCCTCAAGTTTGCCCTGTTTTACAGAGCCTTTGGATATGCTGGGAGCTAAGGTGGCTGCTGCATTACAGACTGTGTTGTGTAAGGTGTTGCCTACTTCTATTTTGCATATTATTGCAAATATGTTTTTCAAATGACTGAAAAAATACACCAATAGAGTCTTACTCATGAGAAAACTTTGGAGTGGATGTGGAGAAAAACAACATGTTATGATTTTCCTGCAGACAGTCTTGACGACTTTTATTCTGAAAAGCACTGTCTTGCTAAGATTCATATGGATAAAAACCACATCCAGTTTCTGAACTAATTTTGACGAGGTTCAAATGGAGTACATGCCTGCAATGCTGTCCAGTGCTTGGCTTCCAGGAAGTACAATTCTGCAAGTGGCAGGATGGCTGTTTCAGAGCCATCTGAAATGAGCATTCCTTCAGAGCATCTTCACTTCTGCTGAAACAATTGATGTAAAAATCACTTATGAAAAAGCTCTTTGTCAGTTTTTTCTTTCACAAAATTATGCAGCACTAGCCTCAAAAATTAGCTTGTTTGTATAATCCCAAATATATGCAAATAAACAATTTATCTTATTCAAGAAAATAATTCAGTTATGAACACTTACATGGTTTTAAAGATGTTTCGGAGACAGTTAATCCTCAAAAATAGTCTTTTTATCTAACACACCATATATATGTGAGCGAGGACAAAACTCTACAACACATGACTTATGCAATTAACTCTTCAATAATTAGGGTACATCCATTAGTTCAACTAGACACCAGGAGAGATAGGCATGTTATATTTGCTGTTTTGCAAGCATTATCTCCAGCAAAATAACCACCAGGAACACAAACCCAGATTAAAAGACTAAAGGCCTCGTGGGGCTACTCCCCTTCCACAGACAGGGCAAGGACTAAACGCAGAATTCCAATATTACAGGTTCTGTGTCCAAGCACGTATTCTAAATCTGCATCTGTGATGGGCTCTGGCAAGGCTTGGCATGGGCAGTGGTCACTGTTCCCCTGAGGAAGGTGCTGGGACAGCTGCACTGGAACTTTCATCTGCAGAGGAACAAGCCCAGCTGGACTCAGAAGGTCACGGGTCTTTCACTGCCTCCTTAAAACTGAGCTGTGGAGCAGCACAGGGACCTGTGCTGGGATCTCATGTGCTGATGGAGCACCTGGGAATTACTGGCTGCGTGCTCATGAATAGCTCAGGTGGCAGAGCAGCCCAGCGTGGTCTCACTTTCACTACTGAGCTACTCTGAGATCTTGTTCATCTCTCAGTATCTCACTGGGTCCTCTGCAGCTTGGGGAACAACACTTGTCTGCTGCGCTGAGGTCTGTAACAATAACTCTGACCTGTTTGATAAGAGATGCTACTGGAAGACAGAAGTGTACCGTTGCAAAATTTTGTGGGTTGGCAACTTATCTAGTGGCACTGCATTGCACCCAGAGCCCATTTGGCTCCTCACAGGGGGGGGAGAGGAGAGGGGGAGAGGAAATCAGGTCAGAGTTTTTGGCAGACCTGTTCCAGGTAAGCATAATCCAGCTGATTCATTACGTGCTGCAATCATTCCTGGCAAAGGCTGCGAGGTGAAGCAGCCTCCAGGCCTATTGCAGCCCGGCTCTGTGGGGGTGTTGGTGCTGCACACCGGGGAAGGGAAGGGTGGCACTGCTGCATAAACTGGGGGGCTCAGGGCTGCACTAAGGACAAAAAGGGCTTCACACAGGGGTGCAGTAGCAGCCTGGGGCTCCCTGCCAAGCAGCCCACTCTCAGGTGCTGTTCCTACCTCCCAGCAGACACGGAGGACACCTCTGAGAAGACCCTTCTGGTGACTCACACCATCTCTGTCTCATGAATCATTGGCATTGGGATGTCTTTGTGGCATAATCAGAGCTCTGCTTATTATACTCATTGATGATAAAACAAGTAAATCTTAATGAGTTGTGGGAAAGGAGACAATAGGGCCCTCTGCCAGGTCTCATTTACCTTGACAACACGCCTACAGCCCAAGCACAAAGATCCCTATTGTTTATCCTCAGTATTTGTGAAGGGGCCAGACAGTTCTCATTTCCCTCAATCTGATGGTGCTCTCTTTATCTCTGCCTTAGCATTTCTAAGGTCCCTATCACTCAGGTATCTAAGCATCTCAGCCTTAGTCCAAGGTTAAATTTATGGTAAATAAACCACTTGGACAGCCTTTGAAGGTGAAAACTGATATATAGTTAAATAGTGGTAAATGATCCCATTTACATAGTGACTCTTCTTTGACTAAAAGGACAAGCGAAGACTTTGTTGTTCATGTTGTAAACAAATCCTCTGTGTATGATTCAGGCACTAAGTACCTGTGTCTGTTACCTCACCAGCACAGCTAAAGCATCACCAGTAACTCTGGCCCAGCATGAACTGGGAGCTCTGGCCCAGCTGGACTGGGTTTACTCCAGAGACTCTGGTCAGCCTGGCTGTCCTGCTCAGGGACAGCTCATCACACTCCTGCCCCGGAGAGCTACAGCAGTGGGATTATCCAGAAAACAAAACAAAGAGGAGAAAAATGGGCTCTTCCACCTGGCAATCAGCACTGCTGACCTGGCTGGAGCTGCTGGCTCTCCTTGCAAAGCCAAAGCCCAGCTCTGCATGGGCCAGGAGCCTTCACTTTGTCATCTGCAGCTGCTTGGGAATCTTCAGTGGAAAGGATTTTTTTAAGCAGAGGAAAGATATTTCTATCAAGCTACATTTTTGTAGATATTTTTAAAGGAAGTGATGGAAGAGAAAGGCTTCCCAGCTCCCAGATGGATTAGGAAGCTGAGTGACACTTGCCAGGGGTAGGGAGAACCAGGGTCAGCACCTGGCATGTCCCTGTCCCACGAGGCTGCCAGAATCACCAGGCTGCTCCTCTCACTGGCATCTGCCTTGGGTGCTGTGCAGGGCAAGAGAGGATGGGAGTTTCAGCTCAGTGTGAATACAGGAACATTCTCCAATTCCTGAGGAGCTTGTCAGGATGGCAAAACACTTCCCATTCAGATCTGGAGATAAGGGCACATTTCAAGCTAGAAACAAAAGACAGACCCTGACATTTAGATCTCCAAGTGAATTCCTTGGCACAGCAACAAGAGAAAAACATCTTTCTACTTGTGCTGTAACTAAATCAGAGCAGTTGCTGATTTATAATGCTAAGCTGGAAGAGCATTAAAAATAGTCTTTTTCCCCATCGATATTGCCAGCCTCGGGGAACTGCAGCTAAATTCAGGATTGTTGGCCTCTTCAACTACGTTTTCTGTCGCCACACGTTCTCGCCCTGGCTGGTTTTGCTGCTGTCAGCTGAGGAGCTGCTCCCTGACTCACCCTGTGGAAAGACAAGTGACAAACCTTTCCCTAAGGACAGGGGCAGTGTCACCTCCCCACACACCTGTGCCTGCCCCCAGCAGGGGCTCGGTGCAGGGTTTAACGTGACGTTTGTGCTTTCCTGATGCACAGGAGGAGTGGCAGGCAGGGAGGGATGACCACGGAGGGTCCCTGCCGTGGGGCTGCAGCAAGAATCCTGCAGCAGGGCTCTCAGCAGGGCACACGGAGCTGGCTTTGGGGGGCAGGGTTGTGTAATCAACCAGATGCTCTTCCACCACATGGGAACTCACCAGTCTAACACGGGAGGAGGGCTGCAGCCCTGCCATTTCCTTCCTCTTTCCCTGAAGAACTCCATCACCAGGACAGGCTAAGGTCATTTCACAAATGGGAGGACTTTCTTGTCTCTGTACCCTTGTACAAAAAATCCTCTCAGTCACGTTCTTTTTGCATATTGAAAGCAGTTATTTCCTGATAGAAGACACTCAAGAAGTAGGAGCTTAACAAGAGGGCTGAGTACAAAGCAACCAGGCTAAGATGGAGCCAACACTGCCCCAGCTTGCTCACTTCTCTGAGCAGCAACAGCCTGGATTCTCTTTTCTCTTGCATGGAAGTATATTAAGCAGCTCAGATAGGATTACAAAGCTTTCATAAGTGACAGGAGAATCAGATCCACTGTGTAAACCAGCAAAATAATTGTAGTGTTCTCATGGAGCACCATGCAAACATCAGCAGCGACCCTCCCAGAGCATTTAGCAAAGATCCAAACAAATCCAGGGCATTTCTGCTCATGGAGGACATGGTCCTGAGCAGGAACTTGTCCTTGAGTCATTCGGAGAGCAGTGCTGTGTGCTCCACAGGGACACAGGAGCATCCTGTGGAGTTCACAATTCATCACTGCTTTCCAGGGAAAAGGCAATGGGCATGGAGTTCAGTCCTCACTTCTGGGGGAAGCTAGGATAGGGCATGTCTTACAGAAAGGTAAGGCTTGTGTCCACAGACTGAGACATTTCATTCCTGAAATCCGCTCACGCCAAATAAATTGACCAGACTACACAAAAACCCGGGGCTGAGCACTTGCCAATGTGTGCATGCAGCTGGAGGTGCTCAGTGTGTAATTGCATTTGCCATCGGGGTAATTGTGCATGCAAAAATTGTGCAATAAGTATTTTCTACACATGCACATGCTTTTAACTTTTTTTTTTCCCTATAATCAGGCACTGTTTGAACAACTAGTCGAGCAAATAGTTAAAATTATTGAGCATTATTTTGACTTGTTTTAATTATGAAGCCAAAAGTGAACCACAATACCATGTGCTTAAATGACACAAGAGAGGCACACCACATCACTGCTGGGTCATCGGGATCTGTGTGCAGTTCTTTAATTTGCCTGCAGACAGATGGATTCCTTGGACTGAGGCTAATTTGTTACACATTGTCTGGAATCTAAAGCCAATTAAACACTGATCATAGTTACTACCCAGTCCCTGGCAATTAACTTGTTTTTGAGGATTTGTTTAATTTTATAGCTGGGGAAACCAAGGAAGGAACCCTTCTGCCAGAGGAATCCCAGCTATGGCACAAAGAGGCCCAAACCACTCAGATCTACCCTGAGGTATGAAGTGGCTCTGCACTTTCAGAAAATAAAGCACAATACAGATATTTTCAGCAGATCAAACGAAGCCCACACACACTCATCCACAGGCACACCGAGAGGGGCTCTGCTTTGAAAATCACATCTTGTAATGTAAGATGCTTACAGAAACTAAAACAACCAGATACCTAAAAAGGGGAAATGTCAACAACCAGGAGAGGGGGAAATAAATGTAAGCATCCCAGATGGGCAATCAGTTCTGTTACTCATGGGGCCAGGTGAGTTGCAGGCCTGTTTGCAATCATAACTCCAAATATCCCTCTGAACCCCCTTTGGAGCTCAGTCCCTGGAAGTGCCCAAGGACCCTGAGAAGTCACCACACACCTGTCTGTTTGCCCAGGTGACACGGAGGGGTGCTCACACAACTGCTTGCTTGCCCAATGCTGGGGAGCTTCCAGATGCTTTTAGCTCTTGGGCTGTTCTATGGTCAAGCCAATATAATTTACTAGACTGATCATAGGTGATGCAGAAAAGATACAGCCTTATCTGAACATCTGAGGTAAAACTGTATCCAAACACTGCATTTAGAGCAGATTAACAAATCCCAGTGCGAGTGGGAACAAAACTGACACCTTCCACTTCTGCAGAGTTTGCTGTCAATGGAGAGGTGATGCAAAAAATCCCTTTTGTATTAGAGAACTGTAGTCACCCTGCTCCAGTCAGGAGCTTGGGTTTGCGTGAGCTTTTCACTTTGCTTTATTCTTCTGCCACTGGTCAGTAGAAAATAAAGCAGCGTTCCCTGCTATGGAAAAGCCCCACCCACAGCTGGGCAGGCACCTGGACAGGTGCAGGCAGCACATCCACCCAAAGCCAGCCTCCTGCACACGCACATGAGAACACAGGACTGCCACCAACACCTGCAGGGCCCCGCCCACAGGCACCGCCCGGGCTTGCTCGGGGCACCGCAGCAGCGTGCACACACCTGGCTGTGCACACCTGTGCTCACACACACACACACCTGGCTGTGCACACCTGTGTGCAGTGCACACCTGGCTGTGCACACCTGTGCTCACACACACACCTGTGTGCCTGGCACACACCTGGCTGTGCACACCTGTGTGCAGTGCACACCTGGCTGTGCACACCTGTGCTCACACACACACACACACCTGTGTGCAGTGCACACCTGGCTGTGCACACCTGTGCTCACACACACACACACACACACACACACACCTGGCTGTGCACACCTGTGCTCACACACACACCTGTGTGCTGCAGGACCCCGCTCCCGGCGGGACGGGAGCAGCCGGGCAGTGCCCGCACGGGGCGCGCACAGGAGCTGTCCCTGCCCGGGGACACGGACACGGGACACGGGGCACGGGACACGGGACACGGGGCACGGGATACGGGACACGGGGCACGGGATACGGGACACGGGACACGGGGCACGGGGCACGGCCGGACGGGTCCCTGCGCAGGCGGCTCCGTGTGCGGTGCCACGCTCGGGGACACGGTGCCGGTGGGCAGGCAGGGCCCCGGGCACGGCTCGCTGCTGTCCGCACACGGATCTGTGTCAGCCCCTTCCCCTGGCCGGACAACGCGGGCTCCCCGCTGCTCACAGCCAGGTGCCGGGCCTGAGCGAGTCTCTGAGCCCGGCCTGGCCGAGCCACCGTGCCGTGTTTGTTCGGTTTTGCAGTGGCTGCGTGTGAGGAGCAGGGAGGGTGGAGGTGGCTCCGCGTGTCCCTTCACCTCCTGTGGGTTCTGGCACGTTCCTTCCACAGACAGTCTCTCTCCGGTGCAGGGACAGGTGCCTGGTCTGTATAACCCCTGCTTTCTGACCCACCCTTCACATCTCTGCCCCGGGGCTGCTCTGGGCAGGTCCGTGTCTCCAGGGCTCTGGGTGAAGCCCAGCTCGGAGCTCCTGGAGATGGATCTCCCTCAGTTAGCACAAACTTCAGAAAGAACTGCTTTAACCTGGAGTGTGACAGTTTAGCGCCTCATATTCTCCAAGTTTCCCTTCCCCTCAGCTGCCCCTGAGCCCCTGAGGATGCTTTGGGACATGGAAGCTCCCCAGGGCCAGCCTGGACCCTGCAGACCCTCAAGGCCAGCAGTTTCTGTGAAACAAACCGTGCTGGGAATCTCTCTGACTGCTGGGAGCCTGTCCCAGCTGGAAGGAGCAAGAAGCTACAGTAAGGGAGGATTCTTTTAACACAACCACTTCACTCTGGATTTTCACACCCATACAGCAATCTCTGCAGAAAGACCCCAGTCCAAACCCATAGATATCACTGAATTACAGCAGGCCTAAATTAACTTGCCACAAAGAGTTACATTGATAAAGGCACCTTAAAGGAGTGCAATAAGAGTTATCTTTAGCTCTGAAGTGATAGAAACAATCCCTTTTAAAATCCCTTTCCTCCCTCCTCATGTCTAATAGGGGCTTCTTTAGCTAAAGCTGTGGGCAGAAACAACAGCGAGGTGCCACCCCACTGTGCCACCCAGAGCAGAGGAGGATCTCAGAGCTCCTCGTTATAGACCTACCTATGCTATAAAAAGCATATTATCAGCCTTGTTGCACACACCATCAGAGCACAGAATTTGCTAGTGTTCAGTAATTATCACGAATGTTTCATAATACTGAGTGGGAAGAAAAGAAAACATGAAACAGTTCTAGGGATTTTTCTAGTGCCATATTGCTGGGAAGATCTGTTTCCCATGGCTAAATTAGAGAGACAAGCCAACCACTGCCTTAACCACTTGAAGGGAAGTGAGCACAGGGCCAGCCAGCCAAGGAGATGACACCAGTAACACAGGTTGAACACTGGCTGTCAAACACAGACACAGACAAGACAGTTTTCATAGGTTTCAGAGATTGCAAAACCCAAGTCAGAGCTCTCCTTCTGAAACAGACCTTAGTGACATATTTTATTGAAATAACTAAGTGCTTAGAAATAGAATACTAAGAAGTGCCATAGCTAGAAAAAAGGAAAACACCTCAGTGTTTCCAGGGAGAGGACAGCAGGTGGGTTAAAGTCCTTCCAAGTGGGACTGCTGCTTTGGTGATAACAAGTTTTCCTACTGAACTCTGCTAAACTCCGACCAGCTAAGCAAATTTTTCCAATTATTACTTTTTCTGAATAAAAACATTCTAGGCTTTTACACACTGAAGACCTATTGTCACTTTCTGTATTCACCCCTTCAGTGTAGCAGGACTGTGTGCATTTGGCCTCAGACTCTGTTGTTACCCTAGCAATCCCAAGAAAAGCATCCCAGAACTGGGAATTAGTTAATTCCATGATCTATGAAAGTGCTAAGAAACTTTGACTCTGAATTCTCATTCTCAACCTTCCCACTTTGGTTGTTCCTTACTCTCCTGTAAATGGATGTTGACACGCACACTTCCATTAATCCGTTTAATTCCCAGCCTCACACAAATTCCAGCTCACCATACCTGTACAGTCCTTCAATAATATGCTTAGTGCAATAACACCAACAGATTAACACCAATAATGGGATTGCAGAGGTTTCAGGCAGCCCTGGGGTCAGTGGGAAGGGATAACAAGGTTGCTGTGCCACCTGCTCCAGCTGGTCAGAGGTGCCTTGGCCTGTGTTTTGTCATTCTTGCTGCACCCTGTCTGCAGGGCAGGAGAGGACATGATCTGCTGCCCCAGGTTTAGTTCTGGCCAGGGCTGTGTCTCACATGAGGGCCTTGTTTCAGTCATTGCAGCTGACATTCAGTCTCTGTGACACAACCCCAACTGGAAAGAAGCACCAGAGAGTGAATATTTTCTAATATGTAGAATAATAAGGTAGTTCTAGGGCATCTTCCAGTGCCAAGAGCAGACTGCTGTAATTGCAAACAGCAACAATCAGCCACCTGTAGCAACAGCACACCTATACATCATTTTATAATATATTTTTTAAGAGCTTTTAGCTAAATCTGATATCCCCACACAACTGCAACAGCTGGACACTTCAGGAACTGACTCTTGCACTCAGAAAAATCTCTTTCACTGTAAGGGCAACCACTTTCTTCCTGCAGAGTACAGGTATGTGGTTTAACCCCAAATGCTGTTTCTATCACGGAACCACAGAACTGTTTAAGCTGGAAAAGACCTTTAAGGTCATCAAGTCCAACTGCTGACCCGGCACTGCCAAGCCCACCACAGCCCAGGTGTTTCTCTCTGTGCTCGTGAGACTCTTGTCACACCTGTGGCACAGAGACAATCACTCCAGGGAGCACCAACACAGGAGCTGTGGCCACAAGGAAAAGGCTGATTGCACAGCGAGATATTTTGATTACTAAGCAGCTCTAAAAATCTGCTTCAACTTTGGATTCTTTGAATCCCAGCTGGTTATTTGCACTGCTGTCCCCTGTCTGCATTCTCTGACCTTCTGACACACAGTTGCTGCAGCCTGTTGCATGTGTCCCCAAGCAGAAAGCAGATTGGACAGAGATAAGATAACATCGTGGGCTATGGGGTGGGTACTTCTTTTTTTTTCTTACCAGTTTCCTGTTGATAGAATCACACTGATAAGGAGTTTAGTTGGTAGTTGAAGTATGAAACTGCAAAAAGCTGCCTTTTATAAGACATGTTCCAACTGGGATGTAGGTGCTGCCAAAGGATAGTTTGGGGTGTATGTAGCTATGCTCTAGTGCTTGGGCCCATCAATGTGAATTTTACCCAGGAGCAAGGAGGAGCTGAGGGATCAGTGTGGGTGCACAGCTCAGGGTTTTCAAACCTGTTTACAAACATGGTTAGAGAAGCACTGCAGAAACAGAGGAAGTTGTTTGAACTGTTTCTTCACACTGGCTTCATCTTTCCACTGTGTTTCTGAAAGTTATTGCTCCACAGTGCTTGAAGGGAAGATGAGTTAGCACAACAGTGCATTTGCCTCATCTGCTTTGGTACAAAGTTGTCCAGGTTCCTCCAACTACCTCAAACTTCAAGTGAGGCTTTGCCCAAAGCTGATGTGCAGCAACACCACAAAGCCCTGCCAGCTGTGTTCCAGATGCATGAGCTCTGGCAGCGATGTGGGAACCAGCAGCTTGTGGGCAGAGGAGTTTCACATTTCCACAGTGTGACCTGCTGGGATCACACACAGATCCACAGCCCCGAGTGCTGCCGTGGGACCCCAGCGACAGCTGGCCTGGAATAAACCTTGGAACAAACCAGCTGGCACCCACACTGCAGTCGGGAGGCTTTTTATTCCAAATGTCTGCACCTCCTGGGCTGAGGGGCTCCTGGCTGCACTCACCCTGGAGGTCCATGTCTCTCTGTGTGTCCCTGCCCGGCAGAAGGAGCCGTTGGCACGTTTTGGTTGAACAGGGAGGCTGAGGTTTCACCTCCAGTGGCTGCAGCCCCCGCCCTCCACACTGCCCGTGCTGCTGGCACAGCTGGCTGTGCAGCTGCACACTCGACCAGAACAGCTGAAAAATTCCTTTCAGCTGACAGTTCCCTTTAGCCCATAACCATGGAAAAAGGTGTGCTGGTCCAAAAAGGAGCAGGGCAAGAACTGCTACAAGTGGCTGCAGGGAGAGAAGTGTCACTGCAAAAACTGTCACAAATTCACTGCCTGGGAAACTGAGGTTGTCCTGGGAGATCTTGATAGGAAAGCTCAGCACAGAAAGGGTCAGTCTACACATGCAGCTCCCTCTGAGGCAAAAGGGAGTCACAGATATGAATTGGAGCTGTGCAAGCAGCAGTACAATGTAAAGCAGATTTTCTTTGATTAGCCATGGCCTCTAATCTCTCCTGTGCCCCCCTGCAGCGAATTCCAGAGTTCAACAGCCCCCACTGGACTTTCCTGTTAAGACTCAAATCATTAAAAGTATTTGTTTAGTAAAGGCTAAAGCACTCAGGTCCCAGTGCCCAAGAGCTCTGCGAGGTTAGATGTTGTGAACCTTTTGAACACAAGCCATGTTCCACAGGGTTCCCGTGATTCTCCATTGGAGCTGTACATTTTATCTCCAGGCTTCACCCTCCAGCTCGTGGCAACAGCTCAGGAAACTGCTTGGACCCAGTGAGCTCCTGTGGTCCCAGACAGGAGGGAGCGTGGCACAGCCTCTGCCAGGGCTCCACCAGATCTCTGTGCTGGCCTTGGCTGGGAAAGGGTTAATTTCCTTCCCGGTAGCTGGTGTGGGGCTGTGCTTTGGCGCTGTGCTGGAAACAGTGCTGATAACACAGGGATGTTTTCCTCACTGCTGAGCAGCCCCTGCACAGAGCCAAGGCCTCTTGTGCTCCTCCCTCGCCCCACCAGCGAGGGGCTGGGGGTGCGCAGGGACCCGGGGGGACACAGCTGACCCCAGCTGACCCCAGGGACATCCCAGACCATGTGGCACCATGCCCAGCAGCACGTGGAGCCCGGGAGGGAGGGGACATTCGGAGTGGTGCTGTTCCTCTGCCCAGCTGGCCCGGCCGTGGCACGTGGGCAGTGAACTCTGCTTTTGCTCTGCTTCCACGCGCAGCTTTTGCTTCACCCACTCAACTGTCTTTAGCTCAACCCACACGTTTTCTCACTTTTACCCTTCCTATTTCTGCCCCATCCCACCAACAGGGAGTGAGTGGCTGTGTGGGGCTGAGCCCAACACCTTCTCCTGCACCCACGGAGGGACCTTCAGCTGGCTGAGAGCTGCTGAGCCCCGTGGCAGTTCTGCTGGCCAAGACAGGTGTAACAGAGACACAAACCCCCAGGCTCTTTGTCAGATAACCTTCTCAAATTCAGAATTTCGTGTCTGAAACCAAGGATTTACAGCGCCCTAGACCAGGTTTCTTTATCTTCACACTTTTTACTGATGGTGATGTGAACCAGCAAAAGTGGTCTGATTATTGTGATTCTGACCCACATCAGCTTTGGCTAAATACTGATGCTTAGGGCAGTAAGTGTTCAAGGATGGGAAGATTCAGTTCCCAGAGTGATCCAGCAGGCAATACATCTCTAGCTTCCAAAGGATTAATGTTTCTCACAGAACACTCCTAGATACACCCTAAAGAATATTCCTCAGCTGGCGTCACTTCAATTTCGAAAGGTATTTCAGTGAAATTGCTGTGAATTTGTGGCCAAATTCACATTCCTGAGAAAAACGGGTGGTTGGATTGCAGCTGAAGAGGACATGGGGCAGCCGGGGAGTCTGCATACCTGCCCTGCAGGGGCAAGGCTGCTGGCCCGGGAGGAGCCCCCGAGCCGGTCCGGGCAGGGTCAGCCGGAGCTGCCCAGAGACGCCAGCAGCTCACGGCACAGCCTGGGAGAGCCGCTGAGGGGCTGCACAGAGCCCGAGCAGCTCCCCCTGAGACCTCCACAAGAGGACAGCCAGCCCAGAGCCTCGGCTGGTCTCTGGCTCGCAGCTCCGTCTGTCAGGATCCCTGGGAGCTGGGCGGGTGAGCTGGAAGGAAATCCAGCAGGTTTCCAAACCTGCCTGGCAGGCAGTGAAAATCCTACCTGGTTTCTGTCAGTTTTGCAGAAAGTGTCATACTCCCCCAAGCATCCAAGCTGAGATCAACAGGAAATGCTTTTCCTTTCCTGTGAATGTTTTTGAGATTTCGGAAGCTTTTCTGTTACCTACTTTGAAATTTAAAAAAGAAAATTGGGATGGGTTAAAAAAAATGGGATGAGTCAATGAAAAGTCTTGTTTCAAAAACATATCTTAGTTGGTTTTTTTCCAATACAAACCATTCACTGACACCATTTCCTCACCTCTCAAAACTTGAATTTTAAAAATCTGACATATGCAGAAGAATGTCCAACAACAATTGTACTCTAACTTTGAGTGTGTGTCTGCATCATTTAGCTATTACTGACCATGCAGAAAGTTGTAAAAAGCGGGGTGTTAGTTCTTAAGCCTTTTTGTACCAGTGTTTATGTACAATGTCTGTGGCATTTCCAAGCAAACAGCCCTGAAAGCTCAGACCTCACACAAACATCAGACCCCTCAGAAAATATCACTGGCACTTGGACTCGCTTGTCTACAACAAGCAATCCCTTACTAAAAATGTCACACTGGCTGTTGCCTTGCAAACCAGCTGAGAATGCTCCACTGCAGGTCTCTGTCACCCCAGAGAATGGGGAAGGGTTTGTCAGTCATGAGCAGTTTGTCCCTCCTGCCACTCTGCCAGGTGCCCAAGGGAGGCTGCTCTGAAAAGCCGGGTGCAAAGCAGAGTCACCACGCCAAACCCTCCTGCCCGGCCCCCTCACGGCCCCCATGAGGCAGGGCTCCAGCGCTGGAAGGTGCTTGCTAGGAAACATGCCTCGCTGCAGTTTACAGCAATCTGGCATGCCTGGAGGATCGTATCAGAACCAGGCATTTTTATCAGATTTGAACCCACATGCAGGTGGTTACATTTAGGCAGGCAGACCGGGGCATTATGGAAGGTAATGTGGCCTCAGGGAGACACAACCAACTTCCATTTCAGGCACGTATTTGATGAGAGAAATTTCCAAAGAAATACCATGCTTTTGACCAAGACTTACTTTTTCACTTCCCCTCCAGCTCAGCCCAGTTAAAGATCTGAGTACAACTTTTACCTTAAAAAAAAAATCATTACGTCTCTGACCTTTACAAACAAAACAAGAAAACAAACCACAGAGTCACAGTCCATTCTCAAACAATGCTTGGGCTTGGTCCAGTCACTGCTTTCTGTTTGGAAAGGGAGAGTAATCTCTGCAAATGCACAAGCCAGGCTTGTGTGTAAATACAGGGGAGCACGCAGGGCGCTCCCATCAAAACCACCACCAGCCCAGGTGTCACAGAGCAGCTCGGGACTATTATTTGTGATGACAGAACAATTAAACAGGTAATTGTCCTTCTAAAGGACAAAAATGAGGGTGATGATGTGCTACCCAAGAGCTGTGATTTGTCCTTCCTGGCCTCATCATTCTGCTGGTTTCTCCCTGGTACAATTTGGCCTGAGACCTGCATGGGCAGGACAGTGCCTGGGAGGTGTTTCCTTTGGGACCTGTTTCCTTTGGAGCTGAGTGCTGATGGTTTGATCCTGTGTGCACTGATCCAGACCCTTCTAGCACTTAGGGAAAAAGCCGAGGAATTCTATCCAGAGGGCAATTCAAAAGAAATTTATCTCTTTTCATGTGGGGAACCTGACCTTTAGCTCCCATCTGGGCACGTGAATTTGGGCAGTTTCATACAACCACCTCTCCTCTAGTACTCCTGTTGATTTTTGTACGGTTTCTATTTGTAGTTTCCTGGATGTGATGGAGACCTTGTTTGTCCTTCTGCATAACACGAGGCTGTGGAATTTCACCCAGTTTTCACTGGAATAAGCACAACATGGTGGCTGCTTTGTAACAAAAACAAACATGTTTAGAAATGCACAGCCAGCTGCCTGAGAAGGAATGGGCTGTACAGGAGCAAGAAATGCCCACAGGTGGTGTTTAAGAGGATCAGGGCAGACACAGCTCAAAGAGCCATTGCACAGCCCTGTTCCCACTCCCACGGCAGGTCCTGGCCGGAGGGACGCTGGAGTGTGGTCACAGCAATCCTGCACGGGTCACTGTGGGAAAGCACAGGAAGGTTCTCTCCATCAGCAGGAGTATGCAGAGAGCACTGGGAGAGGCTCACTGAACCCACTGTGCAGAGCAGGATAACTCTGTACAAACAAAAACCAAGGAAGCCTTCCAGAACACGTGGGGCCTCAGGCACACAGAACACCTGGTGCTGGCGTACCATGAGAGAGCTTAGATAAACAGTTCTGGAAGTATTCTGGGACCAGGGAGAGTATTCCCAGAATCTCATGTGACATTTAAAGGATGATCTCGTGCCATACATTGGTGTCTAGGGAGATAAAAGCCCCAGTTGCAGAGGGGGTGACAGGCACACCCCCCCAGGGAGTAGAGCAGGCTGCCAACCCCACTCTGCTCTCTTTACCTGCAGTGGAAGGAGGGCTTGGCTGGAAGCCAGCAAAACAGGAGAAATGTTAAATTTTGAAGGATAATAATTTTCAGGCAAACCCCCCCAAAAATATCCAAACCCCAAAATGAATCCCACCAGGCCAAAGCAATTTGTATCCTATTTTGTGGTGCTTTTAGGATTACCTACATTTATACACTACATTTATAGTGTAGTAGTGGTGACAGACAGATTGAAAACGCCATGCAAAGCAGCTGCTGTGCAAATAGAGATCCAGTCAGGATACCTTTGGAGTCATATTCACTGGGACAGACACAGAATCACGGACTATCCTGAGCTGGAAGGGACCCAAAAGGAACACCAAAGTAACACCAAGTCCTGGCCTGGCACAGGGCAGCCCCAAGAATCCCTCCATATGCCTGAGTGCATACACATGAATTACACAAACTTCACCCTCAAACTGTTCCAAATTGCCTCCCGAGCCTTTCTTTCCAAAAGGACGTTAACGTCAGAGGCTTTCCAGGACCTGTGGTGCAATCAGCTACCGGAGAGCGGCTGGCCCGTGGCGCAGGGGACAAAGTGCTCATCCCTCAGCAAACAAAAGCAACGCGGCAAAGGCTGAAAGGCCAGCCTGGGACCCCCGCAGTGACTGCGGGCTCCGGGGCCGGGCTGATCTGAGCGCAGCCCTCCGCCAGGCTCCCCGGGGCACGGGAGCATCCCCGGCCCCGAGCGCGGCTCCGCCCGCAGCGCCGGTCGCAAAGCCGGGCACGGCAACCTGCACGACCCACAAACCGCGACACCGAGAGGCCACAGCGCCTGATTGCCTCAGACCCGAGGGATTGGTTCGGGCAAATAAGACCAGGTCTATGGAATCCGAAAGAGAAGGGAAAAGGAGGAAAATACAGAGCTATGTTCCAGTTAATGTTCTTGCTGTGTTTAAACAAAACGTTATGTATTGCAGAGAGCTGAGGGGAGAACCAAGAACTTCTTTGCCCAACTTAGAGAGCTTATCTCTGTTCCTAAGATCTCAAATTCAGTAATATTCTAGACAGGAATGAATATCCTTAATAATGAGTATTATCTAATGATTCTCACATGAGCCTAAAACAGTGTTTTCTATTCCCAGCAGCAAGTGATTCTGGACAAATAACTGAGCTGCACTGTGCCTCAGTTTCTCTTCCCACAAAATGGGGAATATCACCTTTCCTAAAGCACTTACAGCTGTTTGGACTAAGTGCAAGTATGTAAATTTAAACCAGTCACTGATACTAAATCGTTCATTAGCTGGCTTGGCTGTCACTGCCTTCCCCCCACCCCAAGGTCATAGAGGAACATCCTGACAAAAATGTCCTTGAACAATCAATAACCTAAGTTACCTATAAAGTCTGCATTTCCTAAAAGATCATTCAGTTTACTGCTCATGGGGGGTGGAAAGCAGAGTTGTCCAGGGAAGAACATGCTGGGGGATAAATTTCTCCCCTGTATAGAGTTCAGGTTTCCCTGAGTTTTGGAGCTGAGCAAGAGGCCTGTCATGAGCCACATCCCTTTGGGGCTGTTCAGGAGATTCCCATCCAAACCTCCATGTTTCACTAGCCCAGGGACCTGTCCTTGGGAAGGAATTTAGAAACCACAGAATGCACTGATTAAAACCAAGGTGAACAGCAAAGCCATGGGGTTTTGCATTGTCCTTCTCCTCCACCCTTGTGACAAGGCTGTGGAGCTCATCTTCACCAGGAGGACTGAACTCTGGTTCTGCTGTTGGGCTCTGTCTCCCCTGGTCCACTTGATCTGAACCAGAAAAGACTTCTACCAAAAATGACCCTGGAAAAAGCTTTCCTCCTTTATGGGGTCAAGAGGAAAGCTAGAAAACCAATGACATTTTTGGAATGAGCTATCACCAGGACACTTTCCAGAGGCCTAATGTGTGCAGATGTTACACATCTGCACAACCAGCCCTTCCAGCAATATCTGCTTGTTCATAGAACACTGCAATTACAAAACCAGCTTAAATGATGGAGTTTGTTGTCTTTGATCAGGTTTCACCCCTCTGTTCGAGCTGGCTGTTCCGAAGTCTTCCACACACATGTACATTTCTCTGGGATTATCTTCTACTTCACTGCAAGGCTCCGTGTTCTAGCTGACAGGAGACCTTCTGTCCTTTCTGCTGGGCCTGATTCCCAGAGCAGGCAGGGCTCTAAGTGACCAAACACACACCACTGTGTTCTCTGGGACGAGACCAAAAAACGAGTGACTGGACACTGAAAGGTTCCTGCAAGCAGAACTGGAACTGGCACTACCCCTGCACGTCAGAACCCAGTGATTCTTGCCTCCTTGCTCTAATTCAGGCCCCTCTGTCTCAGAGGAACTCAGAATTCCCATTCTGCCACAGAACATCATGCAGGGATGTGCTGCACCACTCACACTCCCAGCAAGCACTCGGTGACAGGGCACTGAGGGGTGGGAGCTGGGGATGGAGTTTGGCAAGGCCAGGCCTGGCACTTTGCCACAGCAGGGCTTGTCTTCATTCCTTCCAGAAGGGCACACGCTAATTACAGAGTGTAGTGTTGTGCTTGAAAGGCTGCCATGATTCTCATTATGGGCAGACATGATGTTCCACATGAAGGGATTTTTCAACTCCCTGCAGGTTGATTCTAACTGGGAAAGGTACGATCTAATGTCCTTTACAAGATCCTTTTGTTACCCCTGACTCTGGTAACCCTGGCCCACCTTAGGCCGTGCAGCCACACCAGGGTGCCCTGGAGCTCACACAAGTCTTGTACTGGGAATCCAAGCTCAACCACTCATGGAAGAAGGGTAACATTTTGAATGTTCAAAATACTTTTGAAGCAGTATTTTGTACATGTGTAGGAGTTTCTAGAGGGATTCTCTAGGACAGAAAACATTCAGCCCTTTAGAAATTTCTGCTCTGTCTTACTCTAGCCCACAAAAATGAGGCATATAAATTTTTTCAGTTCAGAGGCTGTGGTTGAGACCCGATGAACTTTGTGAATGACAGTCTGAAAAATGACAGCGTTCAAAGGGTAGGAAGTACCTGAAAAACAAGTTAAAAAAGGCAGTATCAAGAGTTTCTCCCATGGTAGAGCAGAGTTATGTGTTGGCAGGTGGCCCTTACGGGTCTTGGGCTGGGTTTCTGATAAGGCAGGAGGGAGGAGAATGGGGGAGACTTGTGCTGGTGCTCCAGAGGTAGAACAGCTGCAAAGAAGCTGCACTGGTAAATCAGACCAGCAACCCCTCACTCCCCTGAAGCCAAGGCTGCCTGGAAGGGGAAAGAATGGTCCTGCCTGAGAACAAAGAAAGAAGTGAAAAGGCCTTGGGCGGGGTCAGGCCTCGTGAACATGACAACGACATATTCTAGAGTTAAACAGAAAAAGAACCGAAAGAAAAAGGAACACAGAAGAGTCAGTCCACCCACTCAGCCATCCTTTTATACTAACAGTGTGGAGATGAGGGCAAAACATATTTATTTTTAGTGCTGCTGTTTGCTTCCAAATGGCAGCTCCCCAAAATACAAGGTCACAAAGGTAAGAGATGGGTTACATTCTTTTAGCAAAGGCCCCATCTATGTGAAACTTTCTTCCCTTCTGGGTCCTGACAGGAGCACAAATTTCAGAGATTTGGAAAGACTGACAAAAATTACCTCCTTTCTCCAAGGGATTTAACCTCAGAGTCCAGTGGATTCTGACAGAAATAGAAGCAGAAGTGAGCAGAACTGAAGTTCTGGATTTACTGGGCCCTTCAACACCAAAAGGATGGTAGAGATCTATGGGGAGAACAGAGGGATTAAACCCAGATGGAAAATGATGGGGTGAAGAATGAGAAATCTCCCCTCAAGTATCTTTTGGTGTCCAGGCCAAAGTCTGGAGAGGGCCTTGCTGCAGATGTGAGATGAGATGAGATGAGATGAGATGAGATGAGATGAGATATGAGATATGAGATGAGTTGACCTTCAGCCCCAAGCACACCAGCATCCCCAGGGGAGGAGGCTCCTTGGACGGCATCACAGAGAGGGCTTTGCCTGAGATTATTTCCTGAGAAGGAAATAATGCCATGGGGATCTGAAGGAACTCAGCTGAACTGTGACAGGTCCCAGACACGAGTGTTAGGAGCAGATCACACTCACAGTGCTGCCACACTTAGAGCATGAGTAAATGGGAAGAGGAGAAGAAGGGAGGCCATGGCTCTCCTACAGTCAGCGCTGAGCAAAGGAGCGGATGTGAGCACCAGGAAAAAATTACTCACCAGACCCTTCCCAACACCACAGTGTGGACAAACAACAGGGAGCCCCCTCACTTTGAACTTCCCCACCCATGAAATGCAGCCGCCAAGACACCCAGATGCCCCTGTGGCAGCATTCACCGAGCCACAGCCTGGGTGCAGGGGTTCTTCCTTCTCGTTTTCTTTCCCTGCAGGACCCTGCCTTGGCTGAGCAGCCTTTTCCTTCCCTGATTTTTTTGGGCTGCTGACATAACGGTTTCCTTTTTTTCTTTTGTAGTGAAAATATAGCAGAGAGGAGTAGCCCAAGCCTGACCACAGGGAAGAGGGGTGGGTACTTTACCAGAACCCTCGAGACAGTTTCCCCATGACCATGATTCTACCATGTGATCGCTTCTAGAGAAGGCCAGGCAAAAAGGAGGGAGGATTACTGATAGAAATTGAGTTATCTGGGTTTGTGAAACTTCAATGTCTGTTTTTGTTTGAATCTCAAACCAAAAAGAAGAGAGAGGGAAGGACAAGGAAGATGTAGTTAAGCCTGATACCATCTGCCAAGGAGAAAGGCTCTCTATGGATCAAACAGACCTAATTCATAGGGCAAGGAAAGAGCAGAATGGGAAAATGCCAGCCAAGACACTCGGTCCAAAAAAGTTGAAAAACACATCCACCTCTATTTCTAATTTTAGTCACTTTCTGAGGCCATCAAACACGAGATTCTATTCTGCTCACCAAACCACAAATTTAGGAAGTGGCTAAATCCTGAGAAGAGTGTGATACTGCTCCCATCTGTGCATACAGCAATCACATGCCCACCAGGGCATCAGCTGGGCAGTGCCTTCTGAGAAGAAACAGCACTGGCCTGTGTTACTCCCCAGGATCTTACCCCTTCTTTTCCCACTGCTGAAGCTCCAGAGTAGGCCATGAGTGGCAGAGAACCCCTCTTATTTGTTTACCTTCCCTTTTGTCATCCTTCAGAACAGTGGGAGGGAGGCCACCAAGCCTGTCACCCTTGACCATGACTGGCTCTGGGGTGCTCATGACCTTGGGGTGCAGATGATCTGGATCAGACTGGAATGAGCCAACTGGGAGAGCTTACATGGCATCATCTGTCATCTTCAGCCTGGGTTTGTCCTGAGCCAAAGTTATGCAAACAGTTCATGATCTGAGGCCAGTGGCAGATCATCACTCACGGGCTGACCTCCCTCAGCACTGAAGTTTGAACTCTTCATCCATCACCTCCTTTGACAGTTCTTTTTGGTCAAATGGAGAAGCAGTTGCCACAGGACACTGCTGTAGTCAGAATTTGACAGCACTCATGCATTGGATGTATGAGAATTAAAAGTATTCTTGAGTCATTAAGGAGAAATAAAAATATTACTGTTTTGCTCTTTGTTTGGTGCTTACCAAGATGTTTCAAGTTAGAGAGATATTTCCTCTTTCATCCTGGGGGAGCTTCTTATTTACCACAGGGTAGAAGCTAGAACACGAGGCAAACCACAGCACAGATGCTGTGCAGCAAGAACACACCTCACCTTACCTTACCCCACAGCAACACATCTACATCTCCATACCCGGAGAAATAATTCTTTTTAATGCTCCCTTGGGAGCTTTTAATAATACATTATGCTGTCTAGAAGAAATTTAAAATTAGATGATCAATCTCAGTGGTTTAATATGAAGAAAGCCTTTGTGCTCAGAGCGTTCTGACTTTCTGAAAGCAATGGCTGAATCGAGTGACATGTTTCAAATATCTGTCCCACCTTGCTGTGGTGCCCTGGGACACCCACAGAACTGTGGGTTTCAAGACTTTTTTTTTTTTTTTTTTAAAGAGGCAAAAGCTCCTCCTAATTAATTCCCTGTGTGGATGTAAATTTGGAATCCACTTTGGAAGTCAGAAAAATTAATTTGCATTGCAATGCTTACATCCTGCAACAGCATCCGTGTTGCAGCGATCCGTTTAAAATTCACACATAGATTTAATATAAATTAATGACTGTACGAACAAATCATTTCTGAGGTACAGGGAGAAAATCCCCACGGTGCCCGTGGTGCCTCCCCGGCCCTGGCAGCTGCCGGGGCACTTCGGGGCGGGGGGCCGGGCTCGGCCAGCGCCGGGGATTTCCCGCAGCCCCCGTGCCTTCGGGGAAGCGGCAGCAGGCGGGGCGGGAGCGTTCCTGTCACCGCAGTCACCGAGCGGTCACCGGGCACCGCACGGGCCCCTCCCGGCCCCGCCGGGACACCCGCGGCTGCATCCACATCCCGGCAGGGTCCGAGCCCCGAGTGATCCCGGAGTGATGCCGGGGGGATACCGGGATGATGCCGGGGCGATGCCGGAGTGATGCCGGGGGGATACCGAAGGGATGCCGGGGAGATGTCGGGGTGATACCGGGGGGATACCGGGGGGATACCGGGGTGATACCGGGGGGATACCGGGGGGATACTGGGGGATGCCGGAGGATGTGTACACACACCATCACTCGCGGTCCGCCCCTCCTGGGGGCTGCACTCTCACATCCACGCCCGCACTTGGATTCTGCCACTTCCCATCCAGGCAGGAGGGCAGCGCTTGTCACTCATCGGAAAACACGAGTCACACATGAGTTCTGGGGCTTTTTGCACTTACAGCCTGACATCCCCTCCCTCTGCAGACGTGGGAAACTCACGGTGCATCTGCTTTCACTTTTGCATTCTACTGACCTACATTGTGAGCAGGCACTTGGAGTCGCCTTGCCTTCCCAGCAGATTTTGAGATCAGGCTTTGGGACACAGTTAATTCCTGTGCTGCCCCTGCCTGCCGCACATGCCATCAGCCAGGCAAGCCTGCCGAGCTCCTCTCCCTGCTCCGGGACACCGGCTCTGGCTTGCAGCCCGGGCATGAGGGAAAAACACCGCGAGTGTGCTTCAAGAATTCGCCTCAGCCCCAGGGAAGTGGCGTGGGGAGCAGCTAAACCCCGAATGCGCTCAAACCCAGCCCGGCCGGATTAAGGCATGTGCTGGGTGCCCGGGCTGGGCACAGCTGTGCCACGGGCTGCTCGCTGCAGGCAGCTCCCCCGAGCCGGCCGTGATGGGCGAGGCAGCCACAAACTGCACAGGAGCTGCTCTGGGGGCAGCTGTGCCTGCCCTGGCTCCCAAGGCAGCTCCAGCATAGCCTGGCAAGGAGAAAAAGGAAATGCATCTTTTCACCTGTGTATTGTGCGCTGCTCAGATGTGGTGATGCTTAGCAGGAAATGGGAAGGAGAGTCTTAATTTTCAAGTATTGTTTCCCAAACCATTTGAAAATTGGGGAGCCTTGGAGTGCAGGCACATTTCCCTAGGGATTGTGGTGGCACTTCAAAGGCAGGAGGTGAGTAAGCCTCACATTTGCATGTGCAAGCAGCGCTCACACATCCCCACATCGGCCCCGGGTTCTGAGCGTGCTCTTATGCAGTCAGCATGCACTGAAATTGCTGTAATTGTACTTCCAAAATAAAGTATGCGCCAACCCTTTTAATTTGTATAGAGATCACTGTTTAATTACCTGCACTGTGCTGTAATCTAACTTCAAGCAAAAATTGTCCTATAACAGTATATACAGGCTTATAACCACCTGTGTGTGTGCTGTGTGAAAAGAGAGCATTAGCTGATGTATTTGGTGGGGCCAAAGACAGTGAAGAAGTCTGGGATCTGCAGAGCACTGCATGCAGAAATTAAAATAAATTAGTGCCCCAATGGAGCCTTTAATAAAATATCTAATGTAGGGAAAGTTATGTGCACTCTGTCACTCAATATTCTACCTTTTTCTTTTCTTTGGAAGGTGAAATTAAAGCTGAATTTACACCATTTTCTTGTCTGCTAGCATGTCTAGAGATCTGCATGATAATTTTTACCTTCAATCACAGATGCACATATTAAGAAGAAAACTACTGAGATTTGTATAGAAAGTAAAGGCAATTTTTGTACTTTTCTAGCAGCTTCACAACCACAGAGAAATCCAGATCACTTGTTTCGAGAGATGGCACTGATCCATCTAAACCACACTGGGGAAAGAATCCCATATTTTAAGCCTTGCAATTGATGCATCTAAATATTAAACCATCCCTTTCTTAATGGTCTTTTGTCCCTATGTGAAGTGCTCACAACCACTGAAGGCGTTTCACATGGGCCATATTGTTCCATGGGGAATATTGCCCATTCTCAGCCCTGAGGGATGGGAATAAACTCCAGCCCTTGCCACGCAGTTCCCAGGCTGCAGCTCCTCTCTCAATGCTCCTAGCTGAAGGGCAAGGCTGCCTGTCCAGAACCTGTTACACACATCCCCCTCCTGAGTGTAAGAAGATCTGTATTTTCCATACTGGTCACCAATAAACCACATCATGCCCAAGAGCCAGCTCCTGCTGCTGCCCCTTGCTCAGGCACCTCTGCTCTTGTGCAATGGCACCGACAGGGAAAAGAATTCTTTCTTAACTCTTGCAGCTGAACTCTCTGCACTCTGCAGTGTGACTGGATCACACTGTTCATTACCTTATCTTCCTCAGCTACATTACTAATGGTCTAAAAATTAGCCAGGCCTTCTGTAAAAATCCACCCACTCAGCTGGGGCCCTTGACTCAGTTGAATGGCAGTGTTGGTTGGGGCTGACACATTTCAAACCCCCATGCTCTCCCGAGTGCAAAACAAGGCCCACACTCACAGAACCTGCTGGTCAGGGCCAGCTTTGGCACTCCTGCCTGTCCTGCACCCTCCACTGCAGAGCCCAGGTGAGCCCCGGGACTCTTCAACACCTTTGGAACCCGTACAAACAATCCAGGGGTGCCCAGCTGGGTCGGGGCATTCGCCAGTCCCAGCACACGCTCACACAGAATGATTTCAGTCAGCAAGGTGCTGAGCACTCCCAGTGTGAAGCTGAGCCCTGCAGGCTTTGCTGGGAGATGAAGCTGGTGTTCCAGCAGCCTGCAATACTGATCTCTCCTGTTAGGAACCTAAGCTGCAAACAAGTTCATTTCAAACCACAGCCCTTCAACTTCAGCAGACTGAGCAGGGAGCTCAAGCAGAACACAACACACCATACTCTGTAAAAACCAGGCTGTTCTTCAGACCCAGAAACTAAAACATCAGCTCTGTCCCTGACAATTAAATACAGCAAGAATTTCAAAGCATCGCTAGAGCCAACACAATTAAGTAACAAAAAGATCGAAGAAGACACTGAGAATACAAGGTTTGATATCTTTTGTCTTGACAGTGGCTCTCCAGGTGTGTTTCCAGGTCCTTGTAAAATTTTGTGATGACAGATGCAAGAGGAAAAAAGAGATTGCTTCCTTTGGGCCTGATAGCTATGGCACTTGGAAAGCTCAGACACTTGGCAAAAATACAACAGTGCATAAAAATAATGTAATTTCAGGCAAAAAAATTAAAAGTACTCTGGTTAGCCATTCAAAAGTCTGGTTGTAGCAGCTAGCACAAATCAGCTGTGCACGGCTTGAACGTCTAGAGAAGGGAAGGGTTTTCCTCTGGCTCAGGGGTCCACAGCAGGAGCTGATCCACACCCACGGGATCCTCGGGGTCCAGCACAACGTGCAGAGAGCTCGAGGGTTTCCTTGGGCACGGCAGAGATTCCTCTGGCCAAAAAGGGGCTCCTGGCCCTGGGCAGCCAAGGGCTGTGCTTGCCCTGCTGCCCCGAGCCTCCCCGGCCACCAGCGCTGGCTTCTGTCCCTGTGCCCGTGGGCAGAAGGGGCTGTGCCCCTGCAGCGCCCGGTTTGAAGAGTTACTGCCTCATTAGACTCTGTTTAGCAAAAATAACAGTGTGAATAGGCTGAAAAACTGGTCTCTGGAATTGCCCCCAGGGCTCTGGGCAAGTCACACAGAAGGAATGGCTCTGCAGGTTGCTTCACTGGGGATAGATACCCGTCATTAGCCGTGCTGAACAACACCCAGAATTGCTCTGTGACTGATGGAGGTACAGGATGGTGGGTGAGGGCAAAGGCAGGGCCTCTGCTGTCTGGACAGGGCGTTGCTCGGTCCCTACTGATTTCCTGTAACCCACAGGGCCCCACTTCTCCTTTCCTTCTCAAGGCTCTTGTCTAACAGGAAAACTGTCCCTGTGCCCTGTTGGGACACTGCTGGCTGAGCACAGGCCAGTTGCACAAGCTGGAAGGTACCTCTGGTACCTTCCTCTGCCCCCTCCCTCTCTAGATGTGTGCTCATTGCCTCCTTTCCTTCCTCTTCTTCATTTCCTCGCTGTTGCAGGAGAACAAACACCGAGGGAGTGAGGAAAGCACCCAGAAAGGAACTTCAGACAGGGAAGCATCCAGTGGTGCCCTGCTCTGGGTGGCATTTACGGAACCTGCTGTCCCTCAGAGATGCAGTTTCTCAGTGCACTGTCATACATCCCCTGTTGCTGCCTATTACTTAATCTTTGCTTCCTCAAAGGGCACCCAGAGTTGGGTAACAGGTTTCCTGAAGGTGACAGAAGCAAGGAAAAGATAGCACTTCAATGATAAAAATGAAAAGTTTGCCATAAGGACCCACGTCCACCGCTGAAGGAGGAAAGAAGTGGTCGAGTATGCATGAGGTGCACACCCACTAATAACAGGAGGAAAATTCCACTCTAGATCTGGAAACTCATGGAAAAGGTGCCACACTAACCCTGCAGTGGTCTGAAGGACAAGCTGGCTCCTCTGTGCCTGCATACAGGCAGAAAATGAGGCACTGAGGGGCACATTCCATCCGTGCATACCGAGGGAACTGACTGCCAGCAGGTCCAGCAGCAGATCCTCTCCTGCAAAGCCCTGGCTGAGGGACAGCCTGGGCCAATTCATGTGCACCCAGATATCAACTCTTCTCTGCTTTGAATTCCTTTTCCCCAGCAGCCAGGTCTGGCAAGGAAACAGCACATTTAATGTAACATGAAGGGTGAATTTTGAACAGATGGGACAGAAAGCACTGGAACCGTGTTCTTTCTTCAGTCCAACATCCTCAATGCCCACGGTAGATGTTGCACTGAAGATACTGAACAAGGGCCTGTGGGTTTTTAAATTAATTTATAGATTTAGAACAGATTTTCCCAATATCCAACCCTCCTGGGAGACAGCAGTTGGTAATATGACTTGGAATCCCATAAAACCAATCCTTCAAGTATCTGTGTCTCACTGACAGATTTAGTTTGGAGCAGTATTGCTTTTTAGATGTAAGATCAAGAGATCATAGTGCATAAACTCATTATTTTCTATATGAAGAGGTAGCTTTTCTACCTCAGCATCAGCACAAAGACTTCTTAGGTTTAAAGACACAGTGTGTAGATTTATTTGTTGAATTACTGCTGGCCGAAGAGGAAGCTGTCAGATTATTTGCATTTTTGTTACTCTTTTTGAAAACAATTAGATCTTTCTTAGATAGAAGTCAGGGCTGACTTTCAGCTACCAAGACTCATGATGCCAGGAACAAAAAAATAAAGATCTATATTTGAGAACAGATACAAGATCTAACATCTTTTGGCCTACAAAACAGACTGGAAGGAGCAGTAAGAGGCCATCCTGCTCATCCCAGCAGCTCTGCTTGCTACTGAGAATGTCTGCTCAGGAGCTGAGCGAGGTCTGCTGGTGTGCTGCAATCACTCTGCCAGCATCTTGGCAGCATTTCCAAAGCTATTAATTAGCAGATTACTCATCAGTGGAGCTAGGGCACCCTGTAAACCGATGCCCCATTGACCCTGCTGAATTATTTTCCCATAAATAAAATGCAAACCTCACAGGTTGGTCTCCACAGGACAGATGTTTTTCTCTTCATTTTCACAGTCAAAGCAACTATTCAGAATGGCATAAAAACACCTGCTCAGCACTGAGCAGCAAACCAGCCTGAAAGGGATTCTTTCCCTGCAGCCTTGCACACCACTGGAACAGAGCATTTTGAACACACAGGTAAAGGTGTGTTTTTTGCAGGCTGCTGCAGTTTGCTTGCAGCCTTGAGCATTAGCATGGAGTGTGTTTAGAGGGGAAATGCTGACAAGGATGCTGGGATTTATCCCCTGCTTATTGAAAAGGTAAAAGAGGATTTTAAAGTTCTACCTGAAGGGCAGAGGGGCTGACCCTGCCCTGGCAGAGCACCTGTGGGTAGCACCCACAGCTGGGCAGCACACTCCTCTCACCACACTGGGAGTGCAGGCAGGATCCAGAGCTGAGCAAAATTTCACTTATACAACTGGTGGTTAATTCCGTGCCAGCAGTAATTAGCTTCTGTAAAGAGTTTATAACAAGAAACCACAGAACAGTTTTATTCTGATGAAGCTGATGGGAAAAGCCGTGTGCGTCTGTCCACGGGGCGAGAGCTCCGAGGCTTGGCAGCAGAATTGAGGCTCAGCCTCTCAGGCCAAAGGCAAACAACGTTTCCCTGAGCCCAGAGCAGCTCCCTGTTAGCACTGCTTGTACTGCTCAGCATCCCTGCCCTGCTCAGGGCGCTGGGCTGCTGCTCCCACCAGCCAAACAGGCAGGACCTGGCTCCGAGCACACACAGGCTGGGGCTCTGCTTTGGCCAGCACTGACACCTGGGCTCAGCCCTGGATTTATTTGTGCCAAGGAGGTTGCTGTCAAAAGTACAGGATAGGGGTTTTAGCCAATTATTACTAAAGACTAGGTACTAAATAATGGTATTGATCTTAAAAGAGCAGAGAATGTACATTTAATTCTGCAGCTGGGATGAGTTGTATTATTGATTTCAGTGGGATTACATCCATTTGTAAAACTAAAGCAAGTGTTCCTAGTTTTTTCACAGATTCTTGGATTAACATCTGTGTTCGTATCAAAAGTATGCTGAAATAGGGATTCTGTTCCATTCTCATTGGAATGAGCTCTGGCATTGCACAAAAGAAAAGCCCGAACTAGAACTTGTAATAACTTTGCTATAATTCTGGATACAGGCGTCTTTCTGAATACAAAAAGGAACTGGTCTGTGTGGTAAGTCAATGTATGACTGACTAATCGAGAGGTGTGGGGTTAATACTTGGGTTTTCCTGACCCAGCTCTATCACCAGCTCCCTCGTCCCATTCAGGTTATTTTCCCTCCTTCTACTTTTGGTTTTTTTGCTCACTGTTTCTGTTTTATTAATTCATGCTGTAGTTTCTCTTGACACATTCTGAACAGCACATGGCAACGGAGTCCCAGGCTCAGTCCAAGATTTTGGGCATGGCTGTGGTAGAAGTAAACAGTAATTCAAATTTGATACTCTTGTTCCTTGGAGTACATGTGCTCCCTGCCAATCTAAAAGAGCCAGAAAAAAGAGCTTTTGTTTTCCTAAAGTCTCCTGTGTCTCCTGAGAGGAGCAAGGGTCTGTGCAGGTGCTCAGGGCTGACACGTTGGGTTCAGGGCTCTGCTGTCCCTGCTCACCCCTGTGCTGCAGCCTGTCCCCAGAACCAGCACTGCACAACCTTCCAGAATTTTTCAATGTCACAAATGTACTCTAGGTGTAAAAATTTTCTGCCCAACATCCCCAATGGCCCCAAAAGCTAAGCAAAAACGTGATTTTATGTGACAGCTGTGGAGCAGAGCACAGCTGGTCCTGGACCATTAGTCACTGGCTTGTTGCTACCAGATTTTACTAACAAGAGGTGGCACTGGTACCTTGTTGTTCTGAAACTACTAGAAAGTCATTAGCTGTGATGTCCAAGCCAGAACCTACTGCATTTCCTTTTGTCACCAGCCAAGAGATCGTGATTAGAAGACATGCATAATTAGAAACGGTTTCACAGGAAACTGAAGAGAGCCTCTAATCATTGTAACCCTGGACTTTATTGCAAAGACAAAATGAAACAGGAGGGCTTGATTCTTCATGTGTTCTAAGCAGTGTAGCATTAAATCTGGTTCCAGTGAGTGTCACAGGCAAGCAGGGAAGGAAAAGAAGGTAAAAAGCTGCAGATGGCTGAGTCCCCAAAGGTATGGAACAGGCTCCCTCCAAATCTTCAGCTTCCAGGAGAGAGGAAGGACCCCAGGTCTTCCTCCTGCTGGAGGCATTCTGCCTGTGGGGAGGGAGCACCTCCAGTGCTGTGCCCCAAAAGTCCCTGTGCTCCTGGCAGGGATCACTGCCTGTTGAGGGAACATTGGGGTGAGCTGTAGGGAGCAGGATCACCCTGCGTCATTGGAGGGAGGCTCCTCGTTCAGCCTGCAGAGGGAGGGAGGGAGGGAGGCAGGAGGGAGGGATCAGCCTTTGCCCTCCAGTCACCTCCTCCAGCCCAGCCTGGATGCTCTTGTGCAGCCACATCCCAGATCTCCACAGGGGGGAATGGTCCAGGGAGAACGGTGCAGACATGGGCAGAATGGATGAACCTAAGGACAGGTTTTAGTTACAAAATTATTAAATACTCCACTGACTGAAGAGCTCAAAATAAATTGCATGGAGCCACTGGGTTCAGGCCCTGCCAGAAAAGGGCCCTGGACGGTGTATGGGCCTGTCTCATGACTGGTCCAGCACTTAAGGCATGCCCCTCATTCTTGCTGCAGTTACTTGCTAGAAAGCTCCAACAACCAGCCCAAGTTTTGGAAAGGCAAAGGAGAGACTGGTGCTGAGCAGTGCAGAGCCCTTGCTGTGAGCTGCCACGCTGAGCTGTGCAGGCCCTGTGAAGGCTCAGAGCTGGCAGGGACCATCCCCACTGCTCCCAGCAGGGCGGGTTCCTGCCTGCAGTGACCAGCCAGTGCCAGCCCAGGGGCTGCTTTGTGGTGCTGCTGGCACCCCAGGCTGCTGGCTGAGCCAAGCTCAGGGCTACCAGCCACTCACTCCTCTGTCACCAGCACTGTGCAACACGTGTCCAGGACCTGGCTGCTGCATTTGCATTTTCCTCTGGCTAAGATGTATCCCTGTGCAGGAAGCAGCTTTTGGGATTGATGGGGAATGTTGCTGAAAATAATCTGAAAGGCAATGAGGGCTAAAATATACTGTCATGATGTTTCTGAGTAAATAAAGATAAGGGCGATGGAAGCTCCTCTGGCAGGGACATTAGCAGAGCCTCAGCAAATGAGTTTAGCACTAGAAAACTGACATGGAACGGAAACAAGACATTCAAAGCAAGGATGTGCTTTCACTAGGCACAGAGCCGAAGTTACTGGAGAAGGAGAAGCGGAGCTGGTTCCAGAGTAGCTAATTCATTTCTCCTTATCTCCCCTTGGCAGAGGCTCGCTGCCTAAAGAGCGCTTGATGTATGCCTGCTGCTTCCTCCCCTCTCCCCTCACGGCTTTGCCTCGCACAAAACAAGAATTAGTTCTGCTGCAAATGACTCCAGCTCCCCGTGGGCTGCAGAGAAACAAATCCCAGCTCACTGGGCACCCGTGTGACACCCCGGCACTCTGAACCACATGGCAGCACCTGCACTTGCTCTGAGTTCAGCTCTCTGCTAAAATATTGGCTGGAATACAAATGCCAGTTATAAACACTTTTATCCATAACATTTGTGTGTTGGTAAAGGCCCAGACCGATTCACTGTCACAAAACACTTCTCAAGTGTGGCTTAATTTGCTTAATGAACCTCAACTGCCCACCAATCTCACTGCCTGATGACATTGCTGCAGTGTAAACCCGTTACAAATTTCAAGGAGGCACAAAAACAACAGGTTTGATATCTGCAGGATATAGCACATCTTATTCTCTGGTAGTCAAACTCATTTTCTCAGCAGTTCATTTAGCAGAGCCAGGATTATATGGACAGAGATACTAGAACATCCTGCTGGACCGTTTTGTCATAAAATGACTCTCTATACTTGCATTTAAAACCAAGTGGTCCCTGTTTATGACACTTTATAGCTTAAGTTTCAAACATGTCAGGGTTAAGCACAGGCTTTGGCCAAGCTGGGAATCAAGCTGGGTTAACCTTGCAGCTTGAGGCTCAGCAGCTCTTCCAGGTCCGAGCTGAGCAGACATCAAAAGCTTTGCAGTGTGTAACGCTGGTGAATAATAAACATTCTGTGATAACTTTAAGCTGCTGCTGTTATTGTGCTCCTTTAGCTGCTGTGTCTGAGGGGATCCTGTCTCCCTTTGTGCCTCTCTCTGCAGCCATCCTGTCCTGTCAAGGTGAACCTTTGCACCCCTCTTGCTGCAGCTCTGGTCCATGTGTGCGGGCACGTTCTGCTCAGAGTGGCGCAGCGTGGTTTGCCCAGAGCCCCAGGAGCCAGAGGTGAGCACTCCTGCCAGAACACCTCCTCTCTGCTTCCCACCTATGCAGCCTGGCGTGTGCCAGCTCAGTCTGATACTTTCTCTGGATATTTGCTAGATTTTTGGAGGAGGTGGAAAAAAGTGAACTCAGTCCATCCCTCCTAGCTGATGCTGAACTGACTAGGTGTCAGCAAAGATGATGAGAACTCAGCCTCTGATTTTATAGTCTGGTGGTGTCCAATGAATTTTCAATAACCTCCAAGAAAAATTCTGCTTTGTTCATACCTCTAAGCTCCTCACTTTTTTTTTTCTCTCTTATCACCCTTTATTTTGTAATCTCCCAGCAAGGACTGATTCTGCTACATTTGTCTGGTGGCAAACCGAATACATTTTGAGGATTAAATAAAACAAAGTTTTTATAATCACCTGAGACACAATATTCAGCAGTTAAAGAAAAGCAAAGTGCTGGTTACAGGTGAGTTATGAGTTGGAGAACTGTCAGATTCTGCTACAACAGCAGCATCCACGAGTGACTCCTCAGTGGAAAATCTGGGTTGTCAGCTTATTGCGAGCATCTGTTATGCCACTGGCAGTGGCATTTCAAAGTATAAAACCCAGTTGGTGAGTTGCTATTTTAGAGCAGAAGTATAAATTCAGCACACTTTTATCAAAACCAGAGCATGCACATAGCAAACTGGAACTCGATGTCAGCAGGAAACATTTGTAACATGAACACAAATGCAGCAGGAGAGGGGTCAGTGTCAATCTTTTGGTAAGCCAGGACTGGAGAGGCTGGGGGCAAGAAAACGTTTCCTACTGAGCTTTCTTGACTGAAGGGACAACTTGTCCCCTATGGAAAGGCCCATGTGTACAAACCAAAAACTGAGAGTGGCCTTGCCTGACTGAGTGGTCTCAGTTAGGCAGCACCTTTCATGGTGAAAGAACCCAGCAGCTCGTGAAGGACGTGTTTGTTCAGCCTCAGTCTCAGCTAGGCAGCACCTTTCATGGTGAAAGAGCCCAGCAGCTCACGAAGGATGTGTTTGTTCAGCCCTGCAAGCCTTGCAATGCACAGCCTGGTGAAGGCAGGGAGCCTGCAGCCAGTGCAGCCCTGAGTGACCCTCGTGCTGCAGCTGCCAGCGCCAGGAACCCCCGGAGAACATTCCTGAGCAAAGGACAGGCAAACCAACAGCAGCATTTGAACAGTTAAATCCTTGAGTCATGTCTTTTCCAGAACTGAAGGACCAGCTGAGAAAAGCTGTGCTGGCTTCCAGAGAAGCAGGCAGCAGGCAGCTCAGCACAGTGAGCAGGGCAGGGGTGTGAGGGGTGCAGATCCCCCAGCACTGCGGGCGTGGTGCCTGCAGAAAGGCAGGAGCAGCTGCTCCCTGCCCAGCCTGCTTACTCTGCACAGGATTCACCATCTGTGAGCACCACAATGCACACTCCAGAAACCAGGGCCTGTCAGATGCAGCCTGGTCTCGTGGCTGAAGCACAGGACAAGCAGTCAGGAGATCTAGATTCTATTTATTGCTCTCCTAGTGGCTTCCAGAGCAAATGTGGGGAAATCACTTCGCTGCTTTGTGTCTTGTTTTCCTCTGAGATACTACTTTACCTTATTAGTGGAATGAACACTCTTTGTTTGTGTTTATAAAGTGCCTTTTGTTCTTTGGATGCAATGCTAAAGCAGAACTAAACAAGATGTATTTACACAGAATTTCTAAAGCTTCAGAAACAGCTGGTCAGCTTTCCTACTGCAGCAAAGGTCTGTAAACTCTATCACAAATAACTCCAACCCAGTCCAAAAGTCCCTGTGCTCCTCTCTCCATCACACTTCAGACACTGAAGAAGGGCTACTTCAGAGATCAGTGAGAACACTGGAATATATGAAAAGAGACAGAGAAATAAAATTTGTTCAGAGCCAGTACAAATGACCCTACACTTTGGGAATTCTGATATTCTACCCTGAGTTTTTCAGCTTCTTATTGGAATTAGTGATTGAATAGCATTGAAAAGTCAAGGTATGCCTTTGTATAATACATTTTTTTCCTTCAGAAAAAATCTTTGAGGGGTTTTGCTAAATTAAAGCACTGCAGCCATGCAGGACTCATTCCATGTGAGATTTCTGTGGACAGCACTGAGTCCAGGATGCACAGTTCCAAACACCACTGTGCTTTGGGAGCACAGGAACTTCACAAATTGTCCCAGCAGAGTCGTATGAAATTGAGCTCATTTGCTTCAATATTCCAAGAGTTCCTTGGCTTGCACTTACTCCAGGATTAGCCCTGAGCCTTTATCAGAATTATGAAGGAGATCATGGATGGGTCTTCACTGATAATGCTTTTCTAAAGCCTGACAATATTGCTTAATAGAAGTCATTTCTGGAGCAAGAACGTGGGATAACTCCTGCTGCCCTCCAGTGAGGGGCCTTGCCAGGATGTGTGGAGAGGAGTGTCCCTCTATGGCACTTCAGAAAAAGCTTTGTCCCTCTCAAATTAACATTGCTGAAATCCTACAGCATCACAGTCCACATTTTTCTGTATTCTCTGCCTTCCACTGAATAACTGTGTGATGGGTTCTGCTCCTCTCCTATCTCCATGTGGTTGATTGTATATATAAGGAAAGCAGTCCGGCCATTTTTGTGTTTCCTTTTAATTCTCTTGTTGTTATTGGGACCTAAATGATCTTGTTTTTGTTTTTACTGCTCTGTAATGAGTCACTGGCTTATTTAATTTAATTTTATTGTAATTGTTATCTTTTCATTCTTGTTTTTTTCCAGTCAGTTACTCATAAGACCACAAGATATAAACAGGACACTGTTGCTTGGACAACTTCTGAGGGTAATTTTTTTCACTGTCACCCAAATGCAAAGCCATTTGTTGAATGGCCCTCACTTCTTAAGAACTTTCTCCTCAGTCCATGTATATTTTTCCCACATGTCATGTTTCTGTTGATCTTTATGTTTTCCAGCTAAAGGAGATCAGTCTGTCTGGTTTTGTTATTGCTTGGGAGCTTTCTTGGGCTTTCAAACTGGGCCTGATCTAAAACTTTCCATGGAAATTTTAGTGATAGAAAATCAAGTTTCATTTTATATTATTTCTTTTGTAACAAATAAATCCTCCCAAAACATTTTGATTGAAACTTTGGGATAAGTAGTTATCCAGCGAAATGTTACATTTTCCCTTGCTATCTCCTCCATTTTAATGCCAACCTCATCTTTGGCAGAGCCTCCTGTGGTGACTCTTTCTTGCCAGATTTCTTATCTTTAACCTGACTGCCCAAGGAAATGGGATTTATGTCACTGTGCTGTGTTTGCATGTGTTATATACGTGTGTCTCTTTATCCATCAGGTTAATTTCAAAGCAACTGGCAGCTTTCCACCAGATCTGATATAAAGACACAGGTCTAAATTATGTCAACATTCTGTGCTTCACTGTAGTTGTGAGACAGAAAAGAGATGTTACGAGTGCATGTGAGAAGGGAAGAGCCTCAGGAGCAGTGGCCTTGTACTCACTAGCACAGAAGGCAGATGAGAGGACAGTAAATGCCCAGCTGTGGGAAAAGCCACTGGAGCTCAGCCCCATCAGGGCAGAGAGCGCAGGGCAGGAAGGCACAGGACAGCAAGACTCAGTTCTGCTGCCTTTGGTGCTTTGTTTCCTGTGAGGCTGGAGATCCTCAGAACCTGGGAGAATGACTGACTGGACGTGCACCAGTTTGATTGGAGATGTTTGTATTTCAGGGCAAAGAAAAGTGGTTTTGTTTAAGGTGGTTTGCAGCTCTGCCCTTAGTGCTAAGCAGAGAGCCAGGGACTCACAGCCCCAGAAAGCTGAAGGCTCTGTCTGTGCTCCTGTTACCTCTGCCTCCTCAGAGGAGTTCAGAGCTCCCTGGATGTGCCTCAGTTACACCTTCCAGTCACAGCTTTAGGCATTCCCTAAGATGCAAATTGTCTGTTATGAAAAGGCATCTTTTGCATATCTCTGTGCAACTTCTACACGAGGTGAAGTGTCTGTTGTACCCAGAACTTCAGCAGCCTCTGCAGATATGGGCATCAGACCAGGAATGATCCACAGGGATGGCACAGAGCTGCTGCAGAGACTGGCCATTGTCCAGCAGCACCAACAGACTGGATATGCATGTACAGAAAGCTTTTCTAGTGAGGAACCTTGGAACAGCCATGGCAAGTGATGGCACAGTGTAGGTGAAGGCTTTGAGAAACCCCAAGTGCTGTGGAAGCAGCTTCAGAGATTAGCAACAGGGTTTTCTCTGAGTCAGCAGTGAGCCAGCTCACCTCCCCACGGCAGGAGGCACCAGGATGTTTGGAATGCCATCCCTAGCACAAGAGGTCGGGCTGCACTTCTGACCAGTGTGATCACTGAAAAATTTGAGGCTGCTTTTGCAAGAGTTAACGCCAGCTAACTGAAGTCAGATCCCAGCTTGGGTAATTCCATTCTACCTCCCTAAAATTCCCCATTTATTTCAAACAGATGTAGTGTTTTTCACTTCCTCCGTCAAAGACTGCTGAGTAGCTCTGTACGTGGTGCTGAGCACTTGCTGTGCTTCACCCCAAAGGTGGCTGGAGCACCCAGGGGATGACCCAGTGCAGAGCTTTGGTACATTCAGTTCTGTTTGGGGGCAATGCTGGTCTGTCTGTTCAGTGTGAGAACTGCCAAACATTCTCCCACAGAGCCGTGGTTTGCAGCAAACAGCCAACAATAGCCAGCACTAAGGATTTGGTCCTGTAGAGTATGAGGCACACACACCCTCTGGTTGTAGCTCTTCTATTTATCTCAAGTAGCAACTTGGTCACTTTCTAGTGAGGCCAAAAAGCACCTTAATTTTACATCAGAATAAGTTGTCTTGGAGCCTTAATTTCTGTGCCTTGATACTCATTAGTAACAGTGAAATAGCAATGCTCATTAATGCTTATTAATATTTACTATAATGGATGCTTAAGATCACTTTGAAGGGAGATGAATTCCTGTTTCCCGTTTCTTCTGATACAGACAAGCTGATGAATGAACAAATTGAGTTGTTTATACCATACACCATGCTAGACAAGTCCCAGTGCTTGATGGCAGCAGAAGCAAACTCAGAAGTGCAGCCAGGAACATCAATTGAAAGCATGTTCAGGGAGACAGAACTGCAGCTTGGTCTTAATGAGTGTGTGGTAGAGATAATGGAAAAGCAATTACTTTAGCAAAGGCAATTCACTGAAAAGGTATTTTTTTACAGAGCACCAACGTACTCAGCTGGTGGGATTGCTGCCAGGAGACAGAGCCACTCAGTGCCACTTGGGCTGGGGACACTGAGAGGTGGCCATCTGCCTGGGGAGCCTGGGTGTCCTGAGCCCAGCCACACAACTCCTGGGGGTGGGTACAGGTTCCCTTTCCAAGGTTCCTCAGCAAGGTGTGTTCACATGGAATCTGCCATCCTGAACGATAACCTGCACCCCTCTGAGGAGATGCACTCACCCGGAGTTTCTCTCTCCTTCACCAGCACGGGTGACCTGCCCCACGAGGTGCTGCAGTCACCTGAGGCATTGGTGCAGCCCAGGATCTCTCTGCTCACCGCTGAATTTCCACCAGTACCACTGAGGCACGAATATGACCCCTGAAATTCAGACAACCCTACAGCTTACCAACAAGCTCGAAAGGCAACTGGAAAATGTAAACGGAGGCTGCACTCAGGTTTCCTTATCGAGCACAACTGTGAACTAGCAGTGACATAACAATCAGCAGGGAGAAACGATAATCCTGTGTGCTTCTGCTGCCATTCACAGGATTTCTAAATTCAAGTAACACTCACAAAGTTTTTTATAAAAAAAGTCAACGTGTAGCCTTTTGGTTGCAATTCAAGTTCTAATAAAACTGTTTATTGAACTCCTTGACCCCTTCCTGGAATCTGCTGGAGCTTCCCAGAAGTTTGTGTCATGTGGTTCTCGGTCATTAATAACGAAGGGTGACACAGCAGTTTAGAGGCACAGCAGCCTCCTGTCGGCGCCAGGCCGGGCTCAGAGCACACAAACAGCTCAGCCCAGCTGCAGGAGCCAGCCCCGGAGCAGCAGGGCCGTGATGCAGCACCAGCAGAAAGGGCAGGGGCAGGAAGTGATTCATCCCAGTACAGTACCACATGTGGGACACCGTCAGAGCAGCCCAGCCCAGCCAGCACCAGTACAGTACTGGGCACACGGCTCCGGGCTCCAGCCTGCAGGGGACATCCATCCCCAGTCTGTTTACACTGAAATACTCCTCCAGCAGCCAGCTGTGCATTAAAAGCAGCATCTGGTGCTAAAGAGGGTCAGTGAATCTCGAGACCTCTGGATGCATGGCTGATCTCCTCTGTCCACCCACTCATTTACGTTCTTAAAGCCCTTCTGGCTCCTGCCTGGAAATCTTTGGCCTTCACACCAGAGATCTGTCCAGCAGTTCTCCTCCAGCTCTTGGCCTCTTTACTGCTCCTTCAATCTGTTGAGCCATTTCCCTGCCCGTCCCCAGCCCCCAGCCCCCTGTCCCATCCAGCTCATGGCTAATTAATTAGCTCATGGCTAATTAATCACCTCCTCTCATGACAACTGGGCTGTAGCTAAGAAATTCTGAGTGTCCCTTTCCAAAGAGCAGAGCTGTTGTGTCTGCTGCAGCGAGATACATTCCAGGTGCATTCTGCCTCACCAATTATATGCTGAAAAGAAAACAAAGGGGAACATGGATATTGCTATATGGAGAAGATAATCACATCCTAGGGTGAGATGCTGTGCTTCAGCTACAGTGGAATGAATGAGACTCTTTGTGAATTGATTCAAAAGTCTTATCTCTGCCAAATTTGGATTTAGTTACACATGTGCATTTCCTACAAATGAAAGGAAAAACCTGTGTGGACTTATTGGGGAAATGGGTTTAATTTTGATCAAGTTCCTTGAGCTGACAATCACTGTAATTTCACCAGAGAAGGCTCAAACTTGCTGTAGGAAGTTGGATGGGGAGTGAGATGGAAAAGAGAAATTTGAAATCTCAATTCAAGTGGGAACTAATACATTAAATCAAATTATAATTTTTTTCCTTCCAATTTGTGTTCTAAGCTGCTTCTGCTTACTTCTCCCTGTCTCCCTCCACAATATTTACAATGCAGATTGGCAAACAGTGGAGCCCTGCGTGCTCACTTCAGTTAAAGTTCATTTGTTAAGGAAATGCTTAATTTGTTAAGGGCCCTGCATCCCTGGGATAGGCTCTCAAGCTCCTGAGGTCCTACTCCAAGCATCAGATGTGCTTTGACCTACCTTCTCAAGCCAAGCACAGTGCAGAAATGTCATTTTCAACGAAAATGAGGCTGCAGAAGGGAAAGCATTTGCTTGCAAACCCAGTTCTCCCTCTGGGGAGAGACCAAGAACGAGCTGGACATGCCAGGCTGATCAGTGTAGCTTTGTGCAAGGCTGGCAAGTGATGGGGCTGGTGTTGATGCTACTCTGGAAAGGACCAACATCCATTTCAGGGGAAAAAACGGGTCATGTAAAAAAAAAGATAATATCTAGTGTAATATTTCAGTGTATCTAAGTCAGTCCATTTAAAGCAAGTCCAAGGCTCAGTGTCTTATCTGCTCTACTGTTAGCTGGTGTTGGCCAAGACATCCCACACACACAAAGCCTAGAAGCGAGGGAAACAAAGAAATGACACAGAGAGTGAGGACTAAATGAAGGGAGAGGCAGTGAGCAAAGAGCAGGCAGAAAGGAGGACAATGGAGTGGAAAAAGCCGACATTATCTTCCTACTGAACATGACAGCTGGGCTTTCGAGGGGTGCTCTTTTCCCTAATCCATAGCACATGCTGCTTCTTAACTCCAGTGATGTGTTTGTTTATTTGTTGTGTGTTTTTGTAAAATGAATCACCCTTAGGAAAAACCCGTGGACTCAAAATTACTGAGGGCGAAATCTCATTGTACGTCAGCTACTCTGGCACAGCCCCTAGGTAGCTCAAGAGGAAAAGCTGCTTGGGAATTTTCTGGTGAAGGGTTTCTCTGTAGGTTTTCTTAAAGGAAAATTACACTACGCTGGACCCAAAATGTGTAATGGGAATGTGGCACTGGAACTGTCCTGTTTTGTATAAACATTAAATAGGCGTTGAACTTGTCTCCCACAGAAGTGCTCTGACCATTTGGGGCTCAAAATAATCTCTTTATTTAGGTTCAGTGATCTGCTGAACTTTTAATCAAAATAGAAGATCACAACAGGAGAGCCCTAAAGCTGCCACTGTTCTGGTGAGAAATACCCTCACATCAAAACTTGGGGCACGAGTTCTTCTTCTGGGTTTGACTCCAGAAATCTCTCACATCCCCACTAACTGTCCTACCTACTGGGCTGTTAATTATTTTGGGGTGATGACAGTTCCAGTGGATATATATCACTTGTCTAGTGATTATAGTGAATTAGTAAATATGAAGTACCTATACCTAAGGTCAACAAAGCATCCCTCATATTTCCAGATCTCTATTATAAACACATCTGGAGAAAATCTTCACGCTTTATTTTGCCTTTTAAATGTCACATGTAAAAATAAGCACAAACACATCATTCCACCCAGTGTCCGTGCCCAGCTGATGTGAAACGAGAACTAAAGCAACAAGTATGAGGCATAAACACTATTTCTGTGTGCTGAAACCCTGCTGAAGAGAAGAGCTGGTCTGCCACCTCTGCTGACCAGAGTTCTGGCCAAATGCTCCAGCCCCTCTCCATCCAGAATCTCCCTAAGAACACGTGGAGTCACAGGAACGTATGTGGGAATTGAAAAGAAAATCTGATCAAATACTCACTGGTCAATAACAATGGCAATATTGAGGCTGAAATTAAAAGAACTAAAGATGTTTTCCTCCACGTTCTTGGGGGGAAATGGGACATCTGCACTTTGGTCACAAGGCCAGGGTTTCATAGAGAAAAGGCAGAGAAGAGGCTGAAGGCACTGGGCTCACGATGCTCTCCCTGGGCACGTGTCCCCTCGGGAGAAGTGGCAGCAGGAAGCAGGCAGGAGGGCACAGGAAGTGTTTGGGAAATTTCACTGAACAGTTAAAAGCTCTACGTGAATGAAGCCTTGAGCCTGTTTTGCTTGAAACAATGTTCCATTCAAAGTATGACTCAACTTTTGGGGCCTGATCCAAAGCTCACTGAAGACAATGAGAGTTTTTCCATTGACTTGAGCAGCCTTTGGATGAGGGCCTTGATGCTGATCCTGAAAGCCTGATTCACATGAGAAAGGCTGCACAAAGAAGATCAGGTCTAGAAATCCTTGCTGAGATTGTACCCCAGCCTTTCCTAGCTGAGTGTTCCGAGCTAAAGCAGTGACACCAGCTGAGCCTGGTGGTCTGCTCACTGTCCTGAGCTTCACCCAACACTTGATGGTCACAGGGATTTATGAGGATACATCCTTGGTCCCACACTTCCACAGATGTGCTCATGTTTGCATAGCTGATTAAGAGCTTTTCTTCCCTCTTGACTTTGTTTTGTCTAATGGTGTTATCAGAATGTAACTCATGAACCATTGGGTGCAGACTTCAAGAGATGCCACACAAAAGCCTAAGGTCCAGTTAAAATTATCTTCATTACTGAGACCTAAGGTGTTCAAACTATAATGAAGGTTAAATTAATTGGACTTACTTTTAGTGGCTAATGCTTTCACATGCTGGTTTTCAGGGCAGGGTTTTTAGTAGAAAAGGTATAATCTTCTTCAGCCACTTTGGATGATAAAACTTATGATGTTTGGATAAGATGTCTTAAGACGCCATTATTCAACCATAAAAGAAGGGAAAGACCAAACAATGCAAAGCTCCTCCCTATTGGCTGTCTTTTCAAAGCAAGTGTCGTCTGAAATGATTTTATACATTCCTATACCATTCCCAAATCCTGTCCTCTCTACACAAACATCCTGTCCGGGGGCAGCTGGGGCTGGGTGTTCTCTGCTGTGACACCTTGCTCACAAACACATCTGCAGAGCTTTTGGTGTCTACCAAACCTCTGGGACCCGCTCAGCATAGCTGGGCTGTGCAAGACAAAGCTTTTCATACAGAACCTCTTCACCCTTCCCTTCAGTGCTCACCATACCGTGCATAAATAATATTTGGTCCTCCTGGTGGAGTTACAACTGAAAAAAATGTTTTCACCCATCTGGTTTGTATTAACTTTACAAGGGAAATGCAGTATACAGGGGAAATTTTTTTTTTTTTTTGCTTGTATAACCATGTCTACACCCTGGCTGCTGCCAGGACCATCCTGGGTCACCCAGGGAAAGCTGCAGCCCTGACACAGATGGGGCCAGGGTGACAGAGCACGAGGGAAGGGCCAGCAGTGCTGCTGGGGGGAGATGTGAGAGCTGCCTCACCTCCACACCCAACCTTGCAGAAAATATGCTTGGGTGATTTCTGTCAAAGCTTCTCCTTGCAAAGCTGTGCTGCCACATTTTTAAGCCCAGCCAAAACCTCAGATTGCCTCACAGAACTGAGTGGTCCAGGATCCATAAACGTCATTTCCCAGGATAATCCTTGACTTTTGTTTCAGTCTGTTATTTCCCACTTAATACCCACAGCTTTTTAATTGGTTATTATTATTTCTTATTATATTTGAAAATTTTAAGAGTCTCTTAAGAAGCAAAAGGGGACCTAATTAAAGAAAAATGCAGAGAATAATCAAAATGTAGTGTGACTTTACAGATGTGACAGACATTGATTCTTCTCAGGAGGGAGACAGGAAACTGTGGTGGGCCAGAGCCCTCAGCCCTCAGCTGACTGAAAAATATCCCCCCAGGACTAACTTTGTGAACTCCAGGCACACAATAACCACCAGCAGCTCCTGCACCCAGCTCCCCAGTGCAGCCCAGGCTGCTGCCAGACAATATCTTCCATTATTTTCACGTTGTAATACATCTATTTACCTGCTTTAAAAGCAACCATTGACCTGGCACATCACTTCAGACACATTACTTCAATATGCTGGTTTTTACCTTCTGATGGCCTTTCAGATCTTTAGTTCCTCTTCTAATCATAAATAAAATATAGACAGTGATGACAAGAAAAGGGAAAGATGCAATATGAATAGTGATCATAGAGAATGAAGAAGGTGACATAACATGTTCAATTTTTTAATGGCATCAGACCCAGACTTGATCCAAGATCAGGCTCATTTCATATGTATGGCTTCTTTTGCACCTCATTTTGAATGTTCAGCTCTTTTGATTGGTTTGCTATGTCACTTCATACACTGCTGTTACAAGGAGTAGGTGCAAGACCAAAACTCAGCTTTAAGTTACATTATATTCAAATAAACAGAGATCAACACAACACTCCTGCCATTGACTTTAGTGGGTACTGAGTTCATCTAAAGGTGTCATTACTACATCCAGATTGGTACAAAAGTTCCTATGCTGTACTACAAACTCAACTATAGTTTGTCTTCATTACACTTATGGATAGGCAGAGACAGTTCCTGGACTGCCAGATCTCCTACTCAGGGGGCTGTGCACAAAAACCTTTCAACATACAGCTTCGAGACTGAAATGTTGCTTATCTTGAAGAGAGGATCTGTAAAAACAGAGCTGGGAAGATGAGGAGGAGGAGACTGGCAAGCACACAGTCTCCCAGTGCTGGGATGACCCCAGCTTGAACAACCCAAGATGGGTGACTTGGTTATGAAAAAGGGTGGTAAACAAGGAAAGATCACGCATGGAAAAAATAAACATCAAGGGCTGGGATGGGGCTGTGCAGAAATGCCAGCTGCTGCCAGGGTGCTGTGACACATTCACACCAGGGCAGCCGGGGCGGGTGCGGTTAATCACTGCCGGATTGACGCTAATGACATTCCCCCAATGGCTGTGGCTTTCCTCACGCCACTCCCAGGAGGGTCAGAGGCACATTCCTCCTCAGCTCTAATGTGAAAAAACATATTTTGAGTCAAGTTAAATGATGCCAGGTGTTCGCTCTGGTTGGCTGAGCTGGAGGCATGGTCAGAGCTCAGCCTGTGCTTCCCAGCAGTGGGAACTCAGCCCTTCAGGAAGCACCAGTTACCTGCTGGTGACTCTATTGCCGTGGCCCGTGCATTGAAAAAGGACTCTTAACAATAATTTCAGAAGGCTAATATGATTTATTAAAATTACTCTATAATCAGAGGATATAATGTGCCCAGGTACAGAGCTCAGATGTTTCTTCCTCACTGCTCTGTACAAGAAGAATTCTCAGAATGCTCACAATATCAGAGATATCACAGTCCTTCAGCTCCTTCTCCCACTCCAAGGAGACAGGCAGAGGAATCTAAAACGTCCTTGAAGAACACACAGATATTTTGTTTATAGAAAGCTTATACAGAGTAAAAAGACAGTAAAAGGATGTTCTCCCATGGGAAAATTCATCTGCAGGTTTGCACACAGAGAAACTTATAATATGTTCTTGTAACATGACTCCAGCCCAGGTGCTGCTGGGAGATCCATCCTGTGATCCTGTGCGACAGCAACCCCTGTGAGTGTGGGTGCCAGCCCAGCAGAGCACTGGGAGCTGCCTGGAAGCCCCACTGGGGGACCAGGTGTGTGTGACAGACACAAGCCTAGAGCACTGCACTCTCCTGGAGGGGTTCTTTACCTCTGCTGCTTTTGTCCTGCCTGTCAGCAAAAGCCTTACTTCTGCCACTGACAGCACCAGAAATGGAAAGAGGAGTAGGTGCACCGCCTCAAATCCCACAGCACAAAACCTGAAGTGTCACCCAGCCCAGATCATCAAAGCACTCTGAAAAGCTGAGACCTCCTACTAAGCTAAACTCGGAACTTCTGAGCCCATTTCCCCAGGCCAGTCAGCAAACACTTCATGTGAAAGAAGAGGTGCCTACAAATGCACTGCTGATTTTGGGAGTGGAAGGTGAAGTTTTCAGATGCTCTGTGCCTAAAGAGGTCACTGCAATAAACATTTGGCAGGTCCCAGGAAAGTTACTGGCAACTGCTACAGCTCAGAATTCCTGAAAATCTGAATCTTTCTGTGTTAGGACCCTACTTCAGGAATTGCAGTTTATAAATAACTGGTTTGTGGCACACCTACATTTAAGAATACCAAGGAATCTAGCAAAATCCTTGTGCCCAGGACTTCCAGAGCCAGTTTCATAAGAGCTCTGGAGGCTGGCTGTGGAAGCTGTGTGCCATGGACTCACACTGGCTGTGTTCCTCAGCCTGGCAGGGCTGGTGCTTGCATGTTCCATCCTGTTCTCCTTTCCACCCTTTCAATCTCTCACCAGGATCAGCAACTACCCCCTGGAAGCAAAACACAGATCAGCCTGGATTGTTCCAATGCCTCCAAATGTGTGCTGCAGCAGTGGGATGCAGGGCAGGAGGAGGAGGAGGAGCAGGAGGAGGAGCAGGAGGAGGAGGGAGAGGAGGGCTGCCTTTCTCTTCTCCCTGGTGCACACAGAGGTGATGGCCCAGCCCACACGGACCAGGTCAGGACAGGCTGGCACCTGAGCAGCTTCTCTCCTGGCTGAGCCCATGCCCCTCACACCTGGAAAAGGAGTGGGATGGGCATTCTCAACTGGAGACATGGGAAGTCCCAAATTCCACCCTGCAGACCCTGCCCAGAGCACAGCCCATGCAGGCCTCGAGTCTGAGGGACAGGTTCAGCACTGCATGCACCCAACCAGAAATCTTCCAGCAGAGACATTCCTTCAGGGTCTGAAAACCTGGCTGAGGCTGTGAGTGCACATCTATTTATAGCAGGACAAATATTTGTGTAAACACGTAGGGGGAAAGAAGACAAATCTTTAAATTAGAGCACACTGTGAGAAAGGGAGATTAAACAGTGAAAAACTTCCACATAGATATTCTGGATTAATTTCCTAGATACTATTTTCTAGAGCAGAGATCTAGATCAGTCTTCTGACAGCCTACCTCTTTCCAAATTTTCCAAGAGCATTTTTTTGATTTCCTTCCATTTCCCTGGTGACCCAGTCACACATATGCATTTTCTCAGGATTACCACAGCGATTCCGTTGTGGTGATCGCTCTATTCTGCGTTTTAAAATAAGGCTGAACATTGAGGCTTAGAATGTTAATCATGAGAAGAAGAATCACAGGATAATCAGTGGTTGCTTGCAGAGCAGTGAAGTTGCAAATCAGCTGCTGAGGATAAATACCAGACACAAACAGACTTCAGAAGCAGTCCTGAAATACTTAAACACAATATATTTCCCTTAACACACCTTTTGAGGCCACAATCTTTTCTAAAACAAAGGGTCTTCCATGCAGAGCACACTTTAACCTTTGTCAGGCCTTTCCAGAGGAACGTGGGGATGGGGCACAGCTCCCTCTGGGCAGAGGGGCTCCTGCTGTGAGCAGCCAGCTTCAGCAGGTGACACACAGCCTCTGTGCACGCCACTCCAAAAGGCAGCTGCCTGCATTTCCAGCTACTTCATGGCAGCTGGGCATGTTTGAGCAACTAAACTAAACTCAGAAAGTAGCAGTGCAATCGTGTGTCCAGCTCTTGGACACACTGCTGGACCCAGGAGCATTTTCTGGTTACAGCCAGGTGGTGCACAGGACTGGGAGCAGAAAGGATTCCCAGCCACCCAAAATCTGCATCTCACAGCTCAGGTGCAGCCACCTACCAGCTACATCGAGGTTTGGGGGGCTTGTGATCTGCCCCTTCTCATTGCTCTGCAAATCTGAGTCAGCCACAGAAATAAGAGGGAGACAGGAAAAAATAGAAAGGGAGAAGTGGTCAAGGCATTCCTGTGTGACGCAAATGCAGTGATGTCAGAATTGGAGACCACAGACACCTCTGCCAAAATGAATGGGATTCCAGCAGGCTCCAGCTGGTCTCATGGTTTGTGCATTCTGTGTTGTTTCCTGGATACCAGCAATTCCCAGCTGTAAACTGAGCAACCATTAACCCTTCCCTGCTGCGGGTTTCCAGGCAGTCGCTCATGGGGAAGTTTTTCCCTCTGGTGAAAGATTCCCATATTTCATAACCAGGCATCTTGTATGAATCAATGGCCAACTTAAAAATAACCCCTTGACCCTAAGTGTCTGGGACAGCCATTGGAACATGGAAAGGAGAGCTTTTATACAAAGCAGCATTTATTATCTGATCTTTCAGCTGCATCCCTGTGCCCTTGAGCTTCATTCCCCAATCACCCATGTGACTTACCACCTTTATCACTTTTCCTTTCCTACTTCTTTTTTTCTTCTTTTTTTTTTCCCCTGTTCCTTCAAGCTAATTTTTCATTTTTTCCTTCCTACCTCTGCAATGAGAAGATGAGGCATGGCTTTAGTCCTGAACTTACTCTGGGAATAGATCTCAAATCCTGGATCTGACATACAACTCCCAGAAATTTTTGTGAGGCAAAGCATCCAAATTCTTAATCTAGTGGCTGATTCCTTCCTGGCACAAACTGAAAACCTAATTTTGGATCTCAAATGCCTGAACTTCCCGAAAGTAAAAATCTAGGCATGGATTTTTTTGGCCGAACTAGCCCTCCCACAGCTGGGACGGAACATGAGCTTGAACTCGGGCCAGACCAAAATAAACAATATCTGATTTATTAATCTGTACTAATAAAGCTGCACGGACAGGTCCCCCACTCTTTTCTCCAGGTTCTGACAGACAATGAAAAACTGAACACAGACACATCAGAACAAACCTCATGGGCTGAGGTGACAGCAGAAAGTGTGGGTGCTTTTGAAAATTGGTAGTGAGAAGACAAATACATCCAAAATCAGAGCAAGTTAAAATTCAGTGATTCCATTCTTCAACAGTATAGGCTTGTCCAAAACATGAAACTGTGAATAACTCCAGTAAGGGCTAAACTGCATTTCAGCCTGCTCAGCACAAAGTGCTGCTGCTGTCACAGAGGACACTCTGATTAACTTATCTGACAAGGAAAGTGGGGCAGTGCTTCCCAGCCAAGGAGCAGCAGGGGCTGGAGCTCTGCCCCTGGCCCGTGGGACATCCCAAAGGCGCTCAGGCTGTCCCCTGCCTGACCTCCCTGCACGGCTCTCTCTGCCGCCACCACTGCCACTTCCACCAGGGCAAAGCTCGGCCTCTTCTCAGTTCCTTTCTGAGTTCTGAGCTTTTATGGTTCATCCGCTCAAATTTTTTTCGACTAACATGAAAATTGATACTTCTCATCTGGCAGGAAAAGCTCAATTTCAAGAAAAATGATAAAATAACAACAGTAGAAATGCTGATACTGCAGCCACCTCTTCCTTGGCCCGTGGGCAGATCCCCACTCACAAAATGGGCTCAGCCCCCAGCAGTGGATCACAGGACAACTTTTGTGGAAGCTGAGCACAAAGAGAACCATTCTGGCCCCATTCCTCATCTCAGCTCAGGGTACAGCTGCAGCACAGCCAGAGAGACTCTCAGCTTTCCATCCCAGCCTGCAAATCCCTGTGCATGGGCCTGTTTGCTAAGATCAGCCCTTATTCTGCAGAACATTTTATTTCTTCCCACATTATAACATAGATGTATTATTTACCACAAGCTCAAGCAGCATAAAGGGAAGTGTAATTCCAGTCCCTCAAGTCTTCAGAAAGAGTAAAGATGAATTTGCTTTGAGCAAGGGAGTGATACAAGAAAGAAGGTCAGTAAACCTAGCAAAATGAAGTGTGAAAAAGAATATGATTTATGGCCATTAATGCATCAAGGGAAATAGGAAAGGAAGGAAAAGAACAGATTAAGCTAAATACTGCTTGTACCGTTGGAGTAAGAGTAAATAGGCATGAACTGACTACTAATAAACTAAATCTGAATGAAAACCAGAAGACTCCCAACCAATTCAACAACCTGATTCTAGAGCTGTCAAACATGGGAGCAGCAGAGACCAAACTCTGGTTTAGCAATAAAACTGTGAAGGCAACAAAGCCCATTGTATAGCTTGGTATTTCTGAGAAGAGCCCTGAGTCAGCATCCCCAGCAGTCCTTCATAGCCCCATCTTTCTGAAAGTTTCCCTTGCTTTTCTTAGCTGCTTTTGCGTAGCAGACAAGCATTTCCCTTTCATGTCACTTGCAGGAGTGTTTTGATTTCTGAGACCAAAGAGGAAGGGGAGAGGTTGTGTTGCAGTCCAGGGGCTAAAAGATTAAACACTCAGCCAGTTGGGTTTCTATCCCCTCCTCCCCAGCCTCTCAGTCACTGACTCCTTGCCTGCTCCTTATCATTCTGCTTCCACACATTTTGACTCAGCTAAAAATAGATCCATATTCCATCTTTCTGCTGTAGGAGTGCTGCAGAGCCAGCCCCACTTCTCATCTGGAATACAATGCCCACCCTCCAAAGTGTTTGCTACTAGGTGTATATACAATAATCAAGTGCTGTGAGTAACCATAAGACAAAAGGAGTTGATCCTCAACAGTGTGATAAGGCTCCCTTGTGTGCTTTGAGAACATCTTGGGGACCTTTGAATCCCAAAAAAGTGACACCATTGATACAGGTTAAATTATATCTGTGGGGCCTAAAGATGCACACCCACAGCCCTGCTGGTAAATAACTAATATTAAACACAACTGTGATATTGGAAACAGGATAAAAATCTGAACTGTAGAATTTTAAGACAGTTTAGGCTAGGAAAGAGCTCAGGAAGCCAACTAGTGCAACAGCTTTGCTCACAGAGGGCCAGCTCAAATCACACTGACAGGAAGGGTCTCTGACAAGGCAGATGTGCCAGAATGGGCCTTTCCCATTCCTTGATTGCCAAGGAATGTACAGTCCTGCATGCCCTCAGCAACTCCTCAGCCAAAGCCTTTGGAATGCTCACTGTGATGTTCACGCAGATCTCTGCGTTTCCCAGCTTGGTAAAAATTAGTTTTATTTGAATCTTGCTCTTAGAATCATTGGTGGTCCTGTGATAGTTACCAATGGAACCTCTCAGAGGACCATGGAATGACAGCGTGGCTGGGGTTGGGAGGCACCTCTGAGGATCACCTGGTGCAAGGCCCTGCTAGAGCAGGGAGATGCTGCAACGGGCCAGCCAGGTCAGTGCAATCAGTGTGTTCCAGAGCAGCCAGCCCAGCACACCAGGATTAGTCACAGCAGAGATGAAACAAACCTGCACAGCCTCCTTCCCTTTGCTCTGCTCTGATGTTCACAGATAAACCCATGGGGGAGAAGCTGGAAAGAACTCAATGTCCTGTGGGAGCTCTTATCAAGACCAGGGGTGAACAGCCAATAACCACTCAGCAAGTCACCTTCTAAGTTTAAAAAGCAGCCTGTTGTTTTAGAGTGTGTTAGTCACCAACAAATTGGCTGGGGTGTTCTTCACTCCCTCAGTTTCCCCTCTCCAGTCTCCCTCTGCTGGGGTGAGCCAGCTGTTTTTCCTTAGGGTATTTTATAGACAAGAGGAAGAATCTTTTACATTTTTAGTATTTAAATTGTGTCACCTTGTTTGGAAGGCTGACATGTGTTTGTTCTGTCATTGTTTGCTCTTCCTGCTTTGAACTGTAACCTCTGGGGACAGGGACCTTTTGTCATGCAGTATTTGCCCAGCAGCAGCACAGCCCTGTTCCTCTGAGCCTCCCTGGCACCCCCACAGCAGCTCCAAGCTACACAGGATTTGCTTCTGTGATTCTTCACCACTGGAAACAGACTCAGCTCCTGGCAGCCAGAACCTGGCTGGAAAAGCCCACCAGGATGGGGATTCAGGGTGTCTCAGGAAATGTCTGTCTCAGGGACCAGGTCCCTTCCCTCTCCATTTCCCCTCGTGCACAAAGATACAAAGATACATTTCCCAATACAACTCTCTCACGTTTTTCTTTCCGCGTTTCATTATTTATGAAGAATAGGACACATGATCCACACAGGGTGGGTTGATTGAGGCATCTCTTAAAACTTTTATTCAGAACTACAAACCTCAGTTTCTGGTCTCCAGCCAAGCTGACCACAACCAGCAGGCCAGACCCTGCCCCAGTGCCCGGCCCTTGCTGCCAGTGTCAGCGCTGCTGTTCCTGGGATAGCCCATATCGTTAGCAAGTACTGTTATTAATCACTTTTCACATCATTATTCTGTGATTTCAGAAGTACAGATGGTTTGCTTAGCAAGTACAAACCATGGAATTGGCTGGGACAGCAGGAGGTAGACACCCAGCAAACATCTCTACCCACAGTTCTTATCATGGTTCATTCTTCAGAGCAGCCTCTCATCAAGGCTGCAATCACTGATGAGGTTTCTAACTTGCCGGTTTGTAGCGTTTGACTACAACGTGATTGCAGGATCAGCTCCTCCCGGGGAAAATGCCACCACTGCCCTCTCCTGTCCTTTCCTTGTCTCCTGTTTCCATTCCTTCTTTTCCCGGTTTTGGTTAACTCTGGACCTACAGTCTTCTGATGCCTCTGACACAGAAGAATGCCCATGAGATTTTTTTTGGTGGCCTATTCTTTGTCCTGTTTCGAAGCCCTGGAGACAAGAATTGTCTGTGCCCTGTGCTTGTTGTGTGGCACAGAGCACAGAGGTCTTGCCAGGGGCTCCGAGTGCCAGGGCAGTGACAGCCCTGCCGGGCTCAGCTCTGCCAGGGCACTGATGCACAACTGGCAGCGTCGGGATGTTGTTTTTCCTGGCATTTCATACCAATATCTACATCTGAAAACCTCTTCCATAGCTCATGGAAGAGCTTTGGGCAAGCCTGTGTACTTCATGGAGCAAGAAGAGCATTGTGGGAGTGACAAGGTTTGGGTAGCATCCCCTCTCCCACTGATCCTTGAAGATCTGGGTCTGTGCTGAACGCTGAGTTTGTCTGAGAAATTAACAAGTTACAAAATCTGTGAGAAATACTGATAGCACAAAAATCTGAAAAATCACAGGCTGAATATGCCATGGAAAGAGAGGTCAGTGAGCATGAGAGAATACAGGCACTGATCATAAACACAGCTAAGTACAAATACAGCTCCTTCTGATTCCTTGCATGGACACAATGCCTGAGCTGCACAAAATCTGGGAATCACGTGTAAAACTGTGCCACAGGTACCACAGTGCATGTGCTGTGCCTGCCCAGAGGCTGCTCAGGGCAAGGAAAGCCCCAAAAGTGCACAAGTCCCAGACTCCAAACTCCGTTGGAGAGCTGTTAGATGGAGACAGAATACTGAACATTAGGAAAATATCAACCAGCCATAATACAACCCGAGTTTCTTTTTGTTCTACAAAGAAAGGAGACACTTAGCATTTCAGTCTAGCCTTCACCAAAATAGCTGGGAAACAGCAGATTCCACATTCCACCTCTATGACAGCGATCATAAAATGAGATACAGGTGTGCAGAAGGTGTGTAAAGATATGTCCCTTCTGCCTGTGGGAGGCTGGGCAAAACCATACAGATGACATTTCATGCTGGGACCTGCTGGAGGTCAGGATGTACCCTGAACATCACCCACTGTAGGGAGTCATTTCACCTGGAAGGAGAAATGCAATGAAAAAGAAGCTACTTCTGGTTATTCCCAATTCCATAAGCAGGAATTCCTAAAGAGGGAAGAATGTCAAAAGATCATTTCTGACCACATGAACACCAAAACTCAGTAGACAGGCAGCCAAGAGAAGGCAGCTGAATTCCCAGTTATGTTTCTGGGAAAGCAGAGCCCTATGACACAATCCTAAAAATGTTACCTGCTCTTAGCACGTTAGAAGTGAAGGGGACAGAACAGTGACATCCTGAAACTCCCAGCCCTCCCAGCCCTTCAGCCTCCAGCCCAACAGAAGTTTCTCTGAAGTAGATTTATAGAGCCAAATGCTGAAAGACATGAAAGGGAATATTACGGTCCTTTAATTTGTCCTGAATACAGAGGCAGTAATTCTTTTTAGGGCTAAACTGACACACATGTTCTTGAAATGGATCTAATTCCATTGTGATTGTTCAAAACCTGGTGAAGCCACTGCTGTCCCTGATAAACAACTGCAATGTTTAATTACCTTCACTGCTGGAAAGCTGTATATTATTTATTTTAAAGAGACATTTTTTTTTTTACTTCTGTTTCTAGCATGAAACCTTGTCCTGTCTTTGTCTGCAAAACTGAAGTGCCCCAACTATCACATGACTTTGACTGAAAAGATCTACTCAGGGTGGTCAAGTAATTTCTAAAATCCTTCCTTTGAGATGAATTTAGCTTCCAAAATTTGTTTACCAGCTACTGGATTGTTTTTGTCTTTTCAATCCCCTTTGGAGTTATTGCATCCTGGTTTGAGTAAGTGGACATCAGAACAAGACATTGTATTTAATGAAGAGCATTCCTAACATGGAATAATTTTCATTTTTCTGGAGGTCTAATGGCTTCGTAGCTATGAACAACTGTGTAACTTCAAGGGACAGCCTGGCTCTTCAGCCACTCCTGTTTCCTGATCTTGGGTGTTGAAATAATGTTGTTTTGGGGGGTTTCTTTGTTGGTTTTTTTTTTCTTTCTTTTCTTCTCAGACTTTTTTTTTTTTTTTTTTTGTGAGCTATGAAAAAAAGCTCTTCATGAAAAGTTAGAGGAGAACAATCTCCCCTGGCCCTCCTCCAGTTCCTGGAGGTAAAAGCATGACAAGCAGCTTTATTCCATAAAACTGACAAATAATCTTTGCCAGATTTTTCCCAATTAGGACCTATCAATCTTTACAATGAAATCCTTTATTCACCATAGACAAAGTCCAATTATACCTCCCTAGGAGAAGGAGGAGCAGGTGCTTCCAGAGGCAGAATGTGAGCACTGGTGAGGTGTTGCTAGAACATATTATAAGTTTCTCTGTGTGCAAACCTGCAGATGAATTTTCCCATGGGAGAACATCCTTTTACTGTCTTTTTACTCTGTATAAGCTTTCTATAAACAAAATATCTGTGTGTTCTTCAAGGACATTTTAGATTCCTCTGCCTGTCTCCTTGGAGTGGGAGAAGGAGCTGAAGGACTGTGATATCTCTGATATTGTGAGCATTCTGAGATTCTGGTACAGAGCAATGAAGAAGAAACATCTGAGCTCTGTACCTGGGCACATTATTGCCCGAAATCCTCTGATTATAGAGTAATTTTAATAAATCATATTAGCCTTCTGAAATTATTGTCAAGAGTCCTTTTTCAATGCATGGACCATGGCAATAGTGAGGTGGAAGGGCTTTGGGTTTTAACTCCCTGCACTCTGCACTTGTGCTGCAATGGTGACTTGGCTCTGGGTAGCTGCCCACAGAGGAGCTTTGGTGATCCCAGCACCCAGAGCCAGAGAATACCCAAACATTCCTAATCAAGGATTCTCCAAGGGGTTGTGGCACCACTTACAGTCAATAAATCCCCGTGCAAGCACAGCTGAAAACATCACTGGGGCAGTCACAAAGCTCTGATGCTGCAGGCACCACCAAGCTCTCCCCAGGTGTTTGACTCCTGCTGCCCTCAGGGATGGACAGGGATGGGCTCTGTTCCTCGCTGGAACAGAACAGCTCTGGGTGCCACGGGAAAACCAGGGCTGCAGAAAGTGGCCAGGCTCAGGGCTTGTCCTGAACAGCTCCTCCTTTCTGTGCTGCCAAAAACCTGAACTGGCCCAGGAGGGAATTCCCTGTGCTTGAACATTATATTCTGAGGTTATTTATTAAACACAGAGTACACAGAGAGCTTTGCATCATAGCTGTCATTTTTGTGTCCAATAGTTCCACTGTGAAATTATTTTTTATTAAGATACAGAGTCACAAAACTTTTAGGGATTATTTTCTGTCACGGAATGTGATTCACCACTCTATCCATACAGGCCGTGATTCATTTGGGCTGGTTTTTATTATTATGAGTCTTATTTTAGCAACTTGGCTGTCCTTAATCCATTTGGATTTGATTTGTCTGCAAAACCCATGCATGGGATAACTATAACCTGTCACATAAAGCACCCGTTCACCCTTGTGTTGGGGTGGTTGGTTTTTATTTCAGCTTATTGAAAAATTACAGTGCAGTTTTGTCTCATTTTGTATTTTCTATTTGACACATTATAGAAGTACACCTTATGTTGCATGTGCTTTTAAAACAAAATTCTTTTTCTCATTTATGTTCAGAAAGAAAGTCCCTTCAGTGGAAGTGGAAGGTGTTCAGTGTTTCTGAGGTGCCAGAGGCTGGCATCACACACACCAGCATTTCCTGAGTCCCTCTGGCACTGCAGATTTGCGTGCTAGCCCTCTGCAGCTGGAACCACACATCTGGGAGCCAGAATTAGAACCAGAAGTTAAGCAAGTTGTAGCTTCCCAGCTATGTAGCCAGAATTTCCAAAGTGACAGGATGTTGTGGTATCTCCCTGAAAGCTGTCCTCACCTTGCCGATGAATTACAGTTCCTGTAATTTTTGGCCACTTGGCATTACAGGATCCCATGATGTCAAACAGTTTCACCAAGAGAATCACAGTGGGATAACTCATCTTGGCTTGTGGGCACTACAAAAAAGCTTGCTAATCACTGTTTTACAGTGTGCATGTCAAAACATCTGCTGCAGCTGGGATTCGTGTGACTTTACAAGAAACTAAATATAGATTTAAATGCACTGGGGAATGTACTGAGCCAAAGTAAAAGTGTCCTGAATCAAAAATGGCAGTGGAATTGGAAACATACAGTTGTTCCCACTGATCCAGTTGGATTTCTGTCCCTACTGGGCCAGTGAAAGGAATAGTAAAAGAGAAGTGGTGAGATGCTGCTCCTATATCGCTTATAGCCTCATGGCAAGAGTTTGCACACATTATAAAGACTACAGGAGTTGTCATTCCTTTTGTTCTTTGGGTTTTGTTTTTTAATTTTCTTTGTTTGTTTTTCAATGACAAAAACTACAAGAAGAAGGGGAAACTATAAACTGTATACTTAATTATTTACTTGTCTTAGCAAGGGTCTAACAGCCTGGTGTACCTGGTTCAGAACCTGACTGCTCAGGGCAGTTTGTTATAAAAACTGGACTGTAGAGCTGCCTCTCTAAGCACCACAGTGCTGTACCCAGCTGAGACTGGGGCTGCTCTGTGTGACACCTCCTCAGGGCTCTGGGCACCACAGAAGAGCTGCAGCAGCCCAGATTGCCTTTGTCCATCCAGCTGCAGGAAGGGATGCCTGAACCAGAACAGGAATGGAACACCTAATAGCTCCATAATTTTGACAGCCTGCTTAGGAGCTGGAGCAGTTCTCCACCAGGGCTATGAAATCTGGGCCAGATGCCAGGCTTAGCTAACTGCAGTGTCCCAGCTATTAAAATCTCAGCTTCTCAGATTTCCCATTCCTCCTCTCAGGGGTGCTGGCTCTGGGAGGAGCAGTGGGATCTGGCAGCTCACCTGCAGCTGGGAGCTGGCACAGGGCAGCCTGTGCCTCCCTCAGCCCTGAGCACAGCTGCACGAGCCCCTGGCCCCTCCAGCCCTGCTCCCTCAGCCCGTTTTGGGTGCTCAGGCAGGTGAATGTCTCTCCTGGGTTTTGAGCAGGGCTGAACCTCCTGAGCTCAGGTCCTGCCCGGGCCAGCTGGGGCTGGCTGCCATCAGAGCACAGTTTCACACCAGAGTTTCACACCAAGGCTTTGCTGCTCTGTGCTGCTGGCAGCCCAGCAGAAGCAGCTGCTCCCCCCACAGCCACAGGCAGTGAACAGGCCAGGGGAGTTTATCCCAAACAAACCAAGGTCTGCAGTGCAGCACACGTGAGCTTCCCTTCCCTTTCCCTAACAAACCAAGCTCAGACTTCATGAGGTTTCCCACTCTGGCCAAAGCAAGGTGTTTATGCCATGGGTGTTCTCATTTTGTACAGAACAATGGCCAGACCAGCAGGACTGAAGTGCTGGATGTCCCTTCCCGACGTGACGTGCACATTGCAGAGTGTCACAGAACAGCTTGTGAAAATCCCTACAGGCTTCCCAATGAAAACAGAATTTACAAAGGATCTTCTCACTCTCAAGCACTCCAGGCAAGAGTGTGGCATTATTCAGAGGGGAAACATACCCACAAACCAGACAAAGGGTACTGGCTTTAATCCTGCTCATGCTATAAACACCCAGTGGAACTTCAGAGAAATCATTTAAATCTCATTTTTATTCCATTTGCTATGGATTTCTGTGTCAGCCAGTATCTGTTTGATTTGTTGCTAGTTTGTATGTTGCTTGCCTTTAAAAACAAGTGGCTGGGTCTGAAGAAATCCTGTGGAGGGAGTGAGAAATTGCTTCTCCCCTTGAGGAGCAATTGAGGCTGCTCGGAACAGAAGCTTGCAGGGCAGAAGAAAGAACATGCCAGACAAATGGAGAGGGACAGGCACAGCAAGGAGCCCTGAGAGATGATTGAGCAAGCACCAGCCTCAGAGGTGATGGGGATGACAGAGGAGGAGCTGCTGCCCAGGCTTGGCCAGGGGAACCTGTTTATAAGTTCTTTTGTTTCTATTCTGTCTTAGCTAATTTGGAGTATTCTTCATTGAAAAGGTTAAGCATTTTAATTTCTATTCTAACACAACTTGGCTTTTTTGGATTTGTTTTGTTCTGGCTAGTCTGGGTCACTTGGTAACAAGTTCAAAGAAGTTACCACATGTCAGAGAATAACTCGAAGGATTCAGTGGTGCTTCAGTGGTGCCTGAGCTCTGACTCCTCTGGCCTCGGCCTCTTGCTGGCAGGAGTACAAACTCAGAATGCTGCTCCTTCTAAGAAGTATTAGTTTGCATCATGATAAGAGTCTTCACTTTTAATTTCTTTTCTCTGAAGCTGTTGGGTTTTGGTGCTGGTTTCAATTACTGAGATGACGTGAAAAAGCTGCAATGAATTTCTGACAGAGCTGAGTGGAAGTGAGGACGAGGGTCTGGGCTTTTCAAAGCCTTCCCTCACTGCTCTGCTCTCCCTTGCTCTTGAAGCTGACTGAGAGGCTGGCCCTGAAATGGCCTGGAGCATCCAGCTAGGGCTGTCTTTTTTCCCTCAGTGACAGAGGACATCATGTTGAAAGACCCACCATAATTTTACAGTCCAGACCAAAAAATGAAGCATTTGAAGAGCAGATCTCCAGCTGATGTTAACAAGTGACTGCAGGCACTGACGAGAAGCAGCTCCTGTTCAGGGGGATGGAACTAAATCCTGGGAGATGGTTCAGCTCTCCTTTTGCAACTGCTGTGTCAGATCACATGTTCAGGGCTCCTGTGGCCCCATGGGTTATTCCTTATACAATTTCTGGAAGACTTTTGCTTGGTTCTGCATTATTATATAGTGATTTACCACAGCTTTCTTGCAGGACACAGTCAGACACAGTCTAACACCACAGTTAAATAATGAGAGTAACTCAAAGTTCACATTACACTTACAAGAAAAGCCCATTGTGTTCCTCACTCATCTGATATATAAGTCCTGTCACAAAGCTTTTCAGGTGCCTTTTTAAAGACTGAGCACTGTGAACCAGGATGCAATGAAGCACTATAAAATACCAGCAGGTTAGAGACTGCACAGAGAGCTGCCTCACCAGCTGCCACAGTTGCTTGAAAATTGCTCAGTTTTCAAAAAACTAAGTCTCATTTTTCCTGCAAAACACAGTGTAGTCATTTCCCCCTCTAGCTTCCCATGGAATTCTTGTAAACTCTTAGCTTTATAAAGTTCTTTTTCCAGCATAAGCAAGCATTAGGGTGAACTTGTTGTGACAACCAGGGCTTGTCTTGCCAATCAGTATGGACACAGCATCAAAAATTCTAGCTCCTCAAATCTGCAAATATTTTTACAACATGAGAAGCAAAATCAGAGTGGAACTTCCAAAGAAATGCCCTGAGGATAATTCAGGGTTATCCTTCCCTATCTTCACAAGAATCTTATCGTGGCATTCACTACATTCCAGGTTTTTACACCAGAAATGACCTGAGCTGATATTTAGAATATTTGACTCTTTATTCAGCAGCAGCCCTATTAAATGTAGCAGTGTCAACAAATATGGCACCTGTGCAGAGCAGCAGGAAGGTCACTGTACCTTCAAATGCACAGACAAAGCAGCTGTTCACAAGGCCAACACAAATCTCTCCACAGAAATACACTTCACCCCTTGCTTCCTGATTAAAGATGTCTTGGATCTCTCATTCTTTTATTCAAGATGGAAGCAAAACTCCAACCCACCTTGATAAATTGAAAAATGAGCATTGGATAAAATTGGAACAACTTTTGTTTGTTCTTTTATTTTTCTCAAACACCTTTAAATGTGGGCTTGATCCCCTTGCACAAAAGGGAATGTTGAGTCTGCCTGGCAGGTGCTTTTGCCTGTTCCTCCTTCTTGCCTGTCTGTGTTCCCTGGGAGCCACCCACACACGTCCTCCCTGCCAGCAGGTGCTTTAGGAAGGTGTGTCTGAGTCCCTGCCTCTGCTGAATTCAGTACAAGCTCTGGAATTGGAAATCCCACCAGAGCAGTGAGCAGCCCCTGCTGTCAGCACAGCAATTAGGCTGCCAGGATTCTGATGTCTAACACTTTCACACAATCATTAATTCTTCTGATTCCTCCTTCCATAAAATCTAAATGTTACTGTGAACATAGGAAAGTGTGCTAGTCCAGATACAATAATTTTAATTTCAGGTGGCATTGCTTTCCCCTGACTACAGGCTGTTGTTAGCTGGTTCATCTTTCACTTCTAATTCAGTATTCCATTTCCCCTGCAGTTTAACACACAAAGAGTCTTTAGGCTCCTCCACAGTAAGCTTTTCAGAAAAACTGTTTTGTGGTTTAGATTAGGGGAATAACAAACCAGGACAAAACAATCAGACCTGTGTAAGGGGACAGCATACATTTGATATACATTTAACATCATAAATGGAGGTTACAGACCAGTCTTGGATCATGAGACATTTTATCAGGTACAAACAGGAAAGAACTTTTCTGTCTCAAAAAAGTTCCTGGCATAAAGCACAACATCCAGCATCTGGTCTCTGAGTGGCCTCACGGACAATCCATCTTTGGGCTGGGAATTGCTGTGGCAGTGGCAGGCTCCTCCTGGCCCCGTGATTTCCCGAGCTCAGCTGGAGGGGTGTGTGTGCTCCCCACAAGCACACTGCAGTCCAGTGCTCTGCAAACACGTGCACAGCAAACCGGGCACTTCAGACAGATCACCTCCTTGGTAAGGTGGTCCCTCCTGACCACAGGGACTCTAATATGGTGGGAAAGTCGTGGGACAGAGCCTGGCTCTGCCACCAGAGATTCTGTCCAGAATAAGGACACAGATCCTGAAGCAGAAGTCCCTGAGCTGTAGCTCCCTGGTGAGCTGAGGAAGGGCTCACAGCACACCTGAGGGAGCACAGGGAGGGCAGTGGGACAAAGGAGCCACCCTCTCTTCTGCAGTTGCTGAGAAGTCTGAAAAATAGACATTCATTTTTGCCTTACATAAAAAACACCCCTGAATTTCAGAGCTTGGCTTCTTTGGTTTTTTTTCCCCTAAATATCTGGACCAAAATGTCCATTCAGAGATGAAATCTCAGTTCTGCAATATCAGGTGATGCATACACAGCCAGCCTGTGGGAGAAGGAGGCTGTGTGAGAGGAGCACAACAACAGGGACTGGAGCAGGGGCATCCTGTGTGACTGCACAATCACGGTGCCACCAGGTGACACCCTGCCTGCAGAAGGGACACGGGGCAGGTCCCATCCAAAGCCACATCTGGTGCAGCACTCTGCTGCCAGCCAAGGGGAGCAGCAGGAACTTGCACTTGTGCTTCGTCCATCCCAGCTGAGAAGAGGAATGAACGGATTGTGCAGCACAGGGAAGATAAACACCAAGAGCAAACATCCCCCCCTCAACTCTCTCCCTCTCTGTCAACCAACAGGTTCCATGAAATGCTTCAGTCAGCATGTCACCAGAATAAACAGGCATTTAAGCCAGAGCCTGATCCAACAGGATTTATGGCAGTAAGTATTCATTACTACCCTTCTGTAACAGATCAGGACAATACCTTTCATTCTGGAAATATCTTAGATCAAAAAGTCAAAGTGCGAGAGCTGATCCTCAGCAGAGTGAGAAAACATTGCTGCAGTAAAGTCAATTGAGCTAAACCACTGGACTGGTGGAAAATCTGGCCACAGCAAAGCTACAGCTGAAAAAGAAGATTGTTTTTCTATGCAAGCTATGAGAAGACTGAGATTACTATATTTTCCTAATAGAAAGAAACAATAGCTAAGGATCCACTTGCAAAATGAAACACACAAACTGATGAGCTGTTCTGTGGAGGTGGAACAGACCTTCGTGTCTGATCTGTGACCTTCACTGTCACTGCCTTCACGTCATGAAGTGCAACTTCTTCCTTAAAATATATATATTTATCTAACAGTTTGTGTGTGTAAGACAGTCATATGGGCACACCTCTGCTTCAGCAGGCTGGGGAACAGATCTGGGTCCTGCCAACCAGCCTTTTTGTTCCTGTGAGCACTCCAATGTTCCTGAGCTGTGAGAATGTGATTCCTTCACATCTGCTCTACTTTCATCGTTAATCTCTGGATATATTTACTATTGACTCAGCCTTATATTTATCTTATTAAACATGGAGACCTATTTCTAAATTTAGACTTTCCCTCAAGCTGTTTTTCTCCCTTAGAAACTCCTTTCTTCTTTCCAAATCCTGGCACGGAGCACTCAATAACTCTGTGACTTCACACTGAGAATTTTCTACTCTTGCGTTGCAACCGAATTTATTGTTTGCACAGGGGCAATAGATGTGCATCAAACAGCCATAAACTCCAGGTGAGAGCCCCTTTCCATTTCCACAGTGCCCTGTCAGCACAACTGTTTGTGTGCTGCCCTGAGCTCCCACCCCAGCACAATTCCATCCATCCCTGGGGCTGCTCAGGGTTTCTGTGCCTCTGGGGCTCCTCTGCAGCTCTCACCTGAGTGCAGCTCCAGCCTGCTGGTCATTGCTCACACAGCACAGCTGTAAACCTGGGAACTGACCCACTGGCCCCTTCCTTGGGATTGTCTGCTCGCTGGCAAGGCTTGAATTTGGTGCAACTGTTTCAGAGATAAGTGTTTCTTTGTGGGAAACTCTGGGATTCTTGGTCCTTGGGCCTGGTGCTGCTGTGGCACTGGGACATAACATGACATAATATGACATAATACAATTTTCTGTACATTTTGCTGGTGGGACAAACAATATTTGCACTTTCTAGGCTATTTTCTACACCAGACCACCACAGGTGCTCTAGGATGAAGCCTTTGAAAGGTCCTGTGCTTCAGGAAGAGTGGAGCATGCAGGACACCAAAGTACCAAATCCTGACTGCAAGACTTTGATGGAGACCAAACCTTACCCAGGCAGTTGAAATCCTGTACCTCGGGATTTGCAATTATGCTCTGAGAAAAACAACATTCCAGGAGTCTGAGGTTGGACATTTTGAACTTTGGGAGACAGAGAAGCTGCAATGTGGGTGTAAAACTGAATTCAGTGTCCCTGCTGAAGAGCTGCAGAAGGCTGGAAATTGGCACATGGTGCCCACTCCATAATTGTTCCCTGGTTTGTTCTTTGTCTGAGTTTGAAGGCAAGACCTGCCCCCTCTGTGCCAGGACTGAAGCAGTGGATGCCATGCCTGAAATGAAGGAACCCTCCATTCCCACTGTCTCCAGTGAGAAAGGAATCAACAACCCTAGCCAGTAACATTGAAAAACTATGATAATTAAATTTAAATAAGATGTCCTATAGCACAATCTCAAGCATCAATTCGTCCTTGTTTAAACCAACTGTGGGTAAACAATGGCAGCATTTGGTGGGGAGCTGCAAAAAGGAGGAAAAACAAAAACCAAAACTAAAAAACGGAAAAACCTTCAGCCAAAACTGAAGAGGTTTTTTTTAAACAGCAATTTATAAGCACAAATTCTAATTAATAAGAACCACAGAAAGCCTGAAGGAAAGGGCAAGGCAAATCCAACTGCTACCAGTAGAATCAGAAAAAAATCCATAGAATGCAGAGTGTCAGGTCTGGCTTTTGATTACATTTGCTGTTCTTGTTGTTTGCATCAGCTTATTTTTAATTGCTGGTTGCTGTGCTACTGTGGCTTCAATGTGATTTCCCACAAACCAGGATTTCACCTAAAAGGCTTTTTAGCCAGGTGAAGAGAAGGAATTCTATTACAGAAGACAGGAAGGGAACTATACAATTTTAAGGAAATATGCTTTCTGTAATTAAAGACAAATTAAGTATAATTTGTGTGTATGTAAACGAGATGTATGTATGTTAAATAATATAAATCTAAACTGTCTGAACCCATGTGTATAATCAGAAAAGCAGAGATCAGGGCTTTAGAGTGTTGGGAACTGTAGATATACATGACACAGATACACATGTATGTATATATGCCAAATGTAATTAAGCATATACATGATGACACTTCAGAAACCTCTGCTAATTTATATTCTTTTATATTGCCTTAAATGCAGCTTCAAGTTGTAACAGTGCACAGAGTGGATCATATTGAGATATAGATAAAAGAGAACAGAACATTGAGAATATTGCTTTGAATCCCCGTTGCTTGTGATGGCTTTTAATACCTGCCTAAAGACAATAAAACAAAAATTTCTCCATTGCATCAGTATATCTGCTCATATTCTCTCCATGATTGCAGCTGAATTTTCAGGAGTGACAGGAATTACAGCAGCAATTCTCAAAAAGGTAAAAACAATACTCAGATTCCAGGCAGTTACAAGAATGATGCAAACCCAGGAAACCACTTTTGTTCAGCTTCTAGTTTTGATCTATCTGCCTTTTGATTTTTAAAATCCACCCCCTCACCCTTCCAAGTTTTGCATCCCATTTCATATTGTCAGCCCCCCCAGGAGATTTTTTCATCCCATTTCCTATTGTTGGCCCCCCAGGAAATGCAGAGGGAGGGCAATATTATTCTGCAGGTGCTTATTCACACCTCTGTCTGCTGCTGAATCTCCAAATCAATCCTAGCTCTGCATTTTCCCAGAGAATCAGTTCTGCTGTGTCCCATCACATGCTCCCCTTCCCACAGCTCTCTGTCCTTTGGTTCCACTGATCCTCTCCACAGCAAGTGTTGCAATGAGGATGAACATGAAAAGTGACCCCAGAGAATCTCAGGAGTGGGGAAGGGGAGAAGTGACCTCGCCTTAGATTCTGTTTTCCCCTGCTCTTTTTGTAGGAAAGTTCCCTGCTGGGATGTTCCTGAAGGAATGCCTGCCTCTCATTAAGCTGAGAGTTTACCCCAGGTAGGTCTGATCTACTCCAGAGGGCAAAAGCTCCTAACATGGCAAGTCCTGACTAGGCCACTCAGAAAACAAGGCAGTAAATCATCAGCATTTACAGCAGGGCTGTCACTCCCTGGGCAAGGACGCTGTGGATCACAAACCACCATTTATATCCCAGAGACTGAGCAAACACAGCAGCCTCAGAAATGTCAATATCACTGTTTCTATCAACATAAATAAGAAATGCTTACAAGAACAAAAGTTAAATAAGCGATGTTAAAAATAATTGAATTGACTGAAGAACGCAGCCAGATGAGGAATGAAGCACAGCACACATGACTCAAAGCTGATGGAAACAAATTAGTCAAACGAATACTTGCCAGTGCTATTCACCCAGCTCTTGGCCAGATACCTCAGGATTTTGTTCTGTTTGGCAATATTCTAGTGCTTCTCTAAACGTGATCCCTCAGAAGTGTCCAGCTGGTTCCTGGACATGGAGTGCTCTTGCAGCTCAGACTCCATCCTGCACCAGATCTGTTCGAGATGTGATGAACACAGCAGGACACATTTGTCCTGCCAAGATGATGCACGTTTTGCCCATCTTCAGCCATTCTCACAAGCCATATCAAACTCCTTGCTCACACACAGGGCCACTGAGGGGTAGATTGGCCTCTCCCACCATATAAATGTAGAAACCAACAGAAACCCTCATGTTTCCTATAAGAAATCCAGTCTTCATGAAGGAAAGGCAATACTTAGAGTCAGCTTTCACACTCCAGTCCCAGAAGGTAAAGAACAAAACCCCATAATTGCCATCTCTGATATACCTTAAGGCTTTGAACCCAACCAAAATATGATGAACCAGGCCCTTCCAACTGGAATAGGGGCTGGCTCCCCATATTTCATCCCTGCCTTGGCTACAGCACTGTGGGGCAAGAGCAAGTCCTGACACACGTCTCATTCCCGCGGCTGTTTTGCTCTCCCTGCTGCCAGCAGGTCCAGGCATGGGTTGTTTCTTTGTGTACACAGGGTGGTATTGATGGAAACAAACAGTTGAGGCTTGTGGGACAAGTTCTTCAGGTGGCTTATGGGAAGGTGCTTGGGATTTTCCCTGTTCCTCTTCCTCCTCATTGTTAGAACTGACTCCCAGTCTCCTCAGCAGAATTCACCTGAGAGTCACTCCATCACAGAAACACTGATACTGTGCCTACTGGAACTCAGAGGTGGCTTGTGACACTTACTATTGTTTATCCAGACATGGCTGGTTAAGCAATTTAAACCAGATGCCCACTAAACAGGGTTTTCTCTTTCATCTCGTTGGGATTTCTCTCATTGTAATTCTTCTGTCTGGAATTTCCACAGATTAATTTCTCTTCCCCCAAATGAAACTTTTTGCATAATACATTATTTGTATCTTTAAATTGTTTTGCTGCAAATTCCAGCCTCTAGTTTTATTAGTTTACACTGACATGACTCAAAGACAGAAAGGGCTATCCCTGCTCTGGTCTGACCCCTTATAAACCATGGGCCTTTGATATCACTCCAGTAACATCTTAATGTGTCCAGTGATGTTGTTTGGCCACAATGTGCCCTTCAGAAAGGTTCCAGAACTCCTCAGAGGACAAGTCATGGAGAATCTTCCCCTGTGTTTGACAGTTCCAAAGGTTTCAACACTCACTGCTAAAATTTCTGTCTTAGACCCAGGTGACTGATTTAATCTTTTATTCAGTTCTTGTTTTAGTTTACTTCACATCATAAATATTCTACTACTGGCCCCTTTCCCCTCCAAATTCCTCTTGTACCCTGTTTGGAAAAGGCACCGGGGTGGGTGTGCACCAGCCAGCCTGGGCTGCCAGCCTTTGGCTGAGCCTCTCTGGCAGCAGGGGGAGAACCCTCAGGGCACCACATCTGTCCAGCTGCTCACACCTCTCGTGCTGCAGCCCTGGAGTGAGACCCTGCCCCAGGTCACAGAGCCCCTGGGGAGGCAGAGGGAGCAGACATCCCACTGCTGTGACCAAGGAGCAGCCTGGCCATGCCTCGGGTGTGTGCCAGGGACTCCAGGGACCCCCTGTTGGACTGCACAAGCTGGGTGTGTTTGATATGCCAAGAGAATGGTGTTTTTTTGAATAGAGCCCTTAGAGAATGCACAGACTGAAACATTTCAAATGGGTTTTTTCAATGTTCCTACAAGGTCTCCTGCTTTGCAGTCATTTTCAGTTATTAAATGATTCTTAATCATACACACACAGTTCTTTGGTGATAATGTTTATTCACTGGGAGTTACTTTGGAGTTCTGCTATGACATCATATATTCCTGTTGTAAGAGACAATAGAGCCTGCCTGTTTCCTTTCTCTTTTTTTAATGTGGACATGAGATGTCTAAGGTCAGGTCCTCTAAGGAGACTTTGGCCTTTAATGTTTTTGTTTCAGACTCTGATTCCAATTATAGTTGTAGTTCCACCCAACTTGAGTATTTTTGTGTTTTAAAAAGTTATGGGCTAAATTAATTTCTGGTTTAAATCAGTGTACATGCATTGGGATAAATTTGGTTCAGTGAAATAATGATGGCAAAGCAACCGAACCACATGATTTACTATGCTAAATACAAAGGCTGGATCTAACTGTTCCTCCCAATCCTTCTTTCTAGACATGTGAAAGTAAGGGAATAAACAAAAGACCTGCCTGGCAGAAGAAATAGAGCTGTATCAGAGATGTCACATGCTGACTGCCAGGTGATTTTCATAGCCTTCATTTCTGTTTTTTCTATTTGAAATACAAGTGGAGTGTGGTTGTCTCTGCCTTGATCCCCAGCAGATTATGTTAATTTATCCATATTTCTAATGAGCAATATAAATAATTAGGCAACAGTACATGACAAGAAAATTACATTTTGAGCTACTGCTGACATGCCTTTGGTAGTGTTGGCAGGAGCACATTGTTGTGAAATGGAAACGAAGTTGAAAAGCCCCAGTGAGAAGCACTGGAGGGAGCACAGCAAGTCCAGTGCCAGGCAGTGGTGCTGCCAGGGTGACCTCCTGGGAGCTGTCCCAAAGCCCCTGGCCACCCCCAGCAGCAGCACAGAGCCCAGCAGAGCTGCCCTGCATGGCACCATGGGCTGGACAGGCAGGGACAGCCACAGGAGCAGGACACGGCCACCTCTGTGACTGTGGCTGTCACTGGGCTGCTGGCACTGAGGTGGGGTGGAAATCCTGGTGTTCTCCTCCAAGCAGGTGCTGCTGCTGCTCCACCAGAGTGCTCTGTCCCAGCCGTGCTCTGTCCAGGCCAGCTGGGCAGCCTGGCTGCACTGTGGCTCCTGGAGTGGCCATTAACACAGACACAGTGCCTGCCACAGAGAGCTCAACACTCAGACACTGCATGGCATCTGAGAGAGAATGCAGAGCAAGTGTTTGTTCCAGAAAGTTCTGCTCTGTTTTAAGCCACAAGGCCACATTGTAAATAAATAATGAGGACAAGCTGAGGCCATCGTTACATGAGTAAAAGTGTATAGAACTGGGTCTTTCTACTCATGGCCTTACATAACATCATCACCACCCCCCAAAAAAAAACCTAACTAACCAAACAAAAAGAGAGAATCAAAAACCAGGAGAAAAGTCGTAACAAGTAGGAGATCAAGCACTGCAGCTGCCAGTCAGCAGGGCAGTGGACAATTACCCACGGCATGGCAGTCCTGCTTTCAATCACCAGCAGCCCTATGAATGCTGGCTGCAGGGTTATTCCACTCCCCAAACTGTCACCAGTGCTGGTGCTCCAAGTGTGGTGGGCAAATGGTCCAAGCCTGTCTGCCCCCAGGACCAGAGGGGATGGTGCAGCACAGAGGGTGTCTGTGAGATGGGACATGGCGCTTGCTGCTTTCCCCTGCTAGGAAAACTTCTCTCTGAGGCTTTCAAGGCAGCAGGAAAGGCTTCATTCATCTCTTCTCTGCACTGGTGTGAAAAACAGGCCAGAGAGGTGAGCCAGGGGCTGCCACAGAGGGGCAGGGCGCTCTGTCCTGGGTGCCCGGGGAGGGGAGCAGCCTCTCGGGTCCCCAGACGTGGTGAGCAGCAGCAACAGCACTGGCCTGAGGCAGGGACAGGGCTCGTGTCATTGCTGTTGTCACAGGGCACATTTACATGGCTCACATCATGCTGACAAACTACTCCAGTGGCTTTTGGGGAAAAACAAATGCAAACCCTCCCGTGTGTGTGGGGAACTAGCTGGCACTTAAGGTCTTTTCCAACCCAAACTATTCTGTTCCTATGGAATTTCCTCATGTTAAGTGAAAGAACAGCTCAGGAGCTGCAGTCCTGCCTGCAGCTGAGTATTTCACAAGCAAGCCCCTCTGACAGACACCTTCAGGCATCCAGAACTCACCAGCTTGGTGCTTTAGTCTGTTCTAAATAATCCCTTCCACCGAATGTGCAAAAATGTATTCATCCCACAGGGATTAAATAAGGCAACGAAGACTTCAGGAGAACAGATTTGTTCCCTTTTCATCATTGTCAGTTTCAAGACAGACCAAATAGACCAAGAATAGGATTAACATGGAGGAGAGGAGTTCATAATACCCATTTTAAGCCCCTGGCTGTGCTGGAAAAAAGTTGTGGTGGTGCTGTTTTGGAAAGGCAGAAAGTGCCTCACCAAACCACATGGACAACCTCAGCCACTGATGGCAAGTTCTGGCTCCTGAAGCACTGGGAGCAAGGCTTAGGAGACAGTTCAAAAAATCATCAGTAAACTGTTAAAGTGGGACTGCTTTCCCATTTACCATCATACTGAGACAGGGTGCAGAGCCAAGCTCATTCCAGGTGCTTGCCAATCCTTTACCATTACTACACCACAGTATTCTCTGGCAGAGGTTTTACTTTGCCCCCACCTCTTCCCACCTCCAACAAATCTCCTCTTTTTCACAGAGAACACAGTATCACGCGTTTCCAAGAATTAATGATTTATGTTAAACAAACAAGAGCATGTCACTGAAAATCAAAAGACCTGAAAAATGCCATGCACATGTCAGACTGTGGCAGAGATCTGCTTGAATGGCCTGGGCTTTAGGCATCAAGGGTGACCTCAGCCAGAAGTCTCATGTAGCTGTCAGGCTGTGACACAGCCTTGTGGAGCACGCTGCGAGCCCTGACATCTGGCACACTGCTCACCTGGGCAGCCCTTGCCCAGTTTAAGGAGTGGCTGAGGGAGTGCACTTCATTCTGTTACTGCCAACTGATTGCTAAATCTTATTTCCCAAACCAAATAAAAACAAATGTTTTGTTTTCAAATCGTTACCACGACTGTCACGGCTTTCAAACAAACTTCACTGAGCTTTTACTCTGATCGTTGTGATTAGTGCTGAGGACCTTGGCAACTGGCCTGAAGCTGAGCATAAGCAGAACCTGATCTAAGCCTAGGATCACGATCCTCACAGGCTTCAGTGATGCTTCACTACACTCAGATGTTTGTGAGGTTTAAATCTTCTGTCTTTATTAATGCTCTCTGTGAAAACACACAGGTTGAAACTACGTTCCACAGTTTCTACTTTCATTCCATTTTTGGAAGGCAAGACATTTGTCAAACACCTTCATAAAGTTACTGTCAGTTTGAGGGTTTGTTTTTTGTTTAATCTGAGTCTGTGGTGAGGCTCAGGCAAAACAGGTCTAATGAATCCACAGCTTCCTCTGGAAATATCGACTGCTTGTCAGCACACAGCACTCACAAATGTCATTTATTTACCTAGGAGGTGGCCTCCAGAGGGTTGCATCAACATGTGTGCACACACATAGCTAGATTATGTGAACCTACGTCTCTGTGGTTATCTCTGGTGGAAGCTGACTCCTGGTATCACAAGCTGACACTGCCCCTCTCTAGTACAAGGTTCCTGTGTTGATACTGATGGTTTCAGATTTTATCCCACATAAACGTTTAGATTCTGACCAGATGTGGCCTTGAGATTTACAGTTTACATCAAAATAATACAAATTTGAAAGGTTTCTCTACTGGTTTTCCATAGCTTCACTCTTTTGTTTTATTCTTTTCAGGTTTTCATAATGAGTCCTTAAGAGCAGTATATGAAAATACAGCCACATAAACAGCTGGAAGTCAGTATTAGCTGTCACAAATTAAGTAAACAGAAATATTTGTAAACACCTGTGAGCAGTCTTGAAAAGCCAGCTCAGATCATCTGCTTATCTCATGTATCAGCCTCTCTTGGAAAACGAAATCAACACTTTACAAAGTCAGTTAGCAAACCTACCAAGGGCCTACCAAACAAATCCCCACGAGGGCAAAAGGCAGCTAAAAGTGTGACAGGAATAGCAATCCATCTAAGTTGCTTGCCCTTCCTGGTGGAGGCAGTTTCACCTTGTTTCACCTTGCTTTGAGATTTTGGCTTCCATCCCCACAGTGTTTCTAGACTGTTTTCCTCAAAAACTTGTTTTATGTCTAATATATTACTGTTAAATGGCTCTGGGAGCTTCTAGTCCATCCTGAAGTACTTGCAAATGAGCTTTTGCCACTGAGTCTCCAAACCCAAAGATACCCACCTCTGAACCTGATGGAAGCAATTTTTGTTGATTTGTAACACCTGGAGAGCCTGTGTTTTCCCAGACTGGGCACTCTGGCTCTGTTCATGGGCTGGCAGGTGAGTGCACACAGCGTTCCCTGCAGCTGACAGTGCCTAAAGGGACAGTCCACATGCACCAGGCCACTGCTGATGGCTCTCACTTCCAGCAGGATGCAGAACAGCCTTGCAAACAGACTAATTGCTGGAGCCTGTTTTCCTGTGGGCTCTTATCCCTGTAAATGTGCATTCACTGCAGAGCTGCAGTGCTGCCCTGTCACACCGAGCAGCTGAGTGTCACCAGCCCTGGGAGGTGCAGGGATGGTGACACTCAGTCCAGCTGCCAGCTGAGGGAGGGACCGGAGCTCGAGCCAGTGTGCCCTGACGGGGATCAGCACACACAGAGAGCAGAGCCTCCCTGTCCCAGGGCTGCAGGAGCACTGGAGAGACGGGTGTGAGCCCCTCCTGCTCACCCTGGGCACAGCACCAGGCGGGGGACATCACACCACGCTGACACGCACTGACAGGAACCTCTGCTCGCTGCTTCCAGGCACATTAACAGGTCACAGGGACACACTGCATAACCCGAGCTGCTACAGAAAATCAGGTACTGGTTTCTTCGAGTTCACCAAATACACCTATTTTAGAAAATATTTAGAAAAATATTTCTAGAATTGTGTAAGCGAAAAATCTAATAAAATGCCTGGCAAAATTTTTTAACTGTTAAATGTGTTTTTCATTGCTCACTGAATATCTCAGATGTTTCAGATCCCAATAGATCCCAATATTGATTGTGCATCATATCCAACAGTGAGAGGTCCTAAATCAGATCTGGTCTGGTTTGGAGTATAAAATAAAAATAAACACATCACTATGAATTTATTCTTTCAAATACTTCAGTCCTATTCTTAGTTGTTTCTGAATTCTCTGATTTTTTTCAATCTAGAGCTAGACTTAGAAGGCTAATTTTACAATACAGACACCTTTAGCCTCTAGAAAGAGAAATTAGTCCAATTGTCTCATTCTGGCCCCAAAAGTGTTCAATTAAGATTGCCATTTAGGCAATAACTGCCTGTTGGATTAAAACTGATAAGCTACATAGAAAAATGCTGTCCAGTCCATTATCAGGACTACTGAGCCAGTTGTTCCCCAGCAGAAATTCTGTTTACTCTGTGAAAATCTTTTACTTCTCAAAACTTTCATTGGAAAGTACTTATTTGTGAATTGAAACAACTGAAATCGGAATAGACAAGGTTCTAAGCTGACCATAAAACTGTCTTTAATTAAGAAATTGGTTGAACTCCAAATCCAGGACACGTTCTTTGCATCTGAGACAAGCAAGAGAAACAGTTTTGAAGCCACATGCCTCTTGTGACAGATAAGCATTTCACTAGAAAGAGCAAAGAGCTTCCTTCCTTTGTTCTAATTTCAAACCAGAGCAACACTAAACAAACTACCTGATCTGCAGCTCCTGCACTGAGGTCATGATGAGAGCCTGTACCTAGTTTCTGACCTGAAAAGATGTCACACATGTACTCTCTAGTGAGCAGGAAACTGCGTGAGTGCTTCCTGTGGGTTTGAGCCTCAGATCACACTCTTGGCAATGGAGCAGTAACAAGTTGCCTTTACATTATCTGGGGTTTTTTTCCAGTCAATGGCCTATTTTCCATAACAGGGCAACTGAGCAGCTTTATAGACCTCCTGCACTGCAGCCAGAGGCACCATTGCAATGGCAGAGTGACAGCAGAGGCCAGAATTTCAATGTCACTGTCCCTGGTGTACCTGCCCCAGTCCCAGCGTGCTCAGACAATTTTGCAAAGCTGATGCTGCCATTCCATCACTGCTGCTGCTCCAAGCAGCTCAGCCAAGCCCGTGCACGTCCCACTCATGCTCTGGGCTGGTTTAGACATACCCCCAGGGCTTGTTTGAATTAGGATCCCAGCCGTAATTACAGCTGAGTAAAGTCCAAGCACCTCGCACAGACGTGACCCAAAACCGTGCTGTGCTGGCTCCAGGGGCTGCACTTACCCTGACACAACTCTGCTGGTGGCACCTGGGGCCAGGGACAGAGCACCGGGCTGAGGGACTGCTGGAGCCAGCTGACACGTGGCCTGAGCAGAGACTGGGGCTAAGCTGGCCGAGCATGGGTGGTTACAGTGGGAGTTCATTCTGAACAACAACCACCGTCCCAGTGCTCACAAACTGGATGTTTTTACTGGAAATAACCACGTCATATCCTTGGCAAGGTTTGCTACTCTGCATTTTCTCATGTCCAGAATAAATTTGAGAAGAATACCCCCATCCTATCCTTCCCTCTTTGCTCATAATTCAGTGAAAGAACACTCCCTGCCCTTCCATGCACAGCTCATTAGCGGTGTCACCGACGGTGCTGGGGCTCCTGCCACACCTGGAGCAGCTCGGTCCCTGCTGGCCCGGGGGATGCAGAGCACCAGGCATGGCCTGGAAGGGCTGCACACAGAGCAGGAGCACTGCTCACCACGCACAGCTTGCTCTGTAGGGAGCAAACCTACAACGCAGAGCCTGCCCGGCTGTGGGTGGGAGCTTTGGGCAGGTAAAGAATGAGCCAAACCAGTTTACAGCAGGAAAGTAAATGCAGCCAGAAAAGCCCTGGCTAGGTGCAGAGGTATTGACTTCCTGACTTTTTGAGTCACGTTCTAAAATTGTCGTGGGGCTGAGAACTGCACCCCTTTCTGTTCTCAGAGCCCCTCATTTCTCCACGCTAAGATCCCACTCTCACACTATCCTTTGTTGCTACCTCCCTCAGCCCCGCATTCCCACCTCTCCAATTCTGTATTCCTTGTGCCTGAAGACAATTCCTACCTCACAGAGAAAGCAGGAATTCTCAGGCTGTGAATCACACATTCCATCTATGGACAATAATGTCCATTTAGTCCATAAGAACCTGGATGGAGGTGAACTCTCCCCTCCCTGCCAGGTGCACACGCAGCACAGGTGGGGCCACAGCCCCCTGTCCCCTGTGCTGGATCCCAAACGTGGCCATTGCCAGCTGTGGGTTTAGGAGAAGAGCTGGAGGACTCTAGAAAATTCCTAGGAATCACATAACCCAAAAAGAATGTGATTTTACAATTATTTTTTTTTACCAGCGGGGGAAGAATTTACTGGCATCAAGATTTGAACCCAGATGTTTTCATCAGGCACAATTTTGTTTTTCTTTGCATTCAATCATGACACTGAGTACAGCCTACAGTTGTGATAGATTAATGCACTTACAAACAGGCAGCATTCGTTACACATTTTCATTTACTCTGCAATATGCATTTACTTAGTTCCAGCAACACAACAATTCACTCTGGCACCAGTTCAGCTTAATGGTTCAAAAAGACTCAAATTTAGCTGATGGTAGATTTACAGCACAGTAATTTCTTCTGCCTTTCCCTTTATGTCAGCCCCACTGGTTGCACATACAGAGGCATACAGATGTGCCCACACATTCGAAGATTTCTAAACTGGTCAGGTGTTTAAAACTCAATAAAAATGAATTCTTGTTCCAAAATCCAGCAGCTGGCCAGAGTTAAGTAGATCTGATATACCAGAAAAAGAGGTAATCAGGGGGATTACCCACACAAAGCTAAACACAAACCCCCTCAGTCCTGAGAGAATAAACTTCAAATTCAATTTCCAAATGCACCCAGACTAATAAATTTCCATAGAAAATCTTCTTAGGAACCCTTACTGAATAAGCAAAAACCAACCAACTGACAGACATTTAATGACCAAACCAAGTTAATTCACTAGTGTTGGGAAAAATATATGCAAATACTTCATAGTTTTGCTTCAGCTAATAAAAAGTCAGGAAAAAATCTAAATAATTAAGCATCTAAATATTTTTTTTCCTCACAGAACAGCAGAAAATTGCATAGAATTCAACGTGCCTTTAAGAAACATAAAACCAGTGAAGACAGCCAAGTGCAGAAGCTGCTGCAGCTCCTGGAGAAAGCAAAGTTTACCCTCCCAAAGCTGTGCTGTGAGCACAAGGTCACAGTGGATGTTGGCTCTGCAGGGAGACCTTCTGTTGGAGTTTTCCTGTACTGTGTGAAACATTAAACAGGCCCCCAGAGAGGGATCAACAGAGAAATGATTTTTTACTGGGGAGCATGAAGATGAGTGGCGTTGGATGCACCACCCGCTCGCCCGTCTCCCACTGAGTCTGTATTGTGAGTCAGGCGGTGTGACAGCAGCCAGTCAATTAGCGGGGTAATTAACAAAGGCATTGGTGCAGAGCCCGGCACTCACCCTGCCGGTGTCAGGAGTGTCCTTGGAGGGGTGAGATGGACAATAAAGTAAAAGCAATCTCCATCTTAGACAGCCGGGAACTTGTCCAGCTTTAGGCTGGATTATCAAGCAGGACTTTGCACAATGTACGAGCCCAGTTTTAGGTCGGTTCTGCAGGAGGATGCTCCAGAGCAGGGAACTGCTGCACCAGGATTCCCTGGAATTCTGTGGAGGATGCAGCACTGTTTGTGCAGTGCTGCCACCACACTTCGTTTCTCGAAGATCCCCAGGATGCATGAACTGCTCTGATGGCTTCCTCAAACTAGTTGCAACTAGTCTTTCATGAAAGAAAGAAAATAGGCCTTAATAAATCCAGCGTTTGTGCAGAAAATAACTTCCCTCTTATTCAAGTTGTACCCTGGCTGATTCCAGAACTGGTCCGTGCTTGTGCTAAATGCACTAAGAGCTAATAAAAGCTGCCTTGGATTAGAAATAAGACTCTTTATTCAGCATTCCAAATGGAAACACTGAGATGACTGAACAGTTCATTTAGCATTTTGATTTTATTCAGAAGCATTGTTTCCATTGCATGCATTCATGAACTGGCAAAACCCTCCATCCCAGGATCCTACAACAGTGTTTCATCCACACCAGCAAAAATGATCTCTTCAATGCAAATATCCACAATATATAGAGGAAATGGAAGTGTCACCATTTGGGCTGTGCTCAGCTGGATCATGGCCTGCTCCCCACCACGCTGGGATACCTGATGAATTCCATGCCATGGGATTCATTGGATTTAGTCTAGAACTAAACTTACATTTTGCATAAATGCAGGTTTTTAGCACTATTTTTTTCATTTTCTTTTATGCTTATTGTAACACCACCTCTGCCTGCAGACACTGAACACCCCTGTAGACAATCTCAACATTTTATGGTAAATTTTCCAAGCAACCAAAGCAGCCCATTTCTCCTCTTATTTATAGTGGTGTAAATGAGGGTGGCTTCAAAGTAGCAGCTGAAGAAATACATGTAGAAATGCAGCAGAAGTGACTGGAAAACAATTCCTCACAATTTGTAACTGCTTGTAAACTAAGGAGGTCTCAATGTATATAGTTTAGAGTAGAAATCTTTGTCTCAAGTGACAGAAGCACTGCTTATACTTCCCCCATGGCAAAAAGCAACACAGAAATGGTGCTTTACCCCCAGGGAATTTTATCAGTCAGAATGGGTTCATATTCATGCAAATTAAAGCTTTTCTCCCACCAGCACTGTCAAACAGCTCCGATTTTCAGCTGTACAGCAACCCCTAACTCTGACTTGCCCAGTGCAGTGACCCAGCTCGCCCTGCCTCAAGCAGAAGTTTGAACAAGTTTCCAGTAAAGGCCCCCTCCAACCAGTATCTCTGTCAGCCTCTTGGATAAACACTACACTGACATCTTGAAGAAAACCCCAAATGTTCATGTGTCAATAGAAAGAAATATTCATGTGTCAATATGCCAACCCCAAATCAGGTGGGCAGTGGGCGTGCAGCCTGATTTCAGAGAAACCTGGAGAGTCTAAAACCACGTGCTCTAAACCACTGCCATCTCCCATCTGTTCCGAGAGGCAGCTGCATTTTTCCCTCTCTCAAGGGCTGTGTTGTGAGTCCCATTACTTGCACTTTGCATAGGCAAAAGCCCGTATTACCACAATATTCCACAATTACCATAATGATACATGTTGGTATTTGAACACCATGAGTTCACTTTGCAGCAAACCTCAAAGCACCCAGCTGCTCTGCACTGCAAACCCTTGCCATGTTTTTTTTTTTTNAGAGTAAACAATCATGCCGTGGTGGCTGAGCTCCAGGGTACAGCGTGTGCAGGTCGCAGGGCTGGCAGCTGACACTGCTGACTCGGGACACTCTGGCTGATAAGGGTGAATGGGTTTGTGCATTTCCTCAAAAACCCCGCGGCCCATTAATCAGCACCTGAGAGGAAGGACCGGTCTGGCAGTAATCCTGACACTCACTCCTCTCCCCAGCTTCTCCAAGAACATGTTCCAGAGAACCCCGGAGTTATCCCATCAAGATCACAGGAATGCTCTGCTTGGATACCTTTGGTGCTGATCTGGCTCAACACAGAGTTCAGCTTTTCACTCTGAAGCAGCATCTGACACCAGAAGGGGTTGGGAGGGGGTAACACATTTCAGGCATGTGGTCTGATCTACAAAGGTCTCATGTATAAAATTAGTTCACAGTTTGAACCACTTCAGAGCTCCAAAGCCAGAAGACTGTTTTTTTCCATTCACAATTTAAAAAATCAGTCCTTGATAAAGCAAATTCACCTAACAAACAAGTATTTACCTTTCAGTGTTCATTTTTCTCAGGACAAACCTCAATATGCAGAGTTTACCTCTGAGTTCTACAGCAGCAGGAGGAGGTGTAAGACAGGAATTGTTCCCTATCTCATTCATCATCTCATTATCAATGACATTTATATTTTTCAGTGGAGGTGGTTAAAGCAGGACACGTTAAATGCTTGGGCCTTTTGCAGGACCTGCCCAGCTAATTTTTGCAGTTTGTTTGAGCACATAGGTATGTGAGGTTCATGTGGTGATAAGAAATGAATGTTACACTGAATGATCAAGGAAGGAAAGAATTCTACTTTGGGTGAGAGGAGGTGAAGCCAGGATGCAGTGACAGAACCCCGGGTGGAGAAACTGAATTGTTTCTGCTGGGTGTCCCTGGGCTCTGACTGGGTCCCTGCAGGACGTGGGCACACTGGGATCAAGCTCCTTTGGCTGTTCTGCTGGAGAATTCCCTGTCCCACACAGACTCCAGGAAATGATATCTAATCCTGATGTGAAGGCGTCTGAAGCTTCTGACAGAAGGCACATGTGGAGTAATTTACCAATGAGAACAACCCAGACTGTCTCCTTTTGCTGAGGCCCCCTTACACCATTTAATTTCTGCAGCACCTTCCCTTGGGATTGTTCCTCTTTACCCTGCAGTGGCACAAGGAGGGGAATGCTCCTGGACAAGGTTGTTTCAGGTAACTCAGCCCTTGCTGAAATGAGAGGCAAGTGGAGTTTTGTATCTGCCCCTGCAGGAGGTTTCTCCACGGCTGATTACCTGACCTGCTGCACTGGTCAGGATTCAATTTCCAGACACAGAGCATCCACCAAGCAGCCATCAGTGCAGACTGACACGAGACACTCATTCTGACCACGGCAGCCTCAGCTTCGTGGGGATTTTGCTAAATTTGTAAGAGATGCATTTGAAAAACAGAAATAATGGTACATACACTTATAAGGACTGTCCCGGTGACAGTGAGCTGCAAAAGGATAAATAATACCAGGAATATATTTTATAAATACAAATGATGAGACAATGTAGAATTAATGAAGTCTGTCAGCTATCTCTCTTAAAACATGTTGCAAACACTTGAATTTCTCTTTTCCCAGCTCTGTATTCTCTGAAGAATATTATAATTTATTGTCTCAAGACATATTTGGTATTTAGTGCCTCAGGAAGCTTGTGAAAAAAGATCTGTTTGTTACATGAAAATGAAAACATGTTGAGGTTTCACCTCAGTTTCTTTCCTTCTCCCCTACTTCTAAAGAGAAGAGACAATTTTAAGAAACAGGAAAAGTAAACAACTCAGATATAAAAAATATACAAACACAAATACAAACAAATACAAACTCATAAGTTAAGAAAAAACTGGAACTTGTGCCTGGGGTAAAGCATGTAAAAAATGGTGATTTATTCAAGGGCAGAATTTTGGCATTTTCTTTAGCTTCAAGTAAATAAATAAGACAAAGAAAAGTCTTTTCATCTGATTGTTTTACAGTGCCTGGGGCTATGTACGTTGGACACTGTTTGCAACTGTTTTCATTTAGGGATGAGTGAAGTGGTTCAATTAAAACATGAGCAGCTCTGAACCTTTGCTATGAATAAATCAGAATATTTCTGGGAAGGTTCAAGGAAGTCCAGCTAATTGTCATGATTTACCTCTTTGTAGCCATGTGTTGTGACACTGTCTGGATTCAGAGGTGCCACCCTATAGTCCAGCCCTATTATCAGCCGATCAAAACAGTTTGAATTGGTTGGGCCAGCAGCACGGAAATTTGGGGGAACTAACCCAACTAAAATATGAAGTTTTGAGGCCCACCCATTCCAAAACTCCCACACCCACTGCTGCTCCCTTTACTTCTGTGGGAAAAAAGGAGCTGTTGCAAGCTGTGAGCAGAGGAGCCCTGGAGCATGGGAGCCAGGGGCTGGGGCTGCAGCAGGGCCTCTGCCGAGGTGAGGGCTGTGAGGAGGGGCTCCAGGAGGGCTTGGAGGAGCCCACAAGGGAGAAGCAAAGCAGCGAGCAGCCCCGGAGTGGTGGGAGCTGGCTCCTCCGGCAGAGCTCTGCTGTGCCCTGTTCACACTGAGCACGAGGCTGGCGCAGTGACACCGCAGGGCTGAGCACAGGCTGCTTGGGATGGCTTTCCCAGCAAAGGTGTCCTGCTGGGGCCACAACAAGGGCCACCTCACTGCCAGGTACCTGCCTCAGTGAGCCCCAGCCAGGGGAGTGCTCCCCTCTGCTCTGCCACCAGCTGTGCTCCCCACATCGCCATAAAGTCCATTGCCTGTCCACTCTGTAAAAAAAACACCCTCTGTGCTACTGTCAGAGCTCAGAAAACCACAGCCAGAACAGACAGAAGTGACTGCAAGCCCTCCTGGGGATCCCAATTTCTTCTGGATCCGTGTGACACAAGAGACTGGCTGCTCAGCAGCTGTTGGGGGCAGGCTGTATCCACAGACATCCCAGCCAGGTTTGTCACAGACCACACAGACTGGCACGTTTTCACTGCCAGTGGCCTCAGAGAAGATCTACTGCACAATTCTGCTTTGTTTGCTGCTGGTTTCTTCAGAAGAGGGTGGAAGGCAGTGCTCCTGTATGAAGAGAGCTGTCTCAGACTGCACCACTGCATGTGAAGAGATCCTTCACCTCTGCAAGGGCTCCTGGCCCCAGCTGTGTGTGCTGCAGCTCTCTGCACACACCCTCACACCCCCAGGGCTGGAGGGCAGCTGTGGTGCCAAAGGTGTGCGCCAGACTCACAGCAGAGAATCCTGCGGGGCCAAGAAAGTAAAAGCATTCATGGCAGTCCTCCTTAATTTGCAAAACAAGGTGCAGAAGCAATGGTATCACTCCTTGCTTGAGGGACTATTGTTCCCTTCATTATTATCCTTTTGTCATCCGAATTAGGAAAAAAGGGTCACAAAAGAGCTTTTTCCTCCACTGTCCTGACAAATCAGATGGATACTGTAGAGCATGACCATGGTTTTAGAGGCTGGTGTTTGAAGTCAGGTTTTCCAGCTCACTGCTGCAGATCCTTAAGTGTGTCCTTAACTCCATTACAAATACTCCCAATTTCAAGAGCACGGCCCAAGTGAGGGAGGCCAGCACACACATAAATGTGCATTATGCCTTAATTAGAGAATCTAGTCGCTTATGTGGAACAATGAGTTTTATGCATCTTTGGATTTATCTGGCATGAAAAACAATACTCAGGAAGTCATGCTTTCTCTGAGATGCATGAATCCTTTCAAAGAAACATGTAAATAAGTCCAAGAATACAGGTATTTTTCTACAATGGAGTATTGTGCATCTCTTGGATACCAAAAGTTATGATTGTTATACTGCTTCGTACTGAGTGGAAGATTTAGAAGTGCACCTTTATATTCATGGAGGAGTAGCAGCAATTAGCAAAATTAATTTAGAAGTGTGAATTATTTTTCGGTCTGGATTACAGTGTCTTTAAATTATGAAACAGTAAAACATTTATTATAAGAACCTGAGTGCATAGACTTGTTCAATGCTGTTCTTCACTGTGTGTCATGGAGAGCTCTGAGTACTACCAGACAGCCCTAAATTCATCAGTTCCTGGTTTTGCACATCAGAAGGGCCCAGCTGGCATGCTGTGCCACACCATCCATCCGTGTAGCTTCCATCTGTGGATTCCCTTATCCCTTATAAATCCAAGACTGTGCTCTGTTCCCCTGCCAAACCTGAGCAGTAGCTAACTTCTGAGGATGCTCTAAACATTCCATTTACTCTTTCCATGCAGGCAGCTGTTGAGGAGCTGCAGATAATGAAGCTGAAGGCAAGCAGGTACAGTGTTGTCATAGGAAGATTGTCTCCTCCACGCAAGGCTGGGCATTAGAGAGGACAGGGAAACAGACTGCAATAACTAAAACTTCATACAGACAAGAATGGTGAATCCTGATTTGAATTTTGATCATTCTGACCACTCAGTTTTGCAAATGTACAGGTAACAGAAGTGTATTGTCACGCAGAGATAAGGATATTATTTTAAAAAGAAACGCATACTACGTTAGCTCACAGGAATGTTTACAGTTTGGAATGTGTGGTCTGTTTCAGTTTCTGAGCACTAGACAGTAACTATTCCAGGCTCAGGATTCTTCCACTTACTATATTCAGAATTTAGCAGCCACTTTGCACTGAATCACATCTTTCTTCCTTCATGCTTCTCCTGATTAGACCCTGTTCTGAACCTGAAGTTTATCAGAACATTTTTTCCTGAATTGCTGTCCATATTGTGAATATGTCCACTGCAGTTCCTGGCAGCTGTGTTAAGGAGCACTGATAAATGTACATTACCCAGCTGACTGAGCATTGCACGAGGACTCCTGGCTCCAAAAGAGGCAGCTACAATGTGAGCTGGAAAATCCATTCATTCATTCATTCATTCATTCATTTGTTCATTCCCTCCTTCCCAGCAGCATTCCTTGGCCTGGAGCCAGATGCCATTTGACGTCACGGCTCTAACCAGGAACATAATGTGCTGGCACTGGGACAAAAGTTCTGCTATGAAAAAAGCCAGCAACAAGTAGGAACTTATCACGGTGGCTGGGAAGAGGGAGTTCAGAGAACTGAGGGCAAATCAGCAGGAAATTCAATCAACTATGCCAGGTCCAATATTTTGCTTTTGCTTTTCTGCATAGCACCTTCTTAGGTTACTGCTCCAAAGCACCAATCTTATTAACACAGACAGCACACAGCAAAAAGATGCCATAAAATACTAAATACTTTCCATTCTACTCTTTGCAGCGCTTGCTGAAGTGCTCCAAAAGGTCTGTTCTTTCTTGCTTTTTTACTTCAAAATATTTGAAACACAATAATTCAAAGATTTCTTTTTTGGTCTGCAAGAGATTTTAAAAAATCTCTGTTCTGTTTATTTAAGTTAAATATTAAACAGGTCTTTAAGTAGAGACTTTGCAGTGTTAGTACACAAAACTCAGAAGGTGGTTTAAGGACAGAAAAACAATCTTGTAAGTCTCTTCATAACCATAATTGAGGTGCTGGGTAAAAATGGAGGTGCTGGTAAAAAAACAAAGATCAACAAGCTTCCAAACTAACTACTAAGCACAGAAATAAAATAATAATAAATATAAAAAAGACTAGGAAATATTTGAATATCAACAACTGCAATGGTGTTGCTGATATGAATTTAGAATGCCAGATTGACAACCACCAGAGTTCCATAACTGATTCCCACAGCTGTTGCATGGCAGCCATTGACTTGCAGAAGCTCATAGGAGAAATTTCCTGAACTGTCTGTGAGTCTTAGGATAGTCTATCATGGAAATAATTTTGGAAACAAACGTACATGTCAGTAATTTAAAATGTAATTTTCAATAAAATCTTCTGAAGATGTCCATCACCTTCCTGTTTGTTGGAGTTCTTGGGCTCTTCACAGAAAATGCTGCGTTTCAAGTACTCTGGAATTTGAGGCTGCTCAGCAAATGCCAGCAGACATTTGAATTTCTGGATTTCAGTGCCTCTTCAAGGAATTTGTTCCTGCTCACTTCAGGCAGGAAGGACACCTTGGGAAATGAGCTATGCACTTCTTTCCACAGTGTGAGGCTAAACTAGAGTCACAAACATCTCATGTACATTCCAGAAGCCAATTTCAGCAATTCCTTTTGGCCCAGGTCATCAGACTCACAGCATCAGTAAGTGGAGTGTCCAAATCCCTTTTCAGCTGAATATACCCAGTCATCAGGGACATACGAAGTGGAAAAAGTTCACAAACATTATGTTTCATTGAAATCTGGAACTACTTAAGCTGAAATGAGACAAATCTGGACAATAGAATCCCCACTCTTCACGGAAAAATGCCCTGCCCAAGCCCACGTATCTGTTCCATGCAGAGTTTTAACTGGGGTGCCAGTGTCCAATAAACCTCTCATTCCTTGGTTATCTCATTATCCAAGCAGCTGCTAATCAGCAGGAGCAATATAGGCATGGTTAATAATGACAGCTGATAAAACTGGGCACTGCTGAAATCCCACGGGACAGTGCCTACAGTGAACTGCAAGCTACACCTACCCACATCTACACATGGATTAATGAAAGGGAGTTTTTGTCAAGTCACATTAGCACTGAAAGATTATCCTGGCTTCAGAAATGTTAGCTTGAGTTAAAACCCCGACATGGAGAAAATATTACCTGTCAATTAGACATTATTTCATAATGACTAAATTAGAAGTTATTTTTGTTTTCTAATCTCATAACATTTAAACCATGATTTTAACATTACTTTTTCCATCCCCTTTGTAAGTTGCTCTTATTGACTGCTCTTAGTTTGAGCAATAAAGAATATTTTCAAAGTAGCCACAGATTTATCTAATTTGTAATGGATGTTCTGCTAGCTTCACTCTCACTGAGCCACTTCTCTTTGAGCAAAGCTTCATTACCGAGCATTTGCCACCCTTTGGTCAACAGCAACTGCCCTCAGGCTCATATATCCACCCTTCTCCTATGCCTGATTTTACATTGATAAAAGCTCCTTCATGAGAGAAGAAAAAAATTGACAATTATTCAACATTTTCCATACTTTTAAGCTCTAATGCAAAATTTTGATCCCACCTCAGCTGGATTTTGCCTGCTAACAGTTTGGATTTTCTCTAATCCCTAAAAAACTGCTGTATTGCAAAAACAATTGGTTGGATGCCTCTTGTGAAACCATGAATTTGACAAGTTCTATGATATTTTGAATAACTTATTTAATGGATTTCCTCTTGTTCATTATTTACTTGGGATCAATGGCTCATGTGCAGAATGCGTAAGCCTAAACACAAACGAGCCCCAACTGTCTTATTGTCCCAACACACAATTTTGGGATTGGGTGTGCAGAGCCCCACCTATTCCAGGCAGGGACACGGTGCCAGAATTCCAGGCCACGAGGTGGATCAGGCATCCCATGGCTCTGCTCATCTGGCCAACACATGCAGGACAAGCAGGGCACGAGCACTTCCCAAGGAGGAGGGGTGAAACCAAGATGCACAGTGAGGCTGCTCAAAGGCTAAAAGCCATTGGAGGTGACCACAGTTTGAGAAATATCCTGAAGTACCTGAGAAATATCCTGAAGTACCAAAACCTGGCTGTGTTCTGCACTGGAACAAACTGAAGATCTTCCAAATCTTTTCCAAGAGGAGAACACGAGCACATAACCCTTGTAACAGGCAGACAAAGCTCCGATTCTTTAAGACACTTCAAAAAGAGTGTCTTTGGCCAAAAGACAATTCTTGGCCACCACAACTGGACAAAGAGCCAATTCTTCAAGACAGTTCTGTGAGGCACAGGGCAAAGCTGGGCCTGCCAGCACTGACCACTGGCCCTCTCCATCTCCCACAATGGGAGGGCCCCTCACATTCTCCTCCTTTGGCTACAAATACCATCCGAGGCTCAGATGTTTTTTGTAAAAAGTACACATCCACAAGTGTTTTCTCTTCAAAAACAACATTTTTAGACAAAGGGTGCTTTGCTTAACCATTCCCAACCAGTGCTCAATCCCTGCTCTTCCAAACTCAGCTACATATTTCTATTTCAGATAAGGAAACTAAACCCAGACTATGAACCCCAGACTATTGTGATTCACTGAAGTGTTGCATGGTGGAATGAATTTCAGAGATGCTGCTTCACTGAAAAACTGCAATTTGCTGTGAAGACACTGCCTTTTCCTGCACTGCAAACTACACTCTGGCAGCAGAGGTCTTTCACTTCATAAAACAAGATGTTCTAACTGAAAGCATTGAAAATGCTTTGCTGTAGCAGAAATTAAGTCCCTTGTTCCATCTGAAAAGTTCCTTGTGGGAAAGAAAAACAACAACAACTAAAAAGCTAAAATGACCCTGAAACCAACTGTAAAACAGTACAGAAATAATCCTGTTGGGAACAGATCCTCTGTGGATAAAGGTGGTTTCTGTTTTCTAAAGGACCTTAGTCCTTAAAATACATATTAGTTTTGGTTGCCATGCACACCTGCTCCCTGAGAGGTCACTGTGACCCATTCATATTGATCCACATGCAGATAGGAGAGAAATGTTGATATTTTGTAAGTGTTCCATGTTTTCACAGACAATATTTTTCATAGGAATCAGAATAAATTGGTTTGGTTAAATTTTCTCCTATTTCATCAGCTACAAAAGAGAGATTTATTCCTGCTGGAAGGGTTTTCTTTATAAAGAAAAGCTTGTGATTAAATTCTTTATCACGAGCACTCAGAGAGGATTCATATGTGGTGTGCCTGATGCCACAGACAGAGAAAGTAACTGATTTTTAAAGACACTAAACAAGCACAATCATTCTTGGAGCTTCCTTTGGAACAGAGCAGCTCTGAAAGCCAGTGGTGACAGATTAGCAAAGAGCACAAGCCCTTACATTCAGTAAATAAGGCGTTAATAGGCCGAAAGAGTTGGTGAAATACAACCATTTCCATTTCCATTCAGCATTGAGGTAGCTGCTTCAGGTGGGAGGGCGGAGGCACAGAGCAGATAAATCATCTCAGTCATCAGTGCACGCTGAGAAGGGGTTTGGTTTGGGGTTTTTCAGTACTTTAAAATATTAACAAAGACCTGAAAACTCTGTTTCTGTTTCACGCATTTCAGAAGGCATTCTCCAGGCTCTGCAGAATCAGATAACTGTCATCGAATAATGACACAGTTGTTCTCTAATTTATACTGACAACTGTTTCACCTACCTGGCAGGTCAGAGAGAGCACCAGCAGCCCTCCGCCACCACAATTAGGGATTGTGCAATTTCGTTGCCGTTTGAGAAAACAATGGATAGATCCAAGAGGGTTTCAGAAGAGCCCGTGTGGGTTAAGGCATTCCCTGCCCAGTCCCACCACCCTGCCCATTCCCCACCCCAACGCCTCCTCCTCAACCCGCACAAGCTCTCCCTTCTGTTTATTTTTGTTTTAAACACTCTGAGCAGAAATTGACTTTGGCTGCTTTTCCTGAGCTCCGAAGTGTTTGAGCAGATAAGATGCAGATAACCCATTAGAAGAAAGTTTCATAGGTCCCTCTTCTCCTGGCAGGTGGCCACCAAGGCCAGCCGTGCACTGAGGTTTCTTTGCCCTGCAGAAAGATTTTTTTGTCTCATTTGCTTTTCAAACTGGGCCAGACATGAAATTTTTACTGTATCTCACTTGGAAAAAAATGTTTCAGCCGAAAGATACTTGTTTATATACAGTGCTGGGGAAATACAATGTGTAAATCTCCCTGCGGCCGTCCCAAATGTGGTGGTAGTTTCCCAAGCAGTTTTATTGAGCCCCTCGGACTCAGCAAAAGGGAGCTGATCTGAGCTCCCCTTCCTTTATGGGAAATAAATAAAGAGTGATAAAACTCTCACACTGTAAAGGTACTAAGATGTGCCTCCGGAAATAACTGCTCTTTAGAGGACAATATAAAAATAGTCACATTTGTTTCAAGGAAATACTGCTTAAAATGGACAAGGTTTTCTTTTCCTATCACTATTTTTTCCACTTAAAGGCTTACCTGAAATGAGAAGGCTTTTGTTCTCCTCTAGACAAAAAGGAATTCAGGCTCTTCTTTCCACAGAAGATATTTGTTGTAACTACAGTCTTACTTATGGCTGGCATGGATTTTTTCACAATTATAGTAATAATAACAATTATTGTTATTATTATTACGACTACTACAAATAATAACATTTTAGAACAAAGTTTACTGTGGATCACTGAAATTGTAGAATTAGCTGGGGTGTCTCAGGATGAAGTCTTGAGTGGTAATACTGGTTTATGGTACTGATATTAATCTGTTCTCCTCCTGCCCCAGCATCAATGTGTTCTGTTGTGCTAGAAATATTGTTTATGTGCCATGTGGTTCACTGTACTAGAGACCTAATCTTGCTTAAAACTAATCCAGAAGAAAATTCTTTTTTTGTGGGGTGTGGTTTTTGGTTGTGGTGGTGGTGTTTTTTGGGGGGATTTTGGTGGGTTTTTTTTTTTTTTTTAAGTAGCTGTGTTCCCACCTCCATTCCCAAGTGCAGCTGCATAAACACAGGGGCTGGCAGAGCTGCAGGGGTGGGATACCACAGAAACCAGCAGCAGGTGCCAGAGGAGGTGAGGCTGGGTCGGTATTGCTGCCACACACTTTCCCTTGGATACCCAGCCTCAAGTGCAGTCAGCAAATCATAAACAGAACTCACTTTGCTCCAAGCTAGGGCTGTGGGCAGCAAGGAGCTCAGGACAGACTGCAAAACCCTGCAGGAATCCCAGGTAAATCTGCAGCTGGCTGGCTTCCCTGACTGCCAGGCTGGCTCACAGTGACACCAAGGACACAACTGCCCCAGTAGGAAACCAGTGCTGGATCAGTAACATTTGAGATAATGCTCCCTTGCATTTGTGAAGCCATCAGCCACAGCTTTGAATGAAATGCAGACATTCCCTTGAACATTTGTATCTTCAATGTGAGGGGAAAAATATTTCTGCTTGCCAGGCTAGAGACGTGCAGAGTGGAGCACTCACCGTTCTGCAGCCCTGGGAGGCAGAGGTGAAGGTGATTCCAGACTCAGGGATGCTGTAGCTGCTGCAAGGAAAAAGGATCACTTAAGGAAAGGGTTGCTGAAAACATTCTCTCATTAATCCAAAACACTGCATAAAGCATAAAACAGCGACTGAAAGCCTGGGGATAAATTACCTTACAATCATAAACACAGACACATCTCTCCTGACACCAGACAGTACATCACACCCGAGTCCCTTGTGACAGAACCCACTGCATTTGGAAATCTTTATTTAGAAAACTAAACAGTCTGACAAGATTTCAACACAGACCTCCTAAAGCCTAATGCTGTGAAACTAAAGCCAGCTCTGCAAGTGTAATTTTACTCTCTTATCACATTAGCCATAAAAAAGTCTTCCTACTTGACTTAAAAATCCTGTGCTTGAGTAAAATCCAGGCTGCGATCACCACAGCAGTAAGGACTGGAGTGCCATCCAACGGTGAGATAGTCATTAACAGCTCTGATTAAAGATTTCTGCCTCTACCTGCTCCTGCCACAGCAGGGTATGAAACACCTGTAAGTCCATGGAGGCTCTAAAAGATCTGACCCAGCAGAAGCTACCCAGGCACACACCCACCCCCAAGTTATTTTCCTTTAACAGAGGCAGTGAGCAGAGTTTTTGGCATCCTAGTCTTTTACAGGACTCAAGTTATCCCATCCCATCCAGGACTTCTATTTCCCAAAAGCTGACAGCTGGCAGAGCAGCGAGCCCTGGGGACTCACACTGCCACTCCACAGTGCAGTTTGTGTATTTGTGTGTTTGCAGCTCTCTCCATCAAGCTGCTCTGAGCTGGGGAGGATGAAGAGAGGATGTGTGATGTAGGATTGAGTTTGGACAAGCACTTGCCTTTCTCGTGAAGCAGAAGTAAGTAATCTAACCCTTTTCCCTGGATTCTCATTGTCATTTCAAGGGCCAGGCCCTAGTGGACAAAACCTCTGAGTCAGACTATACTGGGATGAAAAGACAGTGTGCCTTAAGTTGCACAGGTTGGAATTCTTTTTGGAAGGGACTGCCTTTCTCTGTGCAAAGTGCAAGAAGGGTTGTGTCCTGAGACCACAGAACATTTTCATTTACCTAATCCTCCGTTATTATATGGATCTAAGTCACCAGTAATACTTTTAATCTCTTCTGTGTTTTTTTTCCTGCAATGCTTTCCAGATTTTGCAACTTTTAGTGTTTTGTAAGGTAGATCATAAATTTCATAAAGGCTGTTAAGAAATTTTTTGCTGCTCTGCATTTGTATGGAGGCACAATTTGAGGATTAAATATCTTTTAAAGGGTGAACACGTTTGTAGGGCACAGATGTCTGATCCAAGTGGCCCTTTTCAGCCCATATTCTTGGCTGGAATGTATTTCAGACCTTCAGCTCTACTGGGACCGGTATCCAAAAGCATGGAGCCCGTTGAGTCCAATTCAGCACTGGGGTAAACAGGTATAACCCCCTCTGGCTTCAGCTGAAGTTATAAATCCAGAGATTAATTTACCCTTTTTCCACTGCAAGCCATGACTGGGAATGTAATGAAAACAGACCTTCCTGTAACAATTCCAATCCAGACATTCCTATTATCTTTCCTATTCGGTCCCAACTATCAATAAATTGTATTATAAGATTTTTTTTTAATTTGTATTGCTTCCTACTAAGAAGGAAATAGTTCAGAAGCCACCAAAGAAGCCTTACAAAACAAGCCAAACTGTGCCAGGGCAAATTTTCCCCGCAGAAGCATTTTAGACTGAAACATTCAGCCAGTGGAAAAGTACATCTTCACACGGAGGAACGGAGAGAAATAGTGTAAAAACTTGCACGAAGAGCCCTGCCCTGCCGCACCTGCCCCCGGCGCTGCTGCCGACGGAGGCACGGGCTCGGTTCCCGCAGCACTGCCGATGGAGCAGTGACACCCAGCGGCTCCTGCCACCGCCGCGGGACCGCCGCCTGCCGCGGCCACCTTCTGTCGGGGTCCTGCCGGAGCTCCTCGGGGACAGCACACCGCTGCGCTCTGGGTGCCCGCACACCTGAGGGACCCGGGCCCGCGCACACCCGAGGGACCCCGGCTCCCACACACCCGAGGGACCCCGGCTCTCACACACCCGAGGGACCCCTCAGCTCCCACACACCTGTGTA